>CM024266.1:34649965-35014965 GCA_013621005.1 Aeschynomene evenia | reverse complement strand
AATATAAATATTATCATTACTTATTTAAAAGAAATTATTTTAAGTGAAAAAAACAAAAAAAAAGAAAAAACTCAAATCACAAATAAATAAATGGCAGCTAAATTTACAAGTAAAACTTCACAGCTAAATTCGCAAGAAAGAGTAGTCGCAAAAAAATTTACAGTTAATATTTCGCAGCTAAATTCACAAGTAAAAACTTCGCAGCTAAATTCACAAGTAAATCATTTGCAGCAAAATTCGCAAGAAAGAATAGTCACAAAGAAAATTCGCAGGTAATATTTCACAGCTAAATTCATAAGTAAATAATTCGCAACAAAATTCGCAAGAAAGAGTAGTCGCAAAAAAATTCGCTGCTAATATGTCACAACTAAATTTGCAAGTAAATAATTCGCACAAAAATTCGCAAGAAAGAATAGTTGCAAGAAAATTCACAGGTAATTTTTCGCAGCTAAATTCGGAAAAAAAAAATTCGCAGCAAAATTTGAAACTAATAGTAAGGCGCAACAAAATTCACAGGTAATTTTTTGCAACTAAAGTCGCAGGTAAATAATTTGCAGCAAAATTTGCAAGATAAAATAGTCGCAAGAAAATTTGCAGGATAATTTTTGCAGCTAAATTCGCAGAAAAAAAATTTGCAACTAATAGTAAGTCGCAACTAAATTCGCAGCTAATTTTCTTGCGAAATTAGCTGCGAATTTGAGTCCATTAACATGTTACTTGCGAATTTACTAGCGAAAATTTTACCTGCAATAATTTTCGTACCAAATTTTCGCAGGGCTCACTTTTTTGTGGGAATATTACTTGCGAATTTTGAAATTCGCAGCAAAATTTTAAAAAAATTTATTTTTAAGTGAAATTCACAGCAAAATTCGCAGCTAATACCTGAAAAACAATTCGCAGCTATAATTCGCAGCTATAATTCGCAGCTTTTTTCCATTTTTCTAGTAGTGAGGGTTTCATAGGTGTCCAGGTTGTCATGGGTGTCTAGGGTGTCCAAGGATTCATGGCTGTTCAAGGTGTCATGTGTGTCCAGAGTGTCTAGCTTGTCACATGATGTCATGAGTGTCCAGGATGTCATGAATGTCTTGGGTGTCATGAGTGTCCAAAGAGTTATGCGTGTTTAGGGTATCATAGGTGTCCAGGGTGTCTAGCGTATCACAAGTGTTAACATGTGAGGTGTGTTCAAGGTGTCTTGTGTAACACCCCGATTTTCATTAAGTTCTAATCAAGGAAAATTAAGGGTAATTGACCTTGGTTAGAATTTAATTAAGTTTGGGTGGACAAGTTTCTTCTAGCAAACCATTACGTGTTATGTGATTTAAGTGTATGTATGTGTGTTATATGATTTATGTGTGTTCGTCATGTGCTATATGATTTATGTGTATTCATTATATATTATATGAATTAAGTGCTATATGTTATTTATTTATTTTATTTTATTTATGTGCCTATATGTGTATTTTTAATTTATGTTTAAATATTAGAAAAATATATGAGCATTATAATATTATTTGGGATATTTTAGAGTGTTTTAGTAAATTTTAAGTGATGGTGGCCCCACGGTGACTCTTAACCTAATCACTTCCTATATAAACACTAGTAACCCTCTCCAATTGAGAAAAACACTCTCCTCCTTCTTCTGAGCCGCCATAGCCATCTTTCTCTCAAACCATTGATACTCCAAACCACGAAACACCCATCAAACCTTACCCAATCCAGAAAATAATCTCATATTCTTAATCCTCTCATCAAGCCGGAGCTTTCTACCGATTCCGTTTCTCCGTTAAGAGTCTCCGGCGTCACCGAACCGTTGGTGGGGCTAGAGAGAGAGGTTTCCAACGAGAGCAACATCGGGAAAGGGTTTTCTCTTTGCATATTTTGTGATTGTCTTCAAGAGGTAGGGGTTTAGGCATTCTATTTTCATGCATATTGATGATGATTTTATGAGATTAATGTGATGATCGTTTTTCTCATTAGAAATATTTGTGCCTTATTATTATTATTATGGTTGCGCAGCGCTGGTTGGTGTTTGTTTTCTTTATATATATATATATATATGCTATGGCTGCGCAGCGCCAAGTGTTTGTTTTCTTTATATATATATATATATATATATATATATATATATATGTGTGTGTGTGTGTGTGTGTGTGTGTGTATATGGCCGCGCAGCTGGTTTTGTTTTCTATTTATATATATATATATATATAAATAAATAAAAGACAGTTTATTTGTGTGTATATTACTATTACATATTATTATTACATAAACTTATACCTATTAGTATGTATATTAGTTAATAATAGGTGGGTAACAGGTAGAAATAATAATAATATGATAATTATAGTAATATTAATAGGGAAGATAATAATAAAATATTAACCCTAATAATAATAAAAGAATAATACAGTAAGAACAACATGTATAATATATGATATGTAATGATAATAGTATTAATAATGATAGTAAAGATAATAATGAGTATAATTAAGGATAACATTACATAAGACAAAGTTAGAAGTGAATAAGATATATATATGATTTATGCATGATTTATATATGATTATATGAGCTGTAAAATATGTTTATACATTATTGTAATATAAAAGTACGATTATATGATAATATATGTTACGTATGATTTATGTATGTTCATTATGTAATGTTATGAGTTGTATGTGTGTTTAAATGCTATGATGTAATGTTAAGTTATGATATTACGATATAGTGTTATGTACATGTTTAAGATGTAACGGAAAGTTAAAGTAAAGTGCATTAGCCTTCGGCATTACAATGAGAGTTGTTAAGGGAGGAATAACAACCTCGGCATTACAACCTCATTGTTAAGGGAAGGTGAAATACCAAGATAAAACATTGTAGCCTTCGGCATTACAGTGAGAGTTGTTAAGGGAGGGATGGCAACCTCGGCATTACAACCTCATTGTTAAGGGAAGGTGATATTCCCCCCCTCCCCATAAGTTTAGGATGAGCTCATGCCTAGAGGTCGGTGTAGTGGAGGTTACAGGAGGGCGGGCACATGCCAAAGATTAATGCAAGATTAAAGTTTAAGAGAACTAAAGTTATTTAGGATGTTATGATATATTCTTTCCCTTACTAATATTTCGAAGCACACAGTACACTACACAGAGACTTTTAATTATGCTATGTTATATGTATTAAATAAAATGAACAAGACGCACTTAGGTAAGACGTTCCGGGAAAAGATTGTTTTAAACTTATATCTGAAATGAACTCATTCATATTTCACTTATTTTATAATTAAACCCGGGGCGACTTCCTCTACTGAGTCACTTTCCAGTGCTCACCCTATGTTTTTCCCACCTTTTAGAGGAGCAGACAGAGCAGGATGACGGAGCACACGAGGAGCCCGGGCGGACTTAGTTTATGATATAGTTCCTTAGATATTAGAGACATGTTTTATTTCCTTATCAGATGTTACGACTTTTATGCTTCCGCTACATTTATTTATTTATTACGTTTTCTGAGTCCGGACCTTTGTTAGCCGGTAGCTATTTACCTACTCATATTTATGGTGGAATCTCATAGGTCACAGTTTTTGGCTTATGGGGTGAGACCTAGTATTTATTTCATGTTTGTTACTTGATGGGAGTTATTTATATGATGAAGTATTTTAGTAGATGTTTGTATCGCTTATTATTATCGTTGTATTTATGCGCAAGGCCCTTATTTTCTATACCGCAAATGATTTTCGAAAATTTACTCCCACCTATTTTCCGCGTATTATATTTTAAATATAAAGATAAAACATGATAACAGGAGGTAACCCTTATGAAATGGCCTAAAATGACTTAAGCGTTAAGGGCTATCTAGTAGGGTGTTACATCTTGGGTGTCACGAGAGTGATATTTCAATATTATTTTAGACACACTATAAAAAAATCATAGACTTTAAATTTTGAAAAAATATGATTTTTTTACATAGAGTATAAATTAAAGGTTATATACTTTAAATTATATGATTTCTCTATTTTTTTAGATGATAAATAAAAAAATTACTATACACTTTAAATTTAAATTTTCTTAGAATCAAAAGAGAATTTGAGAAAATAATTCAGCATTACTGAATAAAGGCATGATACAGAGTATATATACAATCTCACTCAAGCACGTGAGAGATGGAAAACAAAGATAACAAACTGTACAGCTGGAAAAACTGAAATAAACAAACTAACTAATTATTAACTAAATAACTTTCTTTAACACTCCCCCTCAAGTTGGAAAGTATGCATCTTATGTTCCCAACTTGCAGATCAGAGAACTAAACAGAGGATAAGCTAAGGGCTTGGTTAACATATCAGCCAGTTGGTGTTTTGCAGGGACATGGATCAACTTGATCGAACCTTCATTGACCTTGTCTCTAGTGAAATGGCAATCTATTTCTATATGTTTTGACCTTTCATGAAAGGCAGGATTGCTGGCTATGTATATGGCTGCTTGGCTATCACAATATACCATGGCTGATCCAAATTTAACTTCAAAATCTTCCAGCAGATGTCTCATGTAACACCCCACTACTGAGGGGTGTCCGTGCGAAGAGCTCTATCCCAACAAACACGCTACTAGGGCATAACATAAGGACAAAACATGATAATATCATAAATGCATAATCTAGTAGCTGAGTAACTATAACTGTATAATATCTTGAAAGCATAACTGTAACTGTCTGGTCATAGATGCTGGTCACAGACTAAACATAATTGCAACATACATACTGAAATGAAAGGAATCCTGCCTCTACGGTCTGGAGCAAACTAATACATGAAAGACTGTTTGGAAGCTACAAATGAAAGTTGTAATAAAATCTAAACTGTAAACTAAAAGACTCCACGACAGAAGCGGAGCTCACCAAAGTTAAACTGCAGCGGCCTCTACTAGATCAGGGGCTCCTCGTCAGCAACAGGATCATGCTCTGAAAAACGTGGGTGACGAGGGATGAGTCGTCCACTCAGCGAGGGGATAATGCATGCAATGCAACACTCACAACATATATAACACATACTAGCATGTTATCATCCATACACACAATATCCTGTCGAATTATCACACAAAAGCAACCCAAGCCTACAACTGGATAACTGTATATGTATCTGAATCTATGAACTAACTCTCAGCACGCAACTAGAGTATAGTCCTAACTGTCCCACGAGGGGTATATCTGTCACCAAGCCGTCCGATACCCGGGATCGGAACGTATTTGGCGGGCTTGGGCCGCTCACTCTAATTACCATACCACACTAAGATCTACCGCGAATTCTGCATCCGGGACATAGCGTCTGCCGTAGTACTAACCAGAGCGGCGTAATTACTCAAGATAGTTAGCAAGTAATACATACAACATATACATGTCATAAAACTGTATCTATAGTTCAGTTATATTCCTTATTTTATTTAGTCGTGTTATCATGGCATATATAGCAGTATGTGAACAACCAACAATCATCACACAGTCAGCATATAACATAACATAACTTAGAAAATAAATCTCTACAATCATCTATACTAAGTTCCTAACCACCTAGCATATCACTATTCCTAACCACCTAGCATGTTACTAGCTACTACTACTTCTACTACTACAAACACATGCAATATTACTTAACTTAGTATTATCTTACTTACTTATCTAGTGATCAGACATATATGTATGTTGTAAATGCTGAACTACATAGAATATCTCCACTCACCTGGATAATCTTGAGACTAGAAAGCACCGCTAGCTCCGGCCTTGGCTATCGGCATTGTATTTGCACATAGCGTGCAAAAGACACATCAGAACCGCTAGAAAAAGAGAAAACGAAACTTTGAACTACTGCTGAGGAACACGCCGTCGCTAGCGAAGGGCCAGTCGCTGGCGAGCTCCTCTTGATCGCTGGCGACAATCACGCAGAAAAAAGATATAAAAGACTTTTTACACTCACCGTCGGGAACTTGCTCACGCAGAGACATCCCCAAGACGTCAAACTCACACTATCCTCAACAATGAATGATGCCCAAAGAACTGCTCTAAAAAGGAGGGAGTGTGAGGTGTGAGGGAAAATCAATTCTATCCTCCCATATATAGGGTGAGGGGGAAAGACTGAAACAAGTTGTGACCGATGTGGGACTCGGTCTGGTCGCTAGCGACTAACACATGGTCGCTAGCGATAAGGGACTGCTCGCTAGCGAGCCCCCTCAGACAGCAACATGCTGACGCGTTTCTGACACGTCCTGAGAAAGAGTCCTTCCTAAGGGACACTATGATACGGGGTATCACATCTCAGCTTAGTAAGTTCACTTGTGATAGATGTCAGGTAACAGGGTATCACATCTCAGCTTAGTAAGTTCACTTGTGTCTAAGGTAACGGGAGTGATATTTCAATATTATTTTATATACACTATAAAAAAAACTCATAGAATTTAAATTATAAAAATATATGATTTTTTTACATATACAAGAAATAGAAGACTATATACTTTAAATTATATGATTTCTCTATTTTTTTAGAAAATAAATAAAAAAATACTTTAGAGTTTAAATTTTGAAATTACATGATATAAACTTTTTTAGATACACTACAAAAATAGAATACACACTTTAAATTATAGAATTACATTTATCCTCTTTCTCATATCCCATTGTAATTTCTCTTAATGATTCCATTAAAACATTCAAACTCTGCATCTCCATACCCGAAGGCACCCTCTTCCATTTCAGATTCCATACCCATGAAAACCCATCCCATACACCACATTCGGAGACAGTACATTGTTGTTGTGCAGACAGGTGATACAATCTTCTAAAGCATTCTTTGAGTTTACTGTTTTATAGCCAAGGATCATCCCAAAAAGAAGTTGTTACCCCTGTCCCCATAGACCATTGCATCCCTTCCTTTAGGATTTTCATCATTGCATCGCATTCCTCCCTTGCTTCGAGATTGCTGACCATATACCACCGTAACTTGGATGTAATCCCTCCTTCCAAATGCAATACAATGACAATCATTTTTTTATATATCTTTTCCCTATCTTCCTCATTCCATCTTTCTATTTACATATACAATTATCCAAACACAGCCTTAGCCTTAAGAGACCAAACTAGACACTACTTGCAATTTTCTAATGTTTCAAGAGACAAACTTTGCGCTTCTTCCTTCCAGCTAAAACCGATTTTCACTCTTAGTCAGCACTATTCACTCCCTCATTACCCTACCAAGTACCAATAAACTAAACCCAAACAAACCCTAACAAATTGACAACAAAAAATCTAAAGAAAAAAAAATCAAATCAATCATGCAGACAGCAACGCGAGCTGAAGCTGGGCGCTTGCTTGGGATCGCAGAGAAGCTTCTCCAAACCCGCGATCTGAACGGCTCTCGCGAGTTCGCAATCTTAGCTCAAGAGACTGAGCCCCTTCTAGAAGGTTCCGAACAGATCTTAGCCATCGTCGACGTTCTTCTCGCCGCCGACAAGCGTCTCAACGCCGCCGCCGCCACCCACCACCAACAGCAACAACCTGACTGGTACGGCATCCTCCAGGTTGAACGCCGCACCGGCGACCTCGAATCCATCAAGCGCAACTACCGCCGCCTCGCCCTCCTCCACCACCCTGACAAGAGCCGCTACGCCTACGCCGACCACGCCTTCAAGCTCGTCGCCGACATTGTTGCACAATCATTAGTTAAATGAAACATTGTGCAAAACTCTATATCTGAATCCTAAAAAACTATAGAGTAGACACAGCTGTATAACAGTATAAGACTATCGTATTACCACCTGCTTTGGTAGGTTAGACATTGATAATGTAAAATAATAAGAGATGTAGTCTGAAGATAGATAATCATCATATAGATATAGTTAAGATCTATATAGAGAGGCAGGAGGAGAGGGCGAACATCAGACATTTGAGTGTGAAGTTGGAGACTTGGAGGGAGGAGACAAGGACTCTTGAAGGACAACAAACGAGGGGGACCATCAACCGCTGACCACCAACGACTTGTGGCGCCGGAAGAGAGGCTGAGCGGCAGATAGCAGCTTGGCAGCTGCGGCGGCAGTGAGGCAAGTTGAAGTGGCGTCATCCCCGGCCTACGGATAAGATTCTAAGGGAAGCCTGATTTGATTTGGGTTCGGAGATGCTACAGCTCTTCGGCGGGGCACTTTAGTTTTTAAAATACAAATGCTTCAAAAAAAAAAAATAATCAAAGAGCGAATAAAATTCATTTAGTATTTTATGACTCAAATAATATTTTAATTATAAGTATATTTTTAGTGGGCTAGATAATTGTGGCCCAAATTTTTATTTGTTAACTGTTTTGACTAATTTTTTGTTGTATCTCTAGCAATACTCTTTTAAAAATTAAAATCATACAAAATTTTAAAATTGGTCCTCATGGCTTATTTTGAATGTTCAAGACTAATTATAATTAGTTCAAATAATTGAATTAATTTATTATTTTCAATTTTCATATGGTAAATTGACAATTCAATCGACTTAATTTTCAACTCCTACATATAATAATACAATGAGATAATCAACGAATAACACATCCAAATAGGCAATTCCATTGTCAAGAATCACATAAGTATTTTTTAGTGGGTGAAGGATTTGTTGGAGCCATAGACCCCTAAAATACATATAACTAGTCTTATATCTATGCGATACATGGGGATTATATCAAATTTTACGTTTAAGATATTAAATAATTAATGAAAAAAATATTTATATAAAATGAAGTTAAATGAAAATATGTTATTCATAAATTTATTTTATAAATATAACAATAAAAATACATAATGAAATTATCATTACATTAGTGGATGCAAATAAAATTGTTCAATCACATAATTAGTTTTCATCTTTTTCAATATCAAATTTGTATTCATAAATAATTTACAGATTATCAATCACTAAAAACTACCGAAATTATAAAAAATATTCTAAAACTAATA
The DNA here is from genome assembly GCA_013621005.1 of Aeschynomene evenia. NCBI lineage: Eukaryota > Viridiplantae > Streptophyta > Magnoliopsida > Fabales > Fabaceae > Aeschynomene > Aeschynomene evenia. Next base: position 35,005,999 of record CM024266.1, on the reverse strand, counting down.
ATTATCAATCATGAATAATTACTAATTATTCATATCTATTCCCGTCCAACAATTAATAAAAATATTAAAAATTATTAATTCATGTTCATAATTATTCCTAATTAACAAAAAATATTAAAAACATGTAATATCAATCACTAAAATTATCTAAAATATTCATTAATCATTAATCACTAAAAATCACTAAATTAAAGGTAAAATACTTAAAGAGAAAGATGATGTGACTAGTTATGCATTTATTAGTGGGTGAAGAATTTGTTGAAGCCCATAGTTTGGCTCCAATATAGACCCCCTAAAATACATACAATTTTTTTATAAGTGAGAGTAAGTGATAAATTTTAATTTTTACAAAAATATCTATTATTAAAAGTATTTTGCAAACATCTTTATTTTGACTGATTTTTCATTGTGCCCTAAGCATTTGTGTTCCAACATCTCAAGTATTCCCCTCAGACAATCGGGGATGCAACTAACCTGTATAGATAGGGCTCGTCAGGACAAGTGCTCAGATACCTATCAAACACATCGAACTTGATAGATCAATCTAGGTGAGAACACCTTGCATAAGCACATAGCAGTTGTTGAAATTAACTTAGAATCTTAAATTTCATATTTAAATTAACTGAAATATTATAACATAATTACTACAAAATAAATAAATAAAAAAAATTACAAATAACTTAAATTCTATGTCTTAATCCTAACATGAAAATTGTATCAAGGGCTTAATTTCTAACTTCATGTTTCATATTTAATGTTGGACATCAAATAGAATACAAACAAACTACGAAATTCCTCAATGAAATTCATTTCAACTCATCTCATAATAGTGTTCATTGTGCAATAACAAAGAGTCAATATGAATTTCACGAGGTCATTATAATTTGCACGGTAAACTAAACATTCCTTGAATTTGTAAACAAACTGTTGCAACTCCTGATTACTACCGCATCAGCGCTCGGCTATGTCGTGTGTTTTTATATCCCAAGATCAAAAGATGGAGACGTAAGACAATGGAGCTTCGGAGAGTGAGGCTGAGGCTTCTGATTTGACAAATCTAATTTCTTTCTAAGAAGCGAGGTTGCTTGTGCCTCCAACTCGTCAAGATCAAGGTCGTTAAAAAAATGATCATCAAATAGAACATCTGAAGTCGCATCGGCATCCACCGTTTCCTTGTTTGTTTCAAGTGCGAATTCTTGTTCAAGGTTCTTCATATTTGGAAAGTGTCCTGAATGATAAAATGTCAACCTTCTTTTACGACTTGTAATCTCTGTTGTGCTAGCTTCAGGGGCTATGCGGTTGATATGAACCACCGATTCAGAAGTCCTATTAGCTGCTTCTGTCTGAGCATGGCTCTCCCCACTCTCACTAATACTCGCCGCTGTCAGAGTCGCATGGGCGTCCACAGGTGTTGTTTGACTGAGCAAAGAACGCCTGCAGCAGAGTTAGTTAACTCAAATGAGTCCATTATGCAGCAAAGGAATTTTTGTAGTTGAGCTCCAAAGAAGCACATAAAATTATTGATAATACAAGTTACATTAGTGATCGCCTGCACAGCCAATACCTGTAAATTGACATCATGTCCACTCTACTAAATTCAGGCTGACTGGGCGCTGTAGGGTTATCCTGTCATCTATGAAATTGTCAAATGAATTGCCATCCTCATCATCTTCGTCACTAGATACATAGGCTTCTGAAGATACCCTGACAATTTTGAATAGCTCATGTGAAGAGATTGAATTGATGCCCATGATATGCAGATAATTTATTTTATAAGTCGGAAATGCTGCATGGCCAAAGAAAACTGCAAAATAAAGGGATAAGAAGAATGCTACATTCAGACTCGGTGAATATTTAGCATAAGCTCACTTACTCAGCTTCCTCCTCAATAAAGTCTCTCACATCATGCGTTGATTTCCTTTTACCTAAAAGTAAAGGTGAAACAGCACAACCTTCAGTTTTCTAAATTATTCATTATAGAAGTGGTTAAATATTATATTTCCATTCTGGTTTCAAAGAAGCAAGAGGTTATCTACACTGACTAGTATAATAAAAGAAAGAACACAAAATGCACCAACAGTTGCAGCAAAGCCTTTTCCAGCTAGGTAAAAACAACGAAAGAGCCAAAATCACCTCGGTCATGCTTATATCGTGCGGGAATGGACAAAGAGGATGATTTCAAAAGGTTGCTGTTGAAGCGAAGTACTATTGTTCTTCTGATTCACATTGCTCTCACTATCTACAGCTTTCCGCAATCTCTTTAATTTGCGCACAGGTTGAACACTTGCAGACATTTTACAAGAGCCTAAACGAGATTCTTCACTGAAGCTTGAGTCAGACATATGTGAATGCCCTTCTTCAGTTGGAGAAATAAAGACGTGCTTCCTACTAATTGCACAATTCTTCAGCTCAAGTAAAGGGGTTTGGGTTCCACTATCCACAGGAGAACTAGAGACATTATTACCAGTGCCACCATCAATCATGAGCTTTTCAGTTTCCCTACAACTCAAAGAACCATTATCCTGTTCTTCCTGGAGATGAACAGGCAAAATACAGTCTCTAATGACAAACTTGACTCTTGGTTTCTCTGAAAAATTCAATTTATTTCAGAACAAATTATTTATTCACATTCAAACAATCAACAAAACTATCACTTAAATATTGTACACAACCACATTATGACTGTGACAAAACTCACCTCTTCCATCAATGGGAGGAGACTCTGGAACAACACCACTTTTAATGAAATTAGTTAATCGAGGACTGAGTTCTTCATCTCTCACGCCATTAATGCATACTCTGCCAGCAACAATGAAGGCTTGACTCTACAAGATTGGCCTTTTCACCAGCATTATCTCCTCCATTTGACCCACTTCTTTTAGCAATTGGAGTCTCAGGAACTGTCTCATCAACCTCGAAAGTTTCCTCTTGATGCTTCCCCAAGTCACTGAAAACACTGTCTTGTACGGTTAGATCAATGGAGTCATTGGTTTGAATCCCCAAAAGACATGAATCCAACTCCATAGAATTTACAGTGACTGCATTCCTGTCCATTGTGTGCCTAGAGCATGACTCATTGTCTGAAGTAAAGGATAGAAACAATCAGGAATCCCCATTAGCTAGTGTAATGAAAACTTTCATGTGCGTTTAGGTATTTGCAAAATCTTCACGAAAGTTGAAATGTTATCTTCACATAAAAGATATTCATTCATAATGAAGACCCATGTAAAAGATAATTATTTTGAAAAGTAAAAACTAATAGAGAAATATTTTTTTTTATACCACAAAATTAGCTACCATAAGTCACCACATGTAATAATCTAACTTGTTAAGACTATTAATTCAACTTTTAAATTGTTGAACTAATGTATAATATTAAAAATTGGAATAACAATTCTAAAAAATTAAATAATTACATAAAATGATTGATGATAACTAATTTTATGGTGTATATATAACATAACTCAAACTAATATTCCCATACCACTCTTCCATGTTACAATTTCTTATGTGTCAAATGTGTTTTTATATTTAAGATCCACTCCAATATTTTAAATTTGACCAAATCTTACTATTTTGAGTATTCTTGACAAATGTGTTGACACTTGTTAACAAAAACACATCTAATATTTTCAAAATGAGAAATCTCTTTTTCCAAGAGGGGAGGGAGACAGATCAACTGCTACATATCATCCAGAGTGTGCAACATTAATGAAGTGTTTTATAATGAAAAAAGAAGATAAAATGAAACAAACATAATCCCCATTCCAGAATCACAGTGAATATTTTATTCCACATCTTGTACTTGGTATCTTGATTCTTACTGTCTCATGCATTTATTGTCTGCCAATTAAATTTAGGGCAGAAAAATGAACAGACGACAATACCATGTTTAGCTTCATCAAGTGCGATAATTGCAAATGGCTTGGTATTTCCTAAACACGGAACTTCCTGAATAAAACAATAGACAGATCATTTAACCAAATTAAAAAAAAAAAGACAGACCGTAGTATGACTGTGAATCTGTGATCAAATTTCGTACAATTTAGTATTAATCTAGAGAAAAGGATGCAGAACCTGACAAGAAGTTTTGCTATCTCTTCGAGATGATACTAGTCCTTGCAAACGCTGCATCATGTCTATAAGCATCTTTGTTCCACGGGAATGCTTCACTTCATGCACTCTAGAAGGGAAGGTCTGAAAGTGAGGAAAAGCAACAAGAGACAATCTACAAGTATTTCCCCCAGTGGAGTCAAAATATGTTCCAAGTAAATCAATTTCAGCAACGGTGAGTTTGTTCTTGGGCGGAGAATCTGAAGAGGGTCATCTCTCACTATCTTTTCACGAGGAATAAATTTCTCAATTGATAGCTCAACATATTGAACTTCGGGTTTAAAGACGTGGGTATCTACAAAAGCATTCAGCAGGATTAGGATAAGCATAATAAACAGGAATAAAATGAAATTATAATTGTACGCAAAAAAAGAAAAATAAATAAAATAAAACAAGTTATCTGGTAGTTTCCAACCATCCTTGGACTAGGATGAAATTGAAGCTATTAACACCGCCATTTCGCATGTGTTTACTTATAGTCTTGCTATTTGCCTGTTTCCGTAAGTAGCCTTTCAACTCTGTCCCTTCACAAGCTAAAATTAGTAACAATTGTTAAGGAATCATTGTAACGAACGATTAAAACCTCTGTTTTCAAAACATAAAATGAAACTTCAGGAGGTAATTCTCCTAAGCTAGTGGTAAAGAAGCCTAAGAATGTTCAGTGCTTTATCATATTAACAATTGCCAATAGACATAAAACTGGTGGTGCCCAAAGGATATCAACTCTGCCATCATGTTTCTTCCAGTTCTCCCCATTCGCTGAATCATTCTAAGTGGTGAAATATGGCATCGAAAGATATGACAAGATCAACTTCCATGATATCAAGACCTTCTTCACCAATTGATGTAGCAACAATGACATTGTAGGCACCTGACCGAAATTTCTGTTGGAGAACAATGTAAGTACATGAAAGGAACATGAATATCATCAACAAATGGATTACATACCTTCAGCACGCCTGTTGAACTTTTTGGGACTGACCTTTCATTGCTTTCCCTGTAAATCGTTAAATGAAAAAAATCTTCTTTCATGAATGAAGCAATTTATCATATTGAAGCAACAAAAAAAGATACAGGATGGAAGATTAGATATTTCCCATGAATAAATAACAGAAGGAAAATATGCAGTACGTCAACAAATGATTTAAGGCCAAAACAAAGTAGTACACATTTGTTTATGAATCTCACCATATATATTAGACTAGGTATTAGCAAGAAGCCTGTCTCTCTTATGAGAATTACTTTGTTGTTTTACTTATCCTTTTTAATGTATTTGCTAAGAAGGATATCTTATATTCCTATGAGTTATGACCTATCTACTTGTACCTTGTATTATCCTGATAACACTTTTTTATCAGAAAAAAAGCAACAGTTAAATTGGTGAATCACAGAATTAAGGGAATTTGGAAAGAGAAAAAAAAAACAAGTTTTGATGTTAATATGTAAAGAACTACCAGCAGCAGCAGGATTCGAACCAGGCTGAAGAGAAAGAATTGAATGGGCCAGGCCAGAAAATGCAACCTCTTCCCTTAGTCTATAAAAGAAGGGCTAAAAAGGGACTTGACTGCCACCTGGCACTGTTACAGCAGCAGAGAATGAGCTAGGTGATGGATCCTAGGACGATTTGGGGGCTGGGCAGCAGGGGTTTTAGGGTACTGAATGAAAGAGAGTGAGGTCATTGTGTATTTTGGGGAAAGACTAGGAAAGGAGAGACGTTGTGCTCTCAAAACACAGCCAAGGCCCTTTCTATTTTTCTACCAATGTCAGTTGTTACTCTTCCTTGTTAATATTCAATTCCCTAAAGAGTGATTATTCCCTAGAATCACTCATTCTACATTTCTAGCTGATATTCATAATTTCAATGTTCTATTGCTTTCTTTTATATTTGCTTAGATACCAGTTGTTACAACTGGTATTAGAGCACCGGTTCTGGGTGTTCTATGCATGGTTTCCACGCGAGCTGCCATGGAAGCAAGGTTAGAGGCGATGGAGAAGCAGATTAATGAGCTTAGGGAGGCTCAAAACAGGACTCTAGAAGCTCAGAATAGATCCTTTGAGCTGTTCTTTACAAACTTGCTGAGACAGACGAGGGAGACGATTCAACAACCGCAGCAGGAACATGGAGGAGGAGGAAATGGTCAAAGGAACAATGGAGATGAAGATGGGGGCAATGGACCTGGACAGAGGAGGTTTGAGCCGGCTAGAAAAATAGACATACCTCTTTTTTCGGGAGAGGATGCTAGTGGATGGTTGGTCAAAATGGAGAGAAACTTCAGAGTGATTCAGGTGGCGAAAAGGATGGACTTCGTCACTCTAGCTCTCCAAGGGGAAGCTCTCACATGGCTAGAATGGTGGGAGGAACAGACTTCGTTCCAAACCTGGAGGAGGTTCAAGGAGGATCTGTTGAAACATTTCCAAACTGGGGCGGCTCACAACCCTTTGGCTCTGCTGCTGGAAATTCAGCAAATTGGAGACGCAGCCCAATACCAAAGAGAATTGAGGCTGCCGCAAGGTCTCAGAGGAATTTGGGTATGGAAACATTGATGTGCATTTTTATGAATGGATTGAGAAAGGAGATACAGGCTGAAATGGAGGTAGCAAGTTTTGGAAACCTCTCATCCATGATGGACAAGGCCCTCGCCAGAGAGTGGCGGAATAAGGCATGGAGGGAAGCGGGGGTTGGCCCCAGTGGGAGAAAGGAGGGTGGTACAAGCAATGGAGTCAGGTCGACAACCACCGGGTCGGGCGGCTATGGGTGAGGGTGGAATCGAAACCCTAATTGGAGCAAACCCACTCCAGACGATAGTAGAGGGGGGAGTGGGCTGAGAAATGAAACAAGGTCGAATGCTACTAGAATGATGAGTGGGCCACGAGTTGGTCCAAATCTAACTTCAACTGGGGGAGTAAGCGCTCACTATACTCCTAGGTCGAGAACCAGTTGGACCAGGAGGCTGCCTAATGAAGGTTAGGCTGAGAGGCAAAGAAAAGGGATTTGTTTTAAATGTGGGGAGAAGTGGGGCCCAGACCACATTTGTCCCTTAAAACAATTTTCTTTCTTGCTTCTAGGAGAAGGAGACGGGGAGCCCATGGGGGAGGAATCGGACCCAGAAGATTTGGGTCCAGAAGAGTTAGAAAAAGAGTTGAAAGGCCTGGAGTTTCAATGGTCCTTTTTTAGGGGATTGACCACCCACAATACATTCAAGGTCCGCGGCGAGCTAATGGGGCATGAGGTGGTAGTGCTCATCGATCCAGGAGCCTCTACCAATTTCATCGCTACCAAAGTTGTGAAGCGGTTGGATCTACCGGTACGGAAGCTTCCCAAATTTATGGTGGAAGTGGGTAACGGCGCAATCGAGAGAGGAGAAGGCGACTGCGAAGGGTTGGAGTTGAAGGTCCAAGGGGTTATGATTGTCCAGAGTTACTTTGTCATGGAATTAGGCTGCTCTGAAGTCGTGCTAGGTGCGGGGTGGGTCGCTAGTTTGGGCAAAGTCACAGGTGATTATAAGGAGCTTACTTTGAGTTGGTCCGAAGGTGGAGAAGAAAAGACGACCAGGGGAGACCCATCCCTTAATAGAAGAGCCTCTGGAAAAACACCTTGCATGCTTTGAGGTGCTGTAAGGGATCCCTTACCTCAATGACAAATAACAGTATAGAAAATGCAGTAGAAGTAGAATAGATGAGAGTGGAAGAAGAGGGAAGAGTAAGGAATGAAAGAAATAGGAATATCAGTGTAATATTCCTGTAGATGTATTACTGTAGGTCTGTATGTGTAAGAAATTAAGCAATTACAATGAAATCAGTATGATATCTCTCTCTAACCAATTCTCCCTCATAGCATTAGAGAGGCCAGTCTTTCCCCCTTTTTACTCCACTCACTACCTGCCTACATAATTCTCTCACTCCCACTCAGAATTGCCCCAGTTTACCCTTTTTAGTTGTTTTTGATGCTCCTTCTCTGGTATGTATTTTTAAAAGGAGTGATTTCCCCCTTCTGTCCTTGCTCTGTAATATTGGTCGGGTTCCTAACAATACCCCCCCCCCTCCCCTTGAAGTGTCACCTTGTCCTCAAGGTGAAAGAATGGAAACACTGCTTTGATCATCTCGGCGGGCTCCCATGAGTTCTCACAATCCGGAAGTTGCTGCCACTTAACCAGAACTTCTATCTCTCCTCTGGCATTGAGTCTACTGTCCAGAATATCTTCAGGCTACACTAAAAGCTCTGCTTCTTCAGTCAGATCCGGTGGTAAGGGTTGGGGGGAGACGGACGGGCCGATGCTCTTCTTGAGTAAGGAAACATGGAAAATCGGGTGGAGCTTTGCTGTCTCAGGCAATTTCAGCTTATAGGCCACTGCACCAATTCTGGCCACCACTTCAAAAGGTCCATAGAAACGAGGCCAGCTTCTGATTTGGTTTGGATGCCAAAGATCTCATCCTATAGGGGTGTATCTTCAAGTACACAAACTCCCCTATTTCAAAAACAACATCCCTTCTTTTCTTGTTGACCGATTGAGTCATAATGTTCTGAGCCCGGTTTAATTGAAAGTGTAATTCATCCAGAACCTGATTCCTTTCTGCCATTAACACCCTAACATCTTCCACTATTGATTCTAAACCACCCCGCAGCAGGGGTGGGGGTTCCCGGCCATATAGTGCTTTGAAGGGAGTCATGCGGATAAACCCATGATAGTGCGTATTGTACCAGAATTCTGCCCATGGCAGCCAATTCAACCACTGCCTTGGTTTGGAACCTGTCAAGCAACGTAAATACGTCTCCAAACACTTGTTGACTGTCTCTGTTTGTCCGTCGAACTGTGGATGATATGCAGTGGACATTTTCAATGTAGTACCAGACTGTTTGAAGAGTTCTATCCAAAAGGAGCTAATGAATATCCTGTCCCGATCGAAGACTATGGAAGATGGGAATTCATGCAAGCGGACCACCTCTTTGATAAATACCGCAGCGACATCCTTGGCAGTGAAAGGATGGGATAAAGGAAAGAAGTGAGCATACTTTGTGAGGCGGTCTACGACGACAAAAACAGTATCATAACCCTTCACCTTAGGCAACCTCCAATGAAGTGCATGGAGATGTCAGACCAGACATTTGTGGGAATGGGCAGAGGTTGTAACAGTCCCGCAGGCTTAAGACTCGAAGACTTATTTTGCTAACATACATCACAAGATTTGATAAATTCCATAATCTGTGACTTCATTCCCTCCTAGTATAATAAGGTAGAAATCCTTTTGTAGGTACGGAAAAAACCGGAATGTCCCCCCAATTTCGAACTATGGAACTCGGCAAGAATCTTAGGGTGCCACTTAGAATTCTTAGCCACTACTAACCTGTCCTTGTACATGAGGCGGCCATTATGTAGAGTAAACCCAACCGTAGCTTCTTCGCCCACCAGCAGCTGTTGCATAATCGTTTTCAACTTGGGATCTTCCAACACCTCCCTCTCTAGACCTTCCCATTCAGCAGCTACGGAGAAGGAAATAGAAGAAAAATGAAATTTTCGGGAGAGGGCATCTGCTACCCTGTTTTCCGAACCTGCTTTATATTTAATGTCAAAATTGTAGCCCATAAGTTTGGACAGCCATTTCTGTTGACCCTCATCGTCCACCCGTTGTTCCAATAGATACTTCAGAGACTTCTGATCCGTAAATACTGTGAAACTCTGCCCCAATAAGTAATGCCGCCATTTTTGGATGGCCAAAACGATAGCCATTAATTCGCACTCGTACACAGACTTGCCTTGAGCTAGGGGAGATAGCTTTTGACTCATGAAAGCAATTGGTCGGCCTTCCTGAAGAAGAACAGCACCCACCCCTTTTCCAGAAGCATCAGTTTCAATCTGGAAGGGTTTCAAGAAGCAAGGGGAAGCCAACACAGGGCCAGAAACCATAGCAAGTTTCAGCTGTTGGAACGCTGAGTCCGCCTCTGTAGACCACTGAAAAGAATCCTTTTTGAGGAGTTGTGTGAGGGGCCATGCAATGCCACTGTACCCTTTTACAAATCTACGGTAATAGCCAGTAAGCCCCAAAAAACCTCGCAGGGCCTTTAAATCCTTCGAGATCGGCCAATCCACCATGTCTTGAATTTTCTTGGGATTCGCCGCCACCCCCTCTACGGATATAATGTGCCCCAAGTAATCCACACTACTGCTTTCGAAACAACACTTTTTTCTGTTCACTAGTAAATGATTCTGACGAGGGAGCTCCAGAACCTGGAATAAGTGCTGTCTGTGGTTGTCGATATCTCCACTGAAAATTAAGATGTCATCGAAAAAGACGAGGGCGAATTTTCGCAGATACGGTTTGAGCATTGCATTCATCAAGGACTGAAAGGTGGAGGGGGCATTGGTGAGCCCGAATGGCATCACTAGAAATTCGTAATGCCCCTCATGCGTTTGAAAGGCCGTTTTGTGTATGTCTGCCGCCTGCATCTTGATCTGGTGATATCCAGATTTCAAGTCAAGTTTGGAAAACACAGCTACGCCTGCCAACTCATCTAAAAGCTCTTCAATAACCGGAATGGGAAACCGATCAGGGACTGTAATTTTATTGAGAGCCCGGTAGTCAACACAGAATCTCCAACCACCATCTTTCTTGTGAACCAAAATCACAGGGCTTGAAAACGGGCTCGTGCTAGGGCATATGATTCCAATCTGTAACATCTCATCCACAATCTTCTCAATCTCCTCCTTCTGGTAATGAGGGTAGCGGTAAGGGCGAACATTCGGAATCTCGAAATTTTCTTTCAATGGAATAAATGGTCCTGAGGGCGAGGAGGGGGTAACCCAGTGGGCTCCTGGAATACATCTTCAAATTGGCTTAGGACAGCCAATGTTATAGCAGAGAGAGAGGAAGTAGAAGGTAGAGAAACAGAATACAGCATTGGAGTTACCAAGAATCCCTCCTCTTGATTTTTTAAAGCCTGTAATGTCAACTTACTTGATTCCTTGCTCCTACAGAGACTAGGGTCTCCTTGCAACGTCATCGGAGACCCGGCCGAGATCCAACTCAGCGTTAAACGGCGATAATCCCCAATGAATTTCCCGAGGCTGGCGACCCAACCTGCTCCAAAAATTACTTCAGATTGCCCCAGCACCATAATCAAAAAGTCCTGAACTATCGAGATACCTTGCAAGAAGATGGTCACGCCAACGCAGCCATTCACTCCCTTCTCGATTGCGTTGTTCCCTACCTCAACACGGAAAGGAGGGAGAGGTACCATTTGGAGACCCAAAGCTGCCACCACCGAAGGAGAAATGAAATTCGCTTCGGCACCAGGATCGATCAACACAACCACCCCCACTCCATTGATGGTGCCGCGAAACTTCAACGTGTGGTGCGAAGTGAACCCCCAATAACTCATGGAAGAAAGGTGCAGTGTAGAGGCAGCCGCCTCAGTGTCATCCTCCTCCGACACGTCTTCCACAAAGCCTTCCGAAATGTTCTCATCTTCTCCTAAAATGATCATGCGTTGGTGTCTGTATTTGCAAGAATGAGATGGGTTCCATTTATCCCCACACCTATTGCAAAGGCCTTTACGCTGTCTCTCGGTTCAGACCTCATTCGAAACCCATCTAGACGGATTTTTTGACCCTATGCATCCAGATGCATAGTTGGGCCCAGGTCCATGTTGTTTAGAATGAGAAATGATGTTGGGTTTGTTGACTCCTAAATCGGGTTGTTGCGGAATGGGTTTGGGCAATTCATTGGACAATGAGACATTGGGCTTGGCCCAAGAAGTGGATCTGTGGGAGCTCCAATTTGCGCATGCATCCACGCGTCGTCCCCAACCGTCATCGTCCCAAGCTCTGTTTCTAGCTTCGAGCTCCATTGCTCTATCCATTAACTCTTGCAAGGATTCGAACTTCTTAACCGGCAGCTCCGCTCTGATCTTTGGCTGCAAGCCTTCATGGAACATACACATCAGGGTCATCGACCCTAAATCGTGAAATGAATAAGATGCGATTTCAAACTCCCGCCGATACTCCATTACCGATCCCACCTGCTTCAACTGCAACAGAGGCGAGAGAGGATTTAAGTCGGAACCAGGCGCGAATCGCTTCACGGCATCGTCCTTAAGACAACGCCAAGTCTGGAAAGCGGATTGAGTTTCCCACCACTCAAACCAAGTGAGTGCATCACCGTGGAGCCCAAGCACGACATGGTGGACTCTGTCTTCCACCGCGACGCCCGCCGCTTTAAAATACCGATCCATGTGCACTAGCCACCCGTGCACGTCCGAACCATCAAACGACGAAACTTCCAGCAGGGGTTTTAGGGTACTGAATGAGAGAGAATGAGGTCATTGTGTATTTTTAGGAAAGACTAGGACAGGAGAGAGGTTCTGCTCTTAAAACACAGCCAAGGCCGTTTCTATTTTTCTACCATTGTCAATTGTTACTTTTCCTTATTAATATTCAATTCCCTAAAGAGTAATTATTCCCTAGAATCACTCATTCTACATTTCTAGATCACTCATTCTACATTTCTAGCTGATATTCATAATTTCACTGTTCTATTGCTTTCTTTTATATTTGCTTAGATACCAGTTGTTACATAATATCAATATTTATTATGTAATATTTTTTAACAGTGTCTAAGGAGAAATGACTGTTCACCAAAGTTAAAATACCTGTATCCTAGTATTACTAACTAGATCCCTTTGCTTCAAGGGAAGAAAAATTTTCATCTGGTCATAATTTACTAAATATACATCTTAACAGTAACTGAGCTTCTTCTATCACAAAAAAAAATAAACAAGTTCTTCCCTAAGACAAACAATTATAAAACAAAAATACCATCAAATACCTGAACTTTGACCAATAAACTGGGTAGCTCTGACTGGTTCTCCAATATCTCCAAGTGCACCCATTATGTCCCTGAACATGTGTTATCACATGAAAATCTTCAATTTGGCCAGAAGTTCCTAATAACAACCTAGAATAAGATAATGAAATTACTGAACATTATTTTACCTGACACTCTCTCTATAATTGGAGAAAATAATTACCCTTGAACTCTGTGGATCATTGGTTTCTGCAGACACACCCAAAGATTTACACGGTTACATGCATAGGTGGCAAAATCATTTGGCAATACAAGGGGAATCATTTTACAGAAGAAGAAAAATCCCTAAAGCAGAGAAAACATATCTTCCCTATATCAAAATGAATAGTCTACAGAATCTAAATATGCATAATTCCTCTATGTTTCTGAAAATCTGTACATGTGACCCCCTGAAGCAAACCATTTGCTTGTTTCCTTAAGAATCCTGAAAAGAAAATAGTATCCTTTGATATTTTATCTTATGTGAGAAATGTTGACATTTTTAAACAAAATTTCTAACAAACTCAAACTTGCAGATAGAGATTTTATTTTATTTTTTTCTTAGTTTGTGAAAAATATGCAAGCCTAACATTTAGCATCTAATATTCATTAGGGCAGCTGCTCCAACGCTATTATCAGCAGGAAAAAGGTAAAAACCAACACCCTTGATAATGATAAATCACAGGAATTAAACTTTGCAACTGACGCTAGATTTCTACATACTGAAATGCTCCAGTAATACTTCTAGCATTTTGGAGAGCTTGGGACTAGATGCTCCATGAGACAAGCTTTGCTGCATCAGTTGTCTTGCTTTCAGAATATTATCATTTTTACTCATAAATTTTGCAAAAAATCTGAAACAAAGTATCCATAGACAGAATCATTGCACAGAAACTTCAACCAAGTATAGAAAAATGTAAAACATGGAACATTCGGATTGCACGTAAAAAATTAATTTAATTCTTAAATGCAATTAATCAACTCAGTTTCTAGCTTTTTTGTACAATATTTTAGATGACTAATTAGACAATGGTGTCAATATGGAATTCTTTTGAGTTCGCATAAGAAAATGTTGCTAATTCTTTACTATATAATACCAAGCATTCAGTCCTTTCATATTGCTTGGAAGGGTGACACACAAGCAATTTGTGTTTCTATTTCTTTATCTCTGCATGAATTGTATGCTATGTCTGCGACAAGAAGGACAGAATTTTTTTTAGTTGTAATAGACTGGGCGTATTGTGTTGATTCTTTGAGTAATATATCTAGAATTATCTGTTGATTCCTAATTAACACTCTTTTGACCACAACATGTACATTCCAAAATAACCCTTATTCATATATTTTTACCCTTGGCCATGAACCTCCTTTTTCTTTTACTCACTTAACTCTTCTATCAACATGAACCCCATAAGGAAAGAGAATAATAATTAAAAAAAAACATGTTTAATAAGGTGAATATGTCTCGTGACCAAGTAAGCACTCACAAAAGTAGCTGTGGTTGGACTATGTACTTCGATATACTGCCCTCTGCTATTTTTCTAGATATTTTAGGTACGGTTTTGCTATCTGTCTCTAAATTTTGATATCACTGTGTTACATACCCTGATGCTGGAAGGGACAGAGAGGATCAGCAAGAAGAATATTCAAGTGGACCCAGCAAAAGAATTCAGCCTCTGCTGTTGTGTTACAAAAGAAGGGCTAAAAAAGGAATAGAAGAAGTTGGAACAACAGGACCACCTGGCACTGCTGCAGAAAACGTGGCAGGGGAGAGCATTTGATCTGAGGATGATTCTGCTGCTTGTAGCAAGGAATATAGGGAGAGTTGGAAAAAGGAAAACATTTTGTGTATTCATTTTGGAAAGGACTAGGAACCTAGGAGAGAGGCTGTGCTCTCGAATCACAGTCAAACACCTTTTCCTCTTTTCTATATTGTTTTCTATATTCACACTTCTATTTCAATTTATATTCCCTAAGAGTGATTCTACCTATTTGATCACTCCTTCGAATATTCTGGTTTGGTCTTGCAGTTCTAATGTTTTATTGCTTTTTTTTTTATTTGCTCTAAAATACCAGTTGTAACACACTGTAGGCTTTACTCTTTAGCTCCAATTAAGTTGTTTATATAGTGTAAAGAGTATAAAAAATCATATATGTTTATAAAAGAACCAAAAACAACTTATCCAATACTGCTTAGCTTACATATAAGCTGTAGAAAGGAAGTGAACACAAAGGCCTACCCTTGCTTCAATTTTCTTTCAAGCATTTCACATGCTGGCCTTATTCCGTGACTTGAAAGTAGCTTATGGATGTAATAAAGAGTGATAAGAACTCCAAAATAGCCTTCAATATCTTGATAGTTACCATGAGAAAGATCTTGCCTAGGTCCTTGTCGAAACTTTTCCCTTATTTCAAGTAACACACAAGGGCTCAACTGTCCATCATTCAAAACAGAGTAATTGATGTTTCAGCAATATAATTAAGCTTTAATAATTATGGCAAATGGTAGTCCAGGCCAAAAGACATGACACCTAACAGCTTAACAGTGTGAACATAATGAATCTTAAAAGCAAAAGCTATGAAAATTACCAGAAACAATCATTGTTTGGGAACATTATTAATGCACAGAAAATATAATAAACAAGAGGCAAATAGTTCACAAGAATCTGAGTAATGCAACTAAGATAACAATATTTATATATATCTAAAACCATAATATAGAAGTGTTCCTGAATATGAATTCCACTAGAAAACAATTTGATGATCGCATCCCAAGGGCAGCAGGGCATTTTCTTACCTATATTGTACAAGCACAATGCAGTTTATACATTCCCATCACAAATTCAACACAAAGCTACTTCTAATTTAGGTAACGAGCCATTATCACTACCATAAAGTAACAGGGGGGGCGTACGAGAGTCCAAGAAAACTCAGGTATGAGTCTCAGGTTTTTTTTATTGACTAGGAAACTCAATTTGCAATTTTATTGTCGAACAAGTCAACATGAACGTTAACTAAAACAGTCTTCGGATTACCTTCTTAAACAAATATTCAATGAAATTAACCAATATATTGTACATGTTCTGAATTAAGTGTATCATTTAATTGGTAGTAAATAGGAATTGATCCATGGCTTTAGGACAAATCCAACATTCACCACAATTACCCAAATTAAGTGTATCATTTAAGAGTTGGCCAGAAAACAATGCGGACAATGTATATAGAAGATTCTAAGTTAGCATTGCACAAAACACACATATCAAAGGAACTAGCCTTTTGTGGTCCTTCAACTTGCAACATATTGTCGGTGTTAATTCTGTTAAGTACAATTGTCCAAATAAAGGATTTAACCTTTGAGGGAACTTTGGATTTTCAAGTGGGTTTACCAAGCCAAAAAAGTAAGCAGAGGGAAATGCTAGATGATAATCTGACCACCCAAAGAAAAACAAGTTCATTTCCAAGTGTAAAGGCGAATCCCAAAAAGTGATAGATCTAATATTACTACCCAACAGAAAACTGAAATAAACAATTGACAAAATTAACAATCAACAACTTGCCAAAGAAGCAAAAAACACTAAAGCAAATATGGCGTGCAAATCCTTATTAACTCCTTAACCAGTTCTGGACCAATTAATCTTTAACCAAAACATTATTAAAGAAACTTTATAAATAGAAACACATTAAAACAGAAATGTTCCTACCATTATCCAAAAACAAGATAGTGTCATCACTCATCACAACCATATCTAATCCCACTATAGTATTAGACAACAGTACCAAGTGAGAGTAGTGAAGAAGCAATGTGTACTATTGATTTGGGATTTGTTGGTAAATCACCAAGAATCCTAAGAATCATAACAAGCAATTCTCTATAAACTTGAGGAATTCTAGAGCCTCAAACCCTCCCACAATTACACATGACTAGACAAAAATTTCTCCAGAGAAATTCCTCTATATATTATCCCAAATCCTAATTAGATATCAACTATCCTAATTATGTTATAGTTAGTTAAAAAACTGGTGTACAATTGTCATCCTTATTCCTTTTAGTGTACACTAGCCCATAATGGTGATCCCTGACATTTTGCCCCCCATTAATTAACCCTTTTTCCATTACTTGAAAAGTGTGTTAAATTGGTATCCATGGTCTTTTATGAATCATTAAACTGTATTGAATATTGCAACTGAAATCGCGAATCATAGGATTCTAATTACCATGTGAAGTGTAAAAAAATGTTTACACTATCGGTGCATTAAAGTTGAATCCCTACATCATGATAGGCTAAGTTCAGACTTTAGAGTTTGAAATGCTCAAATCTTTCAAAATGTGATTAAAGTAAAAGATAGGGGATAGGGTGCACAATTCATCCTCAAGGCTCAAGTATATCTTTGAGGAACTTCAATAAAATCACTGCTAACTCATGTAGTTTTTTGCTAATAAAATGTTGCGCTATCTAAAATTACGGGGGAAATGAAGAAAATAGAAGGTAAGAGTCATACAGTGCGATAATTTCTATTCTGAATGACCCCAATATCATTAAGCCTGGCTACTATTGGCCGTATGACTTCCAGAAACTTATTGTTTATTTCTACAGCATCTTGGCCCATTGCAACCTGGAAATTTTGCAACAAAGATCACAAAACACAAATATATATAACTTTAGATTCCACACAGGTATGCACTGACTACCTCTATCAACTCAATCTTCCTATTGTGAACATATGAGATAACATCAAGGTTAGCTTCACTGCGATATTCAAGCTTGGAGATATGCAGATTATCAATAACATCCTGGACCGTCTGCTTCTTTGCTGAATGTCACACTTAGAATTAGGGCACAAAATGGTTTTCTAAGAAAACAACAACTTTAAAAATAAAAATAGAAAAAGAGCTAATATAAACATACATCCCGGCGTCGCAGTTAATGCTAATATTCTAAGTTGCACTGGTACAGCCATTAACTGCAAACAGAGCAGATTAACAGTGACGAATCAGGTTTATGTTGTATTCAATGAAGAATGAACATGTACTAAAAGCAAACCTCACGAACTGCTTCACAATAAGAGTAATTTCCCATCGCTCTGTGAGCTTCATCAATAACTAAACATACCAAGTACTTGACCAAACATGTACCTGAAACAAATTACATCATGAACAAAGCCAAAGATATAAAATGAAGCAAAGAACAGTATACAAGTATACAACACATCTAAATCACTATCCACAGAAATAATGAATAAATTAAAAGGCTAACCAGAATGAATATCCTTCTCTAACACTTGTGGAGTGACAAAGAAAACTCGCTTTGTTTTCCAAAAACAAGCTCTTTTGGGAGGACTCAGTTGACCAGTCATATCGATTGTCCATTCCTGCAAATAAAATCACCCAAATATTTCCGGAAAAAAAAAAAAAAAAAAAAAAAAAACCTTAACGAAAAGCTGACGGTCATAAAGAACAGTCCTTACTTGAGGTATTCCCACAATATTATGGCATGCTTCTATCTGCTGCATGACAAGTGGCCGGGAAGGAGCAGCAAAGACTATTTTTCCTGTTGTGAAAGGAACCAGCAGAAAGCACAGATGTAAATATTCTTTATCTGTTGCAGTCTGGTAGTTTAAACTCTGAGGATGGTTCTCTTCTCTCATTTACAAGGTCGTAAAATGTTGCCATTGACAGTAACAGAATCATGGATAACAATTATGTGTTCTAACACAATAAAATGTGTGGATACAGGGTCACAGTCGAACACAATACCTTGAGGAAACCATCTGAAGTAGTTATACATAACAACAGCAGCAATGAGTGTTTTGCCAAGTCCTGTTGGCAAGGCGACCAATGTGTTTGAAAAGAGTGCGGACTGGGTAATAGCAAATTGATAGTCACGGAGAGGTACATTAACTGCAAAAAAGATTGATCAAAATAAACAATAGTGTAAAGCTACAAATAATATTTCAATGGATGATGTCCCTTCGGGGACATCCGATAAAAAATATTTCAATGGATAATGAAAAATAGCTATTCCGTGCAGACTCATCCCAACCCAACCCAAGAAAATGAAAAAGAATGGAAAAGCGACCTGGGTATATCCAAGTTTTGGCCGCGTTGGCGTCAATGTGGTGGATGCAGGTGGGGCCTTCGGCTTCAGCTTCATCTTGGAACTGAGGCTGAGGCATTGGGGTTTCCTTCTTCGAAGAAACCACAAACTTATCAAGAGTGGATTGCCGGCATGTGGCGGATCCCTTTCCATTCGCGTACGTGTCACTGCCAGCCTTGTTCCGTTGGCAAACGACGTCGATTTCGCTTGCAGCTGCTTCCCAATCAAAACCCTAACAAGATACAGCCAGTTGAGACGCAGAGAGAGAGAGAGAGAGCAATGAACAAACTAGTTACCAGTTTCCCATCATCATTACCTCGTCATCGTCCATGACTTCATAAGGATTATTCGATGCCATTCAATAATTCAGATTATAACACCGACTCCGAATACCGATTCCGATTCAACGGGTGGACAAGGAAGAGCACGAGTCATAAACAATAAATAGAATCGCAAACTGAGAAGGATTCTCACAATATTTAAAAAAAACAAAAAAAAAATAGGCTTCTTCCCAAATCACAATCCACCTAAAACTAATTTCGTTTTAGCGCCAAAATCTTGAATTTTTTGAATAAAATTATTATTACAACAATGCTATATGTAAACGGTTTATCAACCACCAACACATTTTTTAAGGTAAGGCTAACAAAAATATTAGTGACAAACTATATGCATTTATTATGGATGGTTGATCATAAATATTTGGGGAACAACATTTTTCCAACCAAAACAGCCAACAAAGTCAATTTTAGTCCAAATAGCATTATTAATCATGTGTATTTTTTTAATGGGACGAGTGATTTAGGCCCAATTTTCTATTGTTGGCTGTTTTTGCTGATTTTTTGTTGTACCTCTAGCAATGCTCGTGACCGATGGTGGCAGCATTTTGGTGTACAAGAAGCATTGTGGGTATTATTATCATTAAATTAAAGAGTTTAATTTCAATCCACTATCCGTATAATATCAGTATAAATAATTTTACACATATATACAATCATAGATTGACACATCAGCAAAAGTTTTTAACTCAACCACTCACTAACGAGTTTGGCT
Source organism: Aeschynomene evenia (assembly GCA_013621005.1). NCBI lineage: Eukaryota > Viridiplantae > Streptophyta > Magnoliopsida > Fabales > Fabaceae > Aeschynomene > Aeschynomene evenia. The sequence continues at coordinate 34,985,900 of CM024266.1, read as the reverse complement.
ACATATACATCAATGATACTCATCCTCCGTATATTCATCGTATGAAAGGATGACGTGACACGAAATCTGATAAGCGCGTACTATTCAAGTGGAAATCATATTCGCATGTTTGGTGTGTAAATTTTTTATTTTTGGTGTATACAATTATGTGAGCTTGGTGTGTGCATTTCTCTATACTTGGTGTATCATTTTTATATGTTTTGTATGCGTCACTACAAAACATATAAAAATTCACACACTAAAATATATTAAATGTACATATCAAACATTCATAATTACACACACCAAAACATACAAAATTAGGGATGGCAATGGGGATGGGGAGGTGGGGATCCCTGCGGGGAACCCCAAATTTGGGGCCCCGAAGTTGGGGATTTTTCCCCGCGGGGATGGGGACGGGGAGAAAAATCTCCCCGAGGGGTAGTGCGGGGATGGGGATGGGGACTATGCTCCCCGCCCCGTGGGGATCCCCGCCTCGAGGATAAAGTTATAATTTAATATGTCTGTATATAATTCTACTTTTGCATAATTGAGAAATCTTAAAATAACTTAACGTCTTAACTAAACTCTTCTCTCTGCGCCCCTCCCTCATTCTCTCCATTCATATTTATCAAACCATAACACACACATATTCTGATATCAAGTCATTGTCAAAGACATATTTTGTTATTTTTGTGACTTATATTTATATTTTATTGTCTAAGACTTATTTTACTTTTTTGTGACCTTTAGAACTTATGTAACAATATCTTTAGGATTGATGATTATTGTATTAGTTTTCTCAAAATTAATTTTTCTTTTATTTTATGTAAAAACAAGTTTTTTTAATAATTTTTTTATTCCTCATTTGGGGCCCCGCGAGGATTCCCGATCCCCGTGGGGAGTGGGGACGGGGAAGAAATTCCCCCCGAGGCGGGAAGCGGGGATGTGGATGGGGATTTTTTCATAGAGCGGGGATGGAGATGGGGACTATACTCCCCGCCCCCGCCCTGCCCCATTGTCATCCTTATAGAGAATACACACATCAAACATTCATAATTGCGCACACCAAAACATATAGAAATGGACACAAAAAGAATGGAGAAGTGCATAGTGAACAATGTTTCCACATTAAAAGTACGTGTATTGATTTCAGTGTCACATCAGTCTTTTATACGATGGTTATATGAAGGATGTGTACAAGTGATGTACGTAAAACTTTTTTCCCCACTAACTATAAAATCACATAAATTAATGGATATGATTGACTGATAATATAAAAAATTTTATACTATCAATGCATCATAATTAAATTCTAAATTAAATATCAAATCAGTCTCTTATTTTGCATTTTTCTCACGAAAGATTGTTAAAAGCAATAATTCACAATGCAACGTGAACGATTATTTCGAGAAAATATAGTGGTAATATTCCCGTATGTCACGCGGGGTGACCCGGGTTCGGTCCTCGGTAACGACGCCAATGTCACAGAAGGTTGTTCCAGCGAATCCAATAGCTCACGACCTCCTTGTTTCTCGTCCGTTGTTTATTCGATAAGGCGGGGGTAGTGTCTGCAAGGGCACTCTGACGATCAAGTTAGTCGAAGTGCGGAGAATGTGTGTGGTTTGGTGGAAAGTGACTTACCTTGCTACGCACCCCGGCTCCGCTTTTATAGAGGTGTCTTCAACCGTTCCCGCTTTGCGGATGACGATCGTGGCGACCCCACGATCTCCAAATCTTTTAGGGATGATGAAGATAGTGGACATGGTGGATGAGATCGTGAGTATTAGATCCCTTGTCTTGAGACGTACGACTTTCGATCACTACTGGGCCTTTGGTATTGGGCCCCGTAACACAAAGGTAAAGAATAACTTGATTCAAGCATATAATTTGAGGACCTATTTGAGATTAGCATTAGTATTATTATTAGGATTTTACTAAGAAGTGTCCTTAGATACTAAAAGAAGAAAGATTCACCTTGAAAATATGCATTATGATATTTTCTATATAATGAATCCACTATTACTGTACTTCTTTAATTTTTTCAAAAACTTACCTTTTTGAGTATTCTTAAAAAGTACTCTTAGAGCATTTGTTAGCAAAATCTTATTATTAATACTAGCACATTACTAGGTACTTCGAGCACATGATCAAGCTGTATTTTTAATTTTTCTATTAATTTACATTTTTTTTATTTTTTCAATTTTTTCTAATGATGATATGTAAAAAAAATAAGGGTAAACCTCCAAACTGGTCCCTGACAATTTTTATATTGGCCAAATTAGTTCCTGACAATTGAAAATTGACAAGTGAGTCCAGATATTCTCATCAAAGGATGAGACAACTGATCCGAAATTTTAAATTTTTTTTATATTTTAGAGAATAATCAAACTCTCAACACTTAATCAAGGAACAATAAATCTTAACCGCTCATCTACACTCCCAATGTTACACTATTTAGTAATATATTACACTAAAATTAAGAGTTTAATTTCAATCCACCGTCAGTATAAAAAAAATTTCACACAGACATGTAACCATAGATTGATACATCGATAAAGATCTTTACTTTAACGATCTACTAACTAAAATGTCACTTAAATAAATAAATGTGATTAACTGACAATGCATCTTAATTAAACTCCAAAATTAAACTCTTTTATTTCATATTTCGGTGAAAATATATCTTCATTAATAACTGTAAAAATATCATCTCATTTCGATCTACAAACGAAAATTGGTTATCTCCGTTACGTGTTATTCAATAGTATTTTTGTAATGAAACCTAAAAATCAAAACAAGCCCTGCCTCCCTCATCCCTACAACAACCTTTTCTCAGTGAGTGAGTTTTTCGGGTTTCCTTTATCTCTCCTCTCCTCTACTCTCCAGTGCATCCTGATTCGTGATCATTCCCTTTCTGCCTGCTAAGAAACTAGCGCGTCATAAGTTTGTTTTAAATGACGCAGGCAAATTTCTCCCACAATGTTACAATGTAAGGAGGGAGAAAAGAGGAATAGAAAGAAAAGAGCTGAAACACCCTACCTAACTTCATCAATAACAATATTTCAATTTAAAAGGGCAGGCTCTGTATATCATTTCCCTTCACTTTTCTTTCATCTATAATTATTGTTACTTATTTACTGAGACATCAGTGTCCCAGTCCGGGCATATGAACTGGTATTCATTGGCAATGGTGAGTACTGTCTACTGCCTAGCGATTCTCTATTCAATGTCCTTTATAGCATCCTGCATTATAGCGGTAAGAAAAAAATGATGAGTTGCCAGTAAGTAATCAGATCAGGCCCTAACTAATCAATCACAGACTCATTAATGCAACAACTACATGTATAAACTATAAAGTGGAAACAAGTGAACTACAACAATATTATTTCTTAATATTCTTTGAAGCAATGATAAATAGAAGAAAAATATTTTTTTTTACACTATAAAATCAACTAATATTAGCAACCATATATAATAATCTAACATTTTACCACTATTAATTCAACTTTTAATATTATACATTAATCCAACATTTTAAAAATTGAATTAATAGTTTAAAAAAGTTAAATTATTACATATGGTGACTAATTTTATTGTATGCATATAGCACTACTCTAAATAGATTCCTGTGTGTGCAGATTTATAATTATTACAAACTCGAGGAGGGGAGAGAAGAGGAGAGGAGGGGTTGGGAAAAGGAAACACCGGCTGCAAGGAGAAAGTAAGCCTTGCTAATTCGGGACTATAACAACACAGGCTTCCCAAAGATAAGAATGTTAATGGTCAAAAAAAGAAAAAAAAAATGTTGGTTAAATTCAATTATGTAATTTTATTTTCTAGATCCAAATAGAGCTCATACATGCCATTTCATGTACGATCACCAACATATTGTATTTAGAAACTTGTTCTATAATTACCAAACCTCAACACTTCCCTGAACTTATTGATTATACTAATCATCATGGTAGTAGGTTGTCATAACTGGTTAAATGTAACAGGTAAAGAAGGACACGAATGTATGGATAACCTCTAGCTAAAGTTTCAGTGTGAAACACAGCCTGTATTCATGTATTGATAATATTATGATTTATGAACAAGTCTATGATGAAAAAGATACAATGAAAAAGAAACCAAAGCTAGACATAAAGGAGCCATTCACCCAATGACATCACAAAATAAAAGAAATAGCATATAGCTATAAGTCTATAATGAACTCTCTACTAACAAACCACAAAGAAATCACCCGTTCTTTCTCCTACTCCACTAACATGATTCCTATTTGGTCTGTCCCCTCCCCGCAAATGGGCCTTGTTGGGCCCCACTCCTATTTTCCTAACATGTATAATGTTTACCAAACAAACATAGGGTCTCTAGCAATAACCCACCACCCCCAACCTGAAGATTTATGTTGACCTCAAGGTTTTTTGAGACAAAAGCAAAACATTACGGCTGAAAAGAAATCCTCATGGATTCCCAATCTTGAAAAAGGACGGAAATATGGTTGCTCCTAGTAACATCCACCGGGGTCCCATAAAATTGTTCCCCGTCTCAGTCAGAATTTCTTGACTTTTGCCAAACATTAAGCTAGTGATACATTCCCCAGACTCCTTAATTCTCAAGTTCCAGGATGTTCAGCCACTTGGTGAGTATCTCCTTTACATGTGTCAATGAATGAAAAACTGTAGAGTACCCAAACATATTAATAAGAGTGACATTGGCTAATGGACATTGTTGATAACCAAGTCATTTCATTCATGATCATTATCAACAATCACTCCTATTCTCCACGATTGTCACCAGCAACCATTCCTTCAATTTCTACTTGTACCTTAGGCATAACAAGCATAATAGGGTCTTATGCCTCACTGATACGATGGAGTTCTCAATTCAAACCTTGACAGAAATGTGATTCACTTACATCATCCCTAACACTATCCAAAGTTTATGCATTGATGTTCAACATGGAATGTCCATTTTCCCCAAGATAAAGAAATATTAACTAAGCAGTTATGAGCTCCCAATACTCAAATTATTTTCATCTCAACAAGCAAAATCAAAACTCCATCTCCGGACTGTAGAGGTACTCAGAATGCACAGTTTCAGGTTTGTTTGCTATCCCAATATTCCATATTCATATAGAATATTACAATAGAATAAATTTATTTCTTTAGTTCAAACTTCAAACGAGGAAAGTAGGATAATACCTTTGCAAGTCGTGTCACATACGCAGCAGCTAATCCAGTGACCAATAGTCCCAGCCCAAGAGTCAGCAGCTGACTGTTTCCTCCAAATACAATAAGATCAGATTCTTCTTGCTGACATGCAAAAGCAGCAGTTAAGTGTGAGTTTGGATAACTGTAAGACCAGAATTATTTAAATAATCATTTATTTGTATAATAATTTATTTTATATAATCTATTATGTGAGAATCAATTTATATTTGGATACTTTAGAAGCTTAGCTAAAAAGTAGTTTTTAGATACTCTGTTTATTTTGGATTGTATGAGAAAAAATGACTTTATATGGAAAAATACTAAAAAGGATATGAAATGATTGGTTTATATTATAATAGTTAATTTGATCGATAATAAACACCACTAGAGTTTGTCAAACAGCAATTGCACGTCAACATGTCTTTCAGCACCATACAACACCATCTCATATTCCTCCCGTGAAATATGCTCAAAAAAAGGATGAAGAGAAGAAATCAAAGCATGCAGCTAATGCTAGGCCAAAAAAATCTCATAATAATTGAGTAGCTAGCACACTAAGGTCCAAGAATATAAAATCAGTTTTTAACATAACCAACTACAAACTCACAATTATTGCTCTTCCAAGAGCACCAGCACTAACATATGCCCATGTTCCTGGAAGCATTCCCAACCAACTGCACGACAATTATCAGTTAGCTTTATATTGGACATTCACAAGACCCTTATATGTTCAAATCCAGTTTAAGAGAACCAAGCATTGATGATTTCAGTAAGATAAAAAGTTGTTGGAAATTTTCCTAGTTTCATTTTGTTCAGTGTAGATATAGTTTCATGAAGTTGTGCATGGTTTGAATTGTCACAACAACAACAACAACAAGCATTATCCCACTATGTAGGGTCGGCTACAGCCTATATGGATCAAACGACGTCATTGCGCACTATCATGAAGGTTTGAATTGGCACAAGTCACAACAAAAATTTTAGGAAGGCACCAGATCAGAAGTGCTTTGCTGTTGAGTTTTTCCATCAGTACACAAAAGTGTTATCACCAAAGTAATAATCATTGAAAAGCAAAATCATTTTCCGGTTCTTCCTAGAGTCTAGATGAAGCTATATAGATCGCATGTCAAAATTCAGAGTCAATTTATACTAAAAGGTTATTTCATTTGTTACATGAAGGATCAACGACTAGTTGACATAAAATCTGATTCACAATAAGTTAAATTTATTAGATTGGAACTTTGAATGAAAGAATAGTTTTATTAATAAGAAGAGAAGATGAATACAACAAGGTTAGAGGACAAAAGATCCTCCTTATAAAAAGGAAAACTAACAGAAGAAAAATCTCTCTAAAATTATCAAGTGCTTTGCAAGATATAGAAATCAAAAGCCTAATTTTAGCCTTAGGCCACAAGACTTTCTTGTCTGAAAATCTGAAACTAAATATGCAAGAATTACACTCCAACTAAATACACCAAACAAAGACATAGATAGCACACTGTGTTACGACCCACAACACGAGAGGGAGAGAGGGAAGTTAATTTAGAAGTGATGGGAGGAAAACTCACCCCATTTCCATTACCTATGTAAGGAAAGGTAAAGAGAAAATGACTGAGAGAGATATTGTAGAGTGAATAAGGCGGTTAGGAAGGATTGTCAGAGTAGTGAGTGGATGAAAAATTGTATTTCGATTACAAGAGAGAGAAAGAAGGAGAGTCTATTATAGGGAAAGGAGGGGAGTGAGGTTTGGGGCATCTGAATTGTGGAAAGGAATTGGATCTTGGGAGAGTAGTAGCATCTCGAAAGCTACCTATTATCTTCATACTCATATTTTCATAATAATATACACACTCACTGGGTTGGAAGGCAATCACATTGATTCCCTTTCATTCTCCAGTTCTTCTACATCTTCTCCTTCTACTCTTTATCTATCTTATTTATTCTATATTCTAATGATATTGTGTGAGATCTTACAATTGGTATCAGCCTTCAATCCGGGCTACTCTCCTGTGTATGGTTACCACCCACTTTTCCGCTGCTATGGAAGAATGTGTTGACGGGCTGGAGCGCCAACTCGTGGAGTTCAGGGCGGAGCAGGGCTGTGTCATGGAGACAGTGATGAAATGATTAGAAGATTTAATGCATAGCTAGCAACAGTCCCCTCACAATAAGGGCGGCAACAATTTTAGGATCAATGATCCTGGTGGGGGCTAGCAGCGAGACACAGGTCAAAACAGGGGCAATCCTCACCGGAGAATTGAGGTTCCACCGTTCGATGTCTCTGATGCCAGTGGTTGGTTGGTGTGTATGGATCGTTTCTTTCAGATCTCCGCGATTCTAGCTGCGGATAAGTTGGACTTTGCCGTGTTGGCTCTGCACAGGGAAGCGCTGACGTGGTTTGAAGGGTGGGAGGCTCAATCGCCTTTCCAAACGTGGCTTAGTTTCAAACAGGACCTTCATCTTCCCAAAACCAGTAAAACTAGTCAACATTAAAAAAGGGCAGCCCGGTGCACAAGCATCCCCGCGTTATGCAGTGTCCGGGGAAGGGCCACACCCAAAGGGTGTATTGTACGCATCCTAACCTAATAAATACATCAATAGGTGTTTCCACGGCTTGAACTGGTGACCTTGAGGTCACACGGAGACAACATTAATGGTCAACTATTATGGATCACAAAGAGAACATTAAATATTGGGGTAGTAATTCCCTTATGCTGAAAGAAAGAAAAAGCTAATTCCAACCAACTACCATCTTGACACACACAAAGAAGTGTTTGTTAATGTATGTTATTGATATTATCTAAACTAAAATCAAAATTTTACTTTCAAATAATTACATAACTAGCCGTGACTTTCATTATTTATTATAGTAAAAGTGAGAAGGATGTTTGTAATAGCTAAAACTTCCTACTTTTTTATGACTATGTTTGTATTTTGGTAGAGACTACAACCAAAGTCTTTAGGCATTGTATATTAAGATATACACATCAAAACAATATTGTTCCTTTCTGTTCCTGTTGACTCATGCACCGTGAAATACCAAAGCTGCAAGAACTTATAACAACTTATATGAAATCCAGAGGTTATTTTAGCTACAAAATGTCCATTCTAAATAAGTATTATAGAAATAAAAAAGACAACGGAAATCAATACAAGATTGGCATTAATCAGAAATGCGCACATACCTTCCCAATACATATGGAATAAACTTAACTGATGTTAACCCATATAAATAATTTCCCAAAGAAAATGGCAGCAGAGGGCTCAACCGAAGCAGGGTAACAACTCTGAAGCCATTTTCTCCAATTGCTTTGTCAATAGCTAGAAACTTCTTATTTCCTTCCACTAGTTTTAGAATACGCTCACGAGCAAAATATCTTGCAATTAGAAAAGCAACACTTGCTGCCACCTGCAGTGCTTTCAACTATTATACTCATTAACATACGAACATATAGGCACAAAAGCTTTATACTTCTTTAACCCATTAACTATTTCAGATGGAATAAGATTGTAAACAATCTAACCAATCACCTTAAAAGGAATTGTCCATCTTACTCACCAATTTGCCGTGCGTTGAAAATTGACTATTATCTAATCAAATAGTTGATTGTTAATTACACTTTGAAAATATACCGGACATTAACTTGAAAAATATTGATAGAGCTAAACAGACTTGTTAATATAATCAATTGATCCGATCTACATATAAATTGTGTGAGAGTGAAATGTCCGTTCCCCTGCACTTGGAAAGAAATAAACTCACTGTTCCACTGATAGAGACTATGATGGTGCCAATAAAAGATCCAAAAAGGAGTCCCGCTGACATTGTTAAAGGAATGGCAGGAATTGCAAGGATCTGAGACAACATTACATAAATCAAAGTCAGATTGAAACAAGCTCTGCAACAAAACGAAGTTAAAGTACATGCTCGAGAGAGAAGAGGTTTAAGTAACTAGCACGGAAGGGAACTAGGCCATGAGCATTACTCAGCAGTCAGCAGTATAGAGCTTAGAGAGTAGAGAGATAAATTTCGGGGAGAAAATGTGCATAACATATGAGGAAGTTGGTTGCGTGGAAGGAAAATTATGAAGAACTAAATCTATGATATGAGGGAGCAAGGGGTACTGAAATTGAAGCTAACAATGAAACTGAAGGGATAGAGGTAGATGAGATGAGCAGCGTGGAATGGAATGGAATATAGTAGATTATAGAACAGCTACCTCCAATCCAGCATAAACCGCTACAAATAATGCATATCCAGCTGGTCCATAACCTGACAGTAGGATTAGCGGTTAGTTCTTCAATGCAATTTCGAGCAGAAGTATAAGTGCGAGCTTGCGAGCTTAGCAGCTTACCTTCTATGAAGACGGAAAACTGATTGAGGAAGGAATTGACTTGGTCCTTGTAGATGTAGCCAACGGAGGCAAAGCCCCCAACGGCGCCGACCAGAAGTACACCAGCGAGAAGGGTGCCCTTCAAGGCAGAGGAAGTGCCTCCGTCGGAGGATTCAGCTTTGTTCTGGTCGTCGTTGGCGTCCGCGTCCGCGTCGCTGTTGGGGCTAAATAGGCGCTTTATGCCGGAGGGTGGGGCAGTGCTGATCTTGCGGAGTTGCTGCTTTTTCGTCTGCCTCTGCCTGAGGGAGGAGCATGGCGTGAGGGAATGGAAGCGCCTGTGCTTGTGGTTGTCGGGGGGAGAGAAGCCCAAGCCCAAGCCCAAGCCCAAGTAGTAGGTGGCGTCGTTGTGAGTTGTTAGGCTGCTGAATGGCATTGGCAATGGCAATGACAGAGTGCGCATCATATCAGATATCAATTATCAGTTAGGACTTATGTCTTATGATACCATTTCATTTCATAAGCATACAGTATTAATGGATGAAACTGCTTCTGCCTCTGCCTCTCGTCTCGCTAGCCTTTCTGCCTAGATTCATCTCTCTGTTATATGTATAGATATTTATATATAAATATATAATACAATAGTAAGTTATTATTATTTTTGTGGCTCTCATTCCATTTACAGTCACACTTTTTGTCCCCCTAATCTCTTATCGCGGAACTTCCACAAATAATTCTCTATACCTCTTCAAGGCTATAGCTCATCTTTTCTAGAGTGGACAATAAACATCCCTCAAATTAAAAATTGAGATGATTAAATGTGTAAAATTTAATAGGAACTACATTATTATTATTATTTGAATTTAATTTTTATTCATTGGTAATGTACAACTTTTTTACACAGTCATCCAATCATATATTGTCACGTCAGTCATCATTGTATTTTCTCTTTTCCGCTACCTAAAAAGTCATACAAACAGAGTATTTTGAATGGACGACAGTGTAAAATATTTTTACACTGTCAGTTCATCAAAATTAAACTCTTATTATTTAATTGTTAGATCATGGATATTTTTGTGTGACATCTTAATATAAATGTTAAAATATCATTCTTACTTTTTAATATTTATTTATGGCCAAACTATTATTTTGATGTACTAGTTTTTCTTAAATTCTGATTTTGGTTCACTTCCTTTTAATTTGTCAATTTTGCTCCACTTCATTTCATATCGTTATCACTTTTGCTCCACTTTCTTTAAAACATTCTCACTTTTAGTCCACTATCTAAAAGTGATTAGTCATTTTGGTCCACGTCAGCACGGTCAAAGTTCACATCAACATAGTTAAATTTCACATTAGCATGGTCAAAATCCACATCAATACATTTAACATTCATATCAGCACAGTCAAAGTCAACATTAACACAGTCAAAGTCCATGTTTACATAGTCAAAATCCACATTAGCACTCTTAAGTCCATGTCAGCACCGTTAAGTCTATATCAGCATTGTTATGTCTACGTTAGTAAGGCGGACCAAAATTATCATTCTTCTAAAGATAATAGACAAAAATTGACAAATTAAAAGAAGTCGACCAAAATCAGAATTTGGAAAAAACTAGTGGACTGAATTTATTACTTGATCTTTATTTACTAAAGAGACTAAATCTATTTATATACTAGTATTTTTTATACGGCAATGTACGAAAAAATTCATTTTATATTAATATTAAAAATATAAATTACATACAAACATTTAAATTAAGTACATTTTTTAAAAAGAGTAAAATTAATATATATTTGTTATATAATAATTAATTATTATTGATAAATTATTATGTATAGAGGATATTCCAAATAAATGTATAGAATCAATTGCATTAAAAGTAAAATAATATAAAAGTAAATGTTTAAATTAAAGTATGCTCAAACCTCGTATTGCGGTCCAATTAAGTGACCCGGTTCGAACCCCAACTACGACCCAAGTAAAAAACAACAAAGGATACATGAGGCCCAACGTCGAACCTCGGACGCCACTTCGAGGGACCGAGTCCTGAGAATTGAATAATCTAACGTAAATGGATCACAGGTAGGACCCGAGTACGGATCTTACAACCCGACCCGAGGTGAGATGAGCTCAACCCCCGCTTAGGGCGGAAGCTCATCATAAGGGGATGATGATGCTGACAATTCTAACATAGGTGAAAGGTACGGAATAAAGTAAAATATTTATTCTCTTAACATGATCCTTAATTTTATAGACCTCAAAATTGCATTGAAATGAAAATGAGTATATATTTATAAATTACAAATTAGTTAGAATTTTAATAGAGATGATAAAGTGAAATTAATTCGTTTATTAATAATTCATACAACATCCCCTCCTATGTGGTCCACCTCTCAATAATTGTTTTAAAATCACTCATTCTCCTTCTCCAAAAATCTAACCAAAATTAGAAAACTACAACTTCCAAGAAGAAATGCTTCAACATTGCCTCTGATATTTTTGATGATCTCTATATGTTGCTTGAAGAGGAAGAAAAGTAGAAGTAGATTATGATGAAAGGAAAAATATAATCTTGTGTTAAAGTTACTGAGGTTTTAAAGAGTTTTGACAGTAGTATCCAAGAAGTTGAGAAGAACAATTTGTTCTTCTTTGAAAGTTTCTCTAATAGCTTTGATCTTGAAGAGTTGTTTAAGGCTCCAACTGAAGTTCTAGGGAAATGAAGTTATGAAAGAACATATAAGACTATTATAGAGAATAGAACAATTGTGATATTTCATATGTTGAGAAAAGTGTTTAATTCAACCATAAACAAAATAAGAGTTTAGAACCAATAATCTAATTAAAAAACTTACACAACACCCCCTCATTCTATTATATACTATGCATTATCATCATATATAAATATATGGTTTTATGTTTGTAGTTTCATAAAGTATATATATGTTCGTGACGAGAGATGATATTTTAAGAGTAGTTTGTCTTTTTTTATTTTTATAAGAACAACTAACGAGTGAGTTTAATAATGGATAATGGGGGATCAAGATTTTAGAATGTTGAAAAATAATAAATGAATGAATAGAATGAAGAGTTAGATCATAAAAGTCTTGATAACAGTCTCAATGAAGAGAAGAAGAAGAAGAAAAAATAAGAGGAAAAGAAGAGAATATTTGAAGATTCTGAATTTGTGATTAATGAAAAGATAGAGACACTAATAAATAAATAACTCATTATGATCCTCTACAATTAATAAATAAGATATTATGGTCCCTAAAAAATGTGTCACGTCATCAACTCATAACGGAAATCATATTTAGGGACTAACTGTTGTTCGAAAATTGAAATTATTCGGGACTTACTTATCAATTTCTCAATGTTAGGGACTATCTTATCTACCACAAAAATTATTAGGACCAAGTGGGAGTTTACCCTTATTTTTATTGGTCACTAGCTACTCATTAGACATGTTGTTTGCCAAGTATTTTTTTTTTTATTTTTCAATTAATATTTTATAAAAGATTATTTTATCGATAACTTTTTATAAAATAATAATATTTAATATAATAAATTTTTTCTCAATTTTAATTTTTTAAAAAATTTATATACAAGATGGATAAAAAGAAAGAAATAGAATTGAAATAGTAAAATTTACATGAAGTTTTTTTTAAATGGTTCTTAGACAGAATTTTGTTTGTCGTAATGAAAAAATAAAAAAAAAAGGGTAGATTAGATTAGTGCGTGGTTCAAACCTTTTTGAGCCCAAACTCCAATTTGCTTTATTTTGTTAAATCCGAACTCAGAGCTCTCTAAAACCCTACTCTCCTTTTCTCTTTCAGCGAAACTGTAATTCTCCAAATCTACTTGAGATATAAGAATCCATGTCTACGCTCGAAATCGAAGCTCGGGAGTAAGTTCCATCTATTAAATCTCAACGCTCCGCTATTTCTGCATTTCATCATCAAATTGTTGCATAACAGAGCTCCATAATTTTGCCGCTTGCAGAAATCATGAAATTTACTTTATTTCGTCACTTTTTCCTCATAATCGTAAATTAAAATCAAATGCTTCATAATCCTTCATGCATGTCTAGTTCTAACATGTTTATTATCCATTATTGTTTACAATTTCTGTTTTGCTTCAGTGTCGTCAAAATTGTGCTTCAGTTTTGCAAAGAAAATTCCTTGCATCAAACGTTTCAGACACTACAGAACGAGTGCCAGGTTTCTTTGAATACTGTTGATAGCATTGAAACTTTTGTTGCTGATATCAATAGTGGAAGATGGGATGCAATATTGCCTCAAGTTTCTCAGCTGAAGCTTCCCAGGAATAAATTGGAGGATTTGTATGAGCAGGTATTTTGCATGAGTCACTTTGATTTATGGTATTATATGCGTGGTATGTCACTTATCTTACATATCACAAACTCTAAAACTTGTTATGGACTTCTTAAGATTTAACTAGCTATCTTCCTTTAGAATTTTTGACTTGTATGAAAAATGTTAGTTGGGAAACGAGATCAGGTTCTGTTGTTGAGGAGAAGGGTGGAAAGAAAGAAAAATGGAAGCTGGAGAAGTTTTGAAATAGTTGTTACTGAGGGAGTGATTGACAGTCACCAGTGCTTAATTCTGTGGTTGATCAATCAACCTGCCAGACTCAACAAAATGGTGTTCATATTTTCAGGCATACTAATTATAAAACTGAACCAAACATAAAATCAAATTGAACCAAATGTAAAAGAACCTGGCCTATTCCATCCAGTTCACATATTAATCCATTTAACACGAGGTAAAAGAGGTCTGGTTAAGTATAATATAAAACATTTCTGGCAAGCTTGGAGATCTTAAACAATTGCTGATTGCTTTTCACAGGTGATATTTGTCAACTAACCTATCACACAGGTTAAACCAATATTACATACATAATGACCTACTCCAATCATTAGAATAGGAAAAGGTAAACCGGCTAACAGGTTAACCTATCTGAAACAACTGGTTTCCAGGTTAATTTATTATGTTACTTTATTTCTTTACTCTTTTTTGAGAAGCAGCACTGCTTAAGTTCATTTTATCCACAATTTGATTCTCTGCACCCTGCATTTTGACTCAGTTTTTTGAACTGAATCTATCATGTCCATGCCTTGTTGGTCAGCATTAGTAAGTAGTGGCCAGGTCTCCCTCATAGGTCATATCTTGGGTGATTGACCCTCTTTTTCTTGACGTATGCTTTTGTGTTGGAGAGGGTAGTTCACAAGCTCTTAAGCTTTTAATCATTTATCTTTATGTTACATACTGCTCTATATTTTTGAGGAGATGTTGATGTGTTTATCTGAAAAACTTCGATCCCCTCTATTCAATTAGGAGTTTAGAAACAAAAGGAACATTTTTGTGAAGCTTTTTTCTGTCGTGTAACTTTTAATTAGTTTAATAATTTTTAACCTCATTTATCTTTGGACAGAATTATATGGCTTTCCCCGGTTGGCTTAGATAGAAATTGGTGTTCAACACATTACCTGAATAAATAGAGAAAATCTAAAGTGAAAGGCATCTAATTTTTGGTCATTAGTTTCCTTGTACTCGTGGGGGTGGAGTGGGAGAAATGGCAGGGCTGCAGGGGTTTTATGATATTTTGGTACTTCATGTTGTTTGATCTTCATAACAGTGACACTCTAATAATGTTACTTTTGTTGGTCAACTTACTCATGTTTCTAATAAATTTGAATCTTCTCTCAAATGCATGCAGATTGTATTAGAAATGATTGAACTTCGAGAATTGGATACTGCACGTGCAATTTTAAGGCAAACACAAGTGATGGGTATCATGAAACAAGAGCAACCCGAAAGATATTTGCGTCTTGAACACCTTCTAGTTCGAACTTATTTTGACCCAAATGAGGTGAGAATTACGTCTTGCTATTCTTATTTTTTTTTGTTTTTTTTTGCAATTTCATGTTTTCCAAGGCAAGCTACTTTTTTCTTAGTTTCTTTTGCTATTTTTGTTTTTATGTTTTACTAGGCCTTGTCCCACTAAGTGCAGTCGGTTACATAGATCAAGTGATTCCATAGAGCTCTATTATATATCATTCCTTTTAAATCCATTTACATTGGTTTTTATTGTTGTACTAGGCCTTGTCTCACTAAGTGCAGTCGGTTAGATAGATCAAGTGGTGCCATAGAGCTCTATTATTTATATATCATATTTCTCTTAAATCTATTTACATTTAATTCTTGATTATTTTCCCAAAAGGCTTAGTAAAACCAAGAAAATAAAATTTTAGTGGTTGTGTGCATGCTTTGAAGTCTTTTGGTGCATTTGGTTTGGATAATTACTGTTTTTGCCTTCTCTTATGTGTTGTATTCATGGAAGCTTTAAGGGCATTGTTATCGTTAATGATACTGAGATTGGGCAATCTTTTTTTTATCTTTAGCTTTCTTTTGTTTTCGGGTATGCTTGGATGGGAAGGTTGTATAAAAAGGAACGAAAGGGTTACTTCTTCATTTTTATGATTAGAAAATTATAAATTGTTTAAAATTGAATAAGAGATGATTGTCAAGTTTCACACTAGTTACATAATAAAATCCTAATGTAATGAAGTGCTATGGCAGCTGGCACATTAAACCTACTAATTTACTTTGTTATTCTTGCATGTTCTTGGGAAAATTAATATTATAGAAAGAGTTAGGCTCCTTTATTTCCACCTATAGACTAGGTATTAAGTTTGGTTAACTCCTTATGTTTGTTTCTTTGTACAACTTCACAAGAGTTCATGAATTTTGTTCTATTTGAACAGGCTTATCAAGACTCAACTAAAGAGAAGCGACGTGCACTAATTGCCCAAGGTTTTTGTCTTCTACTTTGTTAGGAGATGATATATTTAATTGTAATGCAAAATTGATGATTGTGATGAATCTCTCTTTCTTGATTGGACTTTGAAAGTGAAAACCTCTTTGATTGACAGAGATACAATTTATTGCTTAATTTGTTTTTTAGGTCAATATTTTTAGGGAAAATTGCATTTTATCTCCTACCCTGAATGAACAAACCACAAGCCTTATGCAGTTTATCCCAAAACTTTTCGAAGTGTGCAATTTGGTCCCTACTGTTTCTTAATTGTGAAAATCTGCTATTCTGTTAACTTTTTATTTTCTTAATTTATTTTTTATCTATCGTTGATAGGAAATAGCACACATTTAACAAAGTTTAGAGTATAAGTTGCACATTAATCTTGATCATTAGTTTAGGCGCCTTAGGGTATTGGTTTTGTTGCTGACCTAAAGTTTGACGGGGTATATTGCACCTATTTTTTATTAACATTAAGCAAAAATTTAACAAAAGGGTATAGTTCACCTTTAAGAAAAGAGATTGAGAATAGTTGTGTGAGTGTTATCTCCTAGAATTTGAGATTGTCTGTGCTTTCAAGATCAGTTTGCCGGGATGGCTTGTAGAGTCTTGTACTCTTGTTCTTTTCTTGTTTTTCTAGGTTTATTCTTGTTTCACATGCTTGTAATCATTTGGAAGATCCTTTCTAGGATTGTTTATTTTAACGATGTAGATTGTAGACCATTTAGTTGTTTGGAGAATTTCTCATCGCCTGAACACGTGGAACAGTTGCCCTCTTTTCATTTGACAGTCAAGTTACCCTTTTAACGGATGCTTGTCTAGATAAGTCTGTGCTTTCTGGTATATTGATAGGGGTTCCTCTGATGATTGAGAAGCTTTGCAATCATCTGCTTTTGTCTGTGTAGGAGACAACAGATGAGATACTTCACTATTGGTTGTGCATTATACTTAACCCAACTATAAGCACTGGATATGAGTGTGCTAATTTAATTTGCGTCTAAACAATTGCTTATACAGCTATGTCAGCTTTTGTAAGCTATGTAGTATCTTAACAGTATTCTGATTGTACCATAATTACCTAAGTTAATAAAATTTAGTATTCTTGCTCTCGATGGTGTGGAGCATAGTTGTTAATTGGCGATGCCATGCCGTTGTGGATTTTGGCTCCCCACTAGGAAAAGGCTGGTGCATGGTAGCAGCATTCCATGGCAGATTTTTCGTGGACCCTTGTGAACCACCATGTGCCATTGACGACTTTGGTATGGAGATAAAGTAGATATAAGGAAAGGTGACCTGGCTCACTGGAATTTTAAGTCTCAAATTTTTAGTTTGCTAAATTTGGAAAAATGTAAAAGCTAATAGACAGTTCTAATAAAAGCATTATTCAGTTCAGAATGAATTCATTATTGTACTATTAATCAGCCCTAGGTAAATTGAGTGCAACATTTATTGGTTTTAAAAATACGAGCAGAGAACCATAAGCAGAAGAAAAGTATACTAGACTACAATTACAATGACTCACGTTAAAAGTCACAAAAGGTGCTACTTAATCACATCAGTTTCTTGTTCTCTTTTACCATTGTGCCCATCATGTTTGAAAATTGAAACTAATCTGTGTTTGCATCTTCAGCCCTTGCCTCAGAAGTTACTGTAGTGCCTCCTTCTCGATTGATGGCTCTAATTGGTCAGGCATTGAAGTGGCAGCAGCATCAAGGTAATTGTCTGGCTAAACATTGATGGCCAATTAAATTATTTTCATTGTCTACTTTTATATGAAAATTAGATGGTGCTTCAGCCTTGCTTACTATGATAAGCTCAGTGTTTTTTTTTCGGTGAGTGCTTTTCTACCCGATTCTCTATTTTGCAATTTAGTACCAGGACATTGTGGGTTGTTGTTCTTTTTCTGCAACTCATTGATGATGCAGTGTTTTCCTTTCCCTTGCTTTCCTTCCCCTTCAAAAGTCAAACTCACAAACACATCTTGTGGTCTTTCAGGGTTACTACCTCCTGGAACACAGTTTGATTTGTTTCGTGGGACAGCTGCTATGAAACAAGATGTAGATGACACTTACCCAACAACTATTTCTCACACAATAAAGGTATGGTTCCTATATGTCCTTTAGCCACTGTTTCAGTTTTATTTTTATGGATTTTTCTATGTGAACAACACTTGAAAGGAGATAAAAAGAGAGAACTAATGTGCAAAGCCATTACATTGCATGCATATTTGTGCCGAACAAGTTATTGTGTGATGCTTCACAAATCTAGAGATAAGTCTAATATTGCACAAGGACTCCATTGTTTAGTGCGTGGACTGTTGTTTATATGTCATTACATCTTTTTTTAGTTTCAAGCTTGAATGTTCTGCCATAGAATTTTTACTGCTTCTGTTCTATTTCTGTTTTTCGTATTGATATAGAGTTTGGGTCATCATTGTTTAATTCTTTATATTAGGCTGGTGTGCAGAAACTTGTGAAATTTATATTCATGTTGTATTTTTATTTCATTCTTTTTTGTGATTCTTCTACATCCATGGAATGTGTTCTTTTCTTTTGTCGATCCAGTATCCCCTCATTTTCTTTCTCTAGTGCTTCATGCCTTAAGTAGAATGACATTTAGGGTAATTTGAAAAGTGTTCAACTCAACTGTGGTTATGAATATGTTAGGGTATTATGGTCTCATTTGCAATTCACATGAGTGGGATGTTGATTCTCCATGATTTTGAAACTTAAATATTTGAGAATGGATAGTCGGCTTTGACTCTTTAGGTGACTGTGTGTGTTTTCTTTGTTTAGCACATATGATAGAACCGATATAAGAGAATAAGAGTAATTTATTGCTCCATGAGCTGATATCAAGATGGAATCAGTTCAGGGAAGAAGAAAGAAATACACAAGTAAAATGCAGAAATTGGGAGAATGGTTTGGGACACTATAGCAGTCCCCTTTTCTTAGCCTAAACCAAATACCTATCTCACTACTCTCCTTTCTCCCGTACATATACTGCTCACCCTCACACAATCCTCATTCCCTCCGAAGACTACTGTTGACTCAACAGTCAGTTACACAAGAGTGTTGCACATGTGCTATTAATAAAACTAAGGTCCAATTATCATTGGCCCAGTACCTATCATTGTGTTTGTGGAGATGGTGTGAGAGAGAGATTACTGAGGAAATTATGAATGGAATCTGCTTTAGGAAGTTGAGATGATGGGGAAGCAGGAGGGTTCATTTGATCTACTGGAATTTTAGTTGCAAGCTTTGGTGGGCTGTGGTTTATGCACCTGATGCTGTTGTGTGCAAGGATATTATGCAAATAAGCATATTGAAGTGAATTTGTTTTATGGTCCAGACTCTAGATACTCACTCTGGAACATGGTAATCAAAATAGCTGGTCTTTAGTAGGATGGTTGGAATTATAGTTATTAGATTAACTATGCCATCCTTGTAGCCTTTGAACTGAAATCTGGTTGTTATTCCCTTACATGATACTTATGTGGTACGTGATCCAAATTGCTTGAAGTGATATATGATGGTGACTGTTACCCTACTATGTCATTAGTTATCAATTGAAAATCATGGTTGTCTGACCTCTTATGCATGGCATGATCTAGAGGTTATCTTACATTTATAATGATTTGTTTCTTCTTCACCCTTCTTTTATTATGAAATTTGTTATTAGTAATTAGTTTCCGATTGTTTAAATATGTTGAAGGGTTCAGAATCTGATCCTTGTCTTTTGTGTTTGCCCGTCTGGTTGTTTAGTTTGGTACAAAAAGCCATGCAGAATGTGCTCGCTTTTCACCCGATGGTCAGTTTCTTGTATCTTGCTCAGTTGATGGGTTTATTGAGGTATGCATGGTTGGAATATTTGTAGTTTTTTGGATAGAAAAAGAAATGTTTTTGAACATTTTAATTTTTTTTCAAACTTTCAATATCAACTGCTTTCTTCTTGATTTATGGACATGTCTCCAGGTCTGGGATTACTTAAGTGGAAAACTAAAGAAAGATCTCCTGTACCAGGCAGATGTGAGTTAGTTTAGTTTTTGAACTGTTTTATTACCTTCCAGCAGTAATTCTTATGTTTGTGGATGAATTTTTGAAAAGCCAATTAGCCATTTGTTATATATCTTTCTTTGGTGAAATTTGCTGAGCTCCACGGTCTCTCTAAGCCCTTTCTTAGTGGACCTGGCACCTTTGCACCTCAAAACTGTGGAAAAAATATTGTAATATTCCCAGTTGCCAATTTGGGACCGATTTAAACTTCACCTGCAGAGTTTATTTATTTATTTTTTGTAACATTAAGTATGCATGGTGGTTTATTTCAATGTTTTACATTGATTACACCTTTTACCAGTGAGATGGTCTTTTCTTTCTTGATGAGAAAGCTCTGTGTAAAGTAATACAATTTTTCTTTGTACTTTATGAAAGGGAATTTCTCATAGTGTACCATAAGTTTGTTCATTTTTACCTTGGGCATTTTCTGATTCTGTTAACTTGCAGGAAGTTTTCATGATGCATGATGATGCTGTGCTCTGTGTGGACTTTAGCAGAGATTCAGAGATGCTTGCATCTGGGTCACAAGATGGGAAGATCAAAGTGAGTATCACTTGTCTCATTTAAAGTTGCATGGACCTTCCTTTTAAAGAAATTCTAAATAAAAAAAGTAACCGAGATTAGAATGTTTAGCAACTTTTTATACCTTGGCAACATTAATTGTATCCAAAGCAGCTTTAACACCCTGGTTATTGCTTTTGCCTTTATGCTATGCTTCCAAAGTAAGCTTTGTGTTCAAGTTCATTACTACATCTATTCCTTATTTTTGTCACATTGAATGTATCTTGTGGTATGTGGTGTGCTTTTTTGCACTTGTTTCTCTAGTTTTTGTTTATGCAGCAGTTGCTCTTGTTCATACTTCATATTGTTTTAACATTGTTCACCTCAACTGTTAATATATGAAACTCAAATCTGCTTTTAGGTCTGGCGTATTAGGACTGGTCAATGCTTGCGGCGTCTTGAACGTGCACATTCGCAAGGTGTTACAAGCCTTTCCTTCTCTCGTGATGGAAGCCAGTTATTAAGTACTTCATTTGACAGCACAGCCAGGTTTTTCTCAGTTAATTCTTCTTGTTTGATGCCTTTATTTCAGATAATATTCATTATCCTGGAGCCTTCACCTAACATTTAACTTCCAGATTAAAAGGTTATTCAACATGTTAACAAGCAGAATATCAATGGTCAAGTGATTCAGTGTTTAGTCCTTGCTGTCTTATTTTATAATTAAACTAAATTTCACCAACATAATTTCCACCGTTTAAAGATAAAGCAAAGGGCTTTCACATATTTTCTTGAGTACAACTGCACTATCATCCCTAAACAATTTCCATTCAACAGATTGCCCCTAAAATGAAAAAATAACAATTTGGTCCTTGGTTTTAACCACGTACATAACAAGTAGATTCTTCTAATTTTTTGAATCATATATATCAATCATGATACTAATTTTTGAATTATAAATCATATCAAAATAGTAAGTTCCATAGATGCAAAAAGTATTATTTTTATAGATCACATATTATAAACAAAATGATATTTCAAGTATTTCCCTATATATAATTTGTTTCCTTCAAGTGTTTTTTTAAGTATAGTGTCTTCTAAGTATCTATAAGAATTCAATTTTTTTAGTATGACTAATGTAAAAGTTAAGTTCATTATAAACTTCACTAACTTAAGCCAGTATGAAATTCAAAAACTAAGTTCATTCATAATTTTTTTTTTATACTTTTAATCTATAGAAAAGAAAGATAAATATTTGATTTGAGAATTTTCTATTTCTGTTTAACTTTTTCGATAGAACAATGTGATTTCTCCCCAAAGTTATACGAGAAAAACCTTTCTAGTTTCTTTGCAACTTGTTTCTTGTTAGGGATAATTAGAGCTCAATAATGAGTAATGACAACCACAAAATACAATGAATGGCATAAAAAGTTGAAAATCTTAACCTTGTCCGCCTTATCTTTCAATTGGCCAAAATAAAGAAAAGGAAACCACTTTCCCAGCTAGAGGATGTTGTGTTCAAAGATTATGCTAAATTGCACATACCAACCAGATGATACTGTTGTAAATCCTTCAGGAAATCATAGAGCAACCAGGTGTAGTTTTATTGGCGCCATCCTCTATTCCTCCCCAGGTGGGTCAACCCGCCATTTTAATTGAGAAACTCTCTTGGAACCCCTAATAAAAAATTCCCTTCGATCTCTGGTTCTTCAAGCAATCAAGAAGAGACTGTAGAATATTTTGGGATTGCATCAGGTCAAAACAACTTGAGTTTGTGGCCTGTGCACAATACCCAGACAAACTGCTTGACTGACAGCAATATGCAATTCCGACGCGGCGACGTGTATTGCATGATTCAAACAGTCATGACATTGTTCCAGCGGTGTTCTGATTCCTTACTGCAATATGAATTGTAAATTCGTTAGCTTAATGAACCGTGTTGGATTGCACTATTTGTGACCAACTTGGGCGATTTAGTAACCATGGTTCTAACTTCGTTAAATTCAGGACCAAATTGTTTTTTCTTTTCTATCTTTTGCAGGACATAATGCAGTCTAACTCATTTAATCTTTTTAGGT
The DNA here is from genome assembly GCA_013621005.1 of Aeschynomene evenia. Lineage (NCBI taxonomy): Eukaryota > Viridiplantae > Streptophyta > Magnoliopsida > Fabales > Fabaceae > Aeschynomene > Aeschynomene evenia. The sequence continues at coordinate 34,962,902 of CM024266.1, read as the reverse complement.
TAAACTTCTCTTTTAATGATTCCTTTGATGGTATACTTACTAGTGCTCATCTTTATAATGGATTAATTTATAAACCACCCTAGCAAATTTTAGGATTCATTGTTACGATGCAGAAAAAGGATTAATTATGCTTAGTGAATGTTGCTTTTGTGTGGAACTATTTGTGAACAACTTATTCTAATCTTTAACAGTTAAGTACTGAAGAATATTTGATATTTTAACACTGCAATTTCTTACATTGAAATGTTAGTAACTGCTACATGCAATGGTTTTTTGTGATGTATAATAGAATCCATGGTCTTAAATCTGGGAAGATGTTGAAAGAATTTCGTGGGCATACATCTTATGTGAATGATGCAATTTTCACTAGTGATGGGAGTCGTGTTATTACAGCATCAAGTGATTGTACAGTCAAGGTTAGTTATTTAGCAGGATACACATAGCAAGAGCCTTAATTTCTGATGTTCAGAAGAATTAATTTTCCTTGTTCTGTAGGTCTGGGATGTGAAGACTACTGACTGCATACAAACTTTTAAGCCACCTCCTCCTTTAAGGGTGCGTCTTTAATAAGTTTCCACTATTGTATTTTTTATCAATTTAGTGTAGGATCTTTGCATTTTTTTCTCTCGGTTTAATTTCTGGTTTCTTTGGACTGTTAGGGAGGTGATGCTTCAGTCAACTCTGTTCACATTTTCCCCAAGAATACCGATCACATTGTTGTTTGTAATAAAACATCATCAATATACATCATGACACTTCAAGGACAGGTAACATTGATCAAAGAAGGATCACTAGATATCATTTTGTTTATTTTTAGGTCCATGGTGACTTGGCTTGATGATTAAGGTTTCTGCACAACTATTTTCCTTGATGTTATATTTGTTTCTTGACAGAGATGTGTATATCTAATTCTGCATTTTCATGCTGGTAGACTGTTGGACTAATTGTTTTGTCTGTTTTTTCACTAGTTTTGATAGTGAACTGTTTTTCATAGGATTTATAGTTGAGTTAGTACTGATGATTGTTCATCTTTCCAGCTAGATACTGCATAACCTTCCTTTCAGCTTAGAATATTCTTCTTTATTACGGATGTCTTTTACCTCTTTGTTTAGCAATAGGTTTCTAAACATGTCAAAAATATGAAGCTCCCTATGCTCAGGACTGATCAAGTTTGCTTTTCTAAATGATCTTTTTGATATGGTATGACAATTTACTATAGGTATAAAGTTTTTTCTTGGACCCAGATATTCACAAAAAAGAGACCCTTATCAGGAGTTGGTATTGGCATGTTTTAGTACAACTATTTATTCCAAATCTTGCTGTTATGTTTTTCTAGTTGATGGCATTGCCAAATTATTTTTCTCCTTCTCCTATTCATACAAATGAAATTCACTTTGGACTTAATTTCTATGCACTATCAGTGTACAAGATTTTTACATGGTTTTGTATTTATGTATTGCAACATCTACTATGTACATTGATTGATGTTTCTTACATCCACCACTTGAAACCTTGCTTTGAAACCAAATTGGTTGAAGGCAGTGAGATTTAGTTTTTAAATTTTTGAAGTGTGAAAGGAATTTAAAGGCACAACATTATAAATTATGCCATTCTCACCGGATTAGAGAATCTTTTTTATACAATCTTGATGGTCGAGTTCGACTAGTTTTTGAATTTTGTTGAAAAATAGAAATTGAATACATATTTACCTGTAGTATGTGCCTTTACTCAGATGGGAAATAATAGTTGCACAGGTATATGCAAATCTGGATCATTATTCAAAAGTTGCAATAGTGTTATACTGGTTTTTAGACAAGTGTGTGTCTAAGGCAAGTGTGCAATTATCATCACTCATTGAGAGGATGCTTTTACCTGTCAATTGGTGCAGGTTGTAAAGAGCTTCTCATCGGGTAAAAGAGAAGGCGGTGACTTCATTGCAGCCTGTGTTTCACCAAAAGGAGAATGGATTTACTGTGTTGGTGAAGATAGGTAAACTATATTTTAATTTTTCTGGTAGACAGATACGTTAGGTATATCATATGTTGGTTTATAAATTTATTCCAGAAAATAAATTGGTTAGGAATTATATCTTCAATATTTTTGTTACAAGTTGTATAAAAATATTCCTAGGAATTAATCATTCTCAGTGAGTTATATTCCCACCTCTTAATTGTTAATGAAAATTATTGAACAAACATAGTGAAATGTCCCTCAGTTGTTATATCTCATTTAATTATTAGATTTGAACGAGTTGTACAAATTTTTGAAATTGAGTGGTAGCTCCATATTGTTTGGTAGGTACTATTTTATGAGTGCCTATTTTTTTTCCTTTTTCAAGACGTGCAATTTTTATTTTTGATAGTACTGATGATAGTGATATTGATAATAGTAGCAATATTAATAAAGCAATTAAATTTGTTAGTTATCCTGGATAGTGGATACTATATTTCTAGAGATATGTATTATAAATTAAAAATTACATAATTCGTTCTCAGAAATCTTAAACAAGATCTGAGAATTTTTTATGTCAAATAAACAAGTTTTTTAAAATGCTCTGAAATAATGTTCCTGGATATAAAATTTCCAGGAAATCGGTATATAAAGGAACATAAATTCAAACTTTGAATCAAGTGCCTCTTTAGCATAATCTTTCAGCAACTCTGCAGTGAGATTCATGAGGTTTTCGAATGAGTAATTATTAATTTTTTAATTTGAGTAGTCCTCTGAGTTTTAGTTCAAAATTATTAGTTCTTAATTGTTTAGGGGATTTGCGAATTATATGCAGGAATATGTATTGCTTCAGCCATCAATCTGGCAAATTAGAGCATCTGATGAAGGTACGTTGTCTGAGTTAGCCTGATGTTAGATTTGTAAAGTTCTCTCAAATTAGTCTTAATTTCTAGAATCTTGTATCTGCCTCCTATTGAGATGAATCGATGCAAAACCGTAAATTATGAACTAGAACTTGATTGAGCAAGGCTCTTATGGTTTTATTGTATGCATTGAAGCTGGTTAAATGTTTTTCAGGTGATATGATATGCATTTTCTGTCGATAAACCTCTGCATGTTTGGTTGAATTGCATTTATTGCAGTTTGAATTTTATTTTCTTATTTTGTTTGCTCAGATGGTACATTTTTCATTCATGCTACTAAATGGATTTTTTCCTTACACAACTCATCTTTGTCTAAATGATATATAATATAAAATTAATGAAATTCTTCCTCTGGCTAATTTGCAGGTTCATGAGAAGGAAGTTATCGGTGTCACTCATCATCCCCATAGGAATCTTGTTGCAACGTACAGTGAAGACTGCACAATGAAGTTGTGGAAGCCTTGAATCTATGGGGGGTTTTATTTCTCACTCGAACAAATGAAAATCTGTGTAGTTCGTACAATGTGTCTATTTTTTTTTACCTAATTTGTTACATGTTATAATATATGCTATCAGTGAGATTGTAGGGGATGTTGTACTCTTATAGTTTTATTTAAGTGTGTCCTTTATCCATCCCCTATTCTACACCGCCAATTCTTGTCACTATTGAGAAACTGTCACAGCATCTTCCCATCTCTTGTGGCCTGCAACGACGTTGCACTGTCGCAGCTCTTGTGATACGTTTGGGTGTTATTGGAGCAAGCTGCTGTCTCCGGTGCCATTTTCTGTATCAATAATGCTTGTCGTACAACGGAAATACGTCTAACTAGTATCCAACGTGTGTTATTAATGATATGAAATGTGTGCTATACGTACTCGTGATATACATATTGCACACATTTCATATCATGAATAACACACGTTGGATACTAGTTGGATATATTTCTGTTGTACGACTAGCATTATTGTTTTCATTATGACTACTATACTTTTTTTCCCTATGAAGTTTAAAATTAAATATTATATATCTTTAAATATAATATTATTTTTATATAGTATTAAATTAAAGATTATATAGATTCTATATATGATTTTTTTAAATAAATTATATAATTTAAAATGTGAAATTATAAAAATAAAGACTATATTTTAATATAAGAATGCACCATTATTTGTTATTTTAAACAGAAAGTTGTACGGCAAAATGCCAAGATTGCGACATATGTATTCATGAGTGAAAAGGCTCGAGTTTTATTTTTATTTTTTTTAAATATAAATAAATACTGGAATAAAAATCTTTTAGCTTTTGGTATTTTGCTAAAAGTTAATTGGAACATCTCGAACTCGAAGTATTATAAGATATTTGAGATCAGGTAAAAGTAAAAGTTTGCTTGATATTAATAGTTCTGGTTTTGCACATCTGAAATATAAGTATTTAGTCAGCATTTGATTAGGTCCTAATTACTTGGCGATCGCAATACATTTTTGTTCTTTCATATAAGTCTTTTCTATCCATATAAATATACTTAAAAGTTATTGTTAATTATTAATTATTTATTGAAATACAGAATAATATTTTTCTTAAAAAGTAAGATAGAAGTTAGGTGAAATAAAATTACTTTTTCAAAAATGAATCCAAACACATTCTTATTCTACCTCGGAATAATTTAACACTAATGATATGTGTATAATGAAAATTGTACAATACTTATATAATAATCATATTTACCGTTAGATTGTAATAACCTAACTATGAATATCAATCTAACGGTAAATATGATTGTTGTATAAGTATTGTACAATTTTTATTGTACACATAACATTCTTTATATTTTAGGTGATGCTAAATATAGAATAAAAAACCAGTCAAATCAGCCAATTTTGGGCCATAATTACTCAGTTCATTATAATTTTAATAATTATTTGAGTCAAAATTAAAGTTAAAATAGGTTCATAGATTGTATTAACTGGTTTTTTCACTTTACACTTATCATTATTGTTATATTTTAAAATGGAGCGGGTGTGTGAATAATCAGTTTTATAAATAGATTTGAAAAATACACCAAGAAAGTAAATAATAAATAAAACTCAATAAATAAATAAATAAAGGTAGGAAGGGACGGTGATCAACTCAAGTAAAGGTTTAGTGAAGGAAAGGGAGCAATTGATTCCTTATAGGTGCTGTGCAATTGAATTGCGCAGACAGAAAGTGACACTGATCGATTGAATAAGTGCACAGCGCAGTGTAGCTGACTCGTGGTGAATTTGAGGATTGGATTGGGAATCGAATCGAAGGCCTAGAGCAAGAAAGCTGGCTAGGGTTTGCGATGAGCGAGAGTAACAGCAACAGCAACGGGGTGGGAATCATCAAGAGGAGCAGCAGCAATGAAGAAAAAGGAAGAGATCTGGGGCTGTACTTCCTGGAGGTGTGCCGGCGAGAAGGAGGAAGAGGAGGCGGAGGAGGAGGTTGGAGGTGGAGGGAGGCGGAGGAAGAGGAGGAGGAGGAGAAGACCCTCCCTAGCGAGCTGAACACCATCAACAGCTCGGGGGGGTTCGTGGTAGTGTCGACGGATAAGCTGTCTGTGAAGTACACCAACGTGAACATGCACGGCCACGACGTCGGCGTGATTCAGGCGAACAGGGCTGCTCCGACGAAGCGCCTTATGTACTACTTCGAGATTTATGTGAAGGACGCTGGCTCTAAGGGCCAGATTGCCATTGGCTTCACCTCCGACTCCTTCAAGATGCGTAGGCAGCCCGGCTGGGAGGCCAACAGCTGTGGATATCACGGCGACGATGGATTGCTTTATCGCGGACATGGCAAGGGCGAAGCCTTTGGCCCTACTTATACATCTGGCGATATTGTTGGTGCTGGAATCAACTATGCCGCTCAGGAATTCTTCTTCACGTATTATCCCGCCCTACTTCTCTTCATTTTCTGCTTTTGTCTCCATGTTAAACCTGATCTGTGTTTGTTTTTGTTTTCCCATGCATTCAGTAAAAATGCACGAATTGTTGGGACAGTCTACAAGGACATGAAGGGTCCCCTTTTTCCAACCATTGCTGTTCATAGCCAAAATGAAGAGTATGTTCTCCTCCTCTGCACCCTTCTAATAGCATTAGCTCTCTCTTCCTTTATTGGATTGGATTCCCTTGCCTCCACATGCTTCCTATTTGTTTACCGCATATGCTAGGTCTGCCAGCTAAGAGCTAACTGTATATTTGTGAAGCCATCCATTCGCGCATTGCACTAGTATGTCAATTGCAATTCAGATTTTTGTATCTATTTAAAATCTTAAAATTCATTTCCATGCTGAGCATGCATGGATTGGAGAGTTTAACTTCTGGACATGAAATGATCCCCTAGTTCTGCTTCACCAAATAATGACGTTTTTGCGCTATTCTCTCAACTTATAAAGCTGAACAAGGGTTTGAGCATAGCATCAATGAACTAACAGCTGTAATTGAATCTGTTGAGCCTGAATATAATCAGGACTTAGGTGTTGCAGCTTTCTTTATCTTTTTTTTCTTTTCTTTTTAGAGATACAAGTCTGTTTTGTGTAGTTTATGAAAGTAAAATGAGAGGTTTGCTTAGTAAGTGCAAAATATTAAATTTAGGTAGGGTGAGTAATTTACCTCAATATTTTGCCAAAATATGTCACTCATATCTTGCATTTCTCCCCATCAGAATCATAGGTCATCCTCTTCTGAATCACTGATGATTTTTCCGGTCCTTAATTTAAAAATATTCTTCTTGTTAGAAGCAATACTCACTATTTTGAGGTTCAAATAGCAGCCTCCTTTTGTCATCAGTTGAATTCTTTAATTTTTCAGCAGTGTGTTTCATTTATCTCTATCAGGGTGCATGTCAACTTTGGGAAGAAACCATTTGCTTTTGACCTCAAGGTGAGAACATCTTTGTAATTCTGCATATCCATGTGTACGTGATCTTAGACTTTGGGATGGTATGCCAATGCAATAAGATGAATAGTTTGTATGAAGAAGACTAACCTTTGAATTGACTTCCAGCCCAGCAATTTATTCCATTTTTTTTCCTTCTATTGCATCCTGGCAAAGTTTGTTTTATGCTTTGAATTCATTATGCAATGGTTGCTGCTTGTTATGAGGAATATCTATTTGTAAACTTATTAATTTTTGAGTAAATACCCAAATCCGTCTCTGAACTTTTTTTCAGTGTCCACTTTCGTCCCTGACTAAATTTTATTAGTCCCGCAGTCCCTGAACTTGAATTCCGTGAGACATATCCGTCCCTCCGTTAATGAGTGGCGGAGTAGTCCTACGTGGACCGTTAACTTTGTCCTACGTGGACGTTAAGTGACTCATGTATAATGGAGTTTCTAATAAGGGACAAATCAATTCCCGGAGTTTCTAATATGAGACAAATCAGTCCCTAACCCTTGAACCAAAACAGTATCGTTTTGCATATTTTCGATTACCTTCTTCTTTTTTTCCCATTTGAAACCCTAAACCCCCATTGTAGACCCCCACAGTCGCGCCTCCATCCTCTTCTTCCTCCTTGGTTCTTCTCCTTCAGCCTCCATTGAAACACCTCCTTAAAATAGAATCTTGAGATTGGGTAGCTGCCATGATGGTATAACTTTGGAATCTTGAGGTTGAAAGAAGTGTTTCAATGGAGATTACAAAGGGGGACAAAAAAACAGAGGACAAAAGAGAGGAAGTGGCGGTGCTAGTGTGATGATGAAGGTTTAAGGAGATGTTTCAATGGAGATTGAGGGAGAAGAACCAAGGAGGAAGAAGAGGATGGAGGCGCGGCTGTGGGGTCTGCAATGGGGGTTTAAGGTTTCAAATGGGGAAGAAAGAATAAGGTAATCGAAGATTTGCAAAACGACACCGTTTTGATTCAAGGGTTAGGGACTGATTTGTCCCATATTAGAAACTCCGGGGACTGATTTGTCCCCTATTAGAAACTCCATTGCACACGTGTCACTTAACGTCCATGTAGGACAAAGTTAACGGTCCACGTAGGACTACTCCGTCACTCATTAACGGAGGGACGGATATGTCTCACGAAATTCATGTTCAGGGACTGCGGGACTAATAAAATTTGATCAGGGACGGAAGTGGGCACTAAAAAAAAGTTCAGGGACGGATTTGGGTATTTACTCTTAATTTTTTGTCAAAATGTGGCAAAATCTTGCAAATACTTCAGAGCATTTTTTATTTGAAATTGTTTGGAGGCTTGAATAAAGAAATTATGGGTGTGCTTGCATAAGCTTAAGTGATTTTGAGATATTAAATGTAATTAATTTTATCAGAAGCAACTCTTAACTGCATCCAGAAAACTGATAATTTTCTAAGTTCTCCTTTTTAAGAATCTTATCTTATCCAAACAGTCTAAAATGATTTAAGTAGCTATATCTATCTATGTCTAAAAAGTGATTTTCTTCAAAAACAAGCACAAAAAATAAACCAATAACTCCTCTTTTGATTTTTCCTGAATTTTTGCTGGATATCTTTCATCACCTGTAAATGAAAGAAAATGATGACTAAACAGTTGTGAAATGGCACTAATCATGTGAATACAATGGTGGTTGGATTCACAAGCATCAATGACCTGTGACCTTCTTTTAAAAAATGTACAGAAGTTTATGTTGATCTTTGTTATTTATTTTTCCTATTCTTTATCATCTTAAATTCTGCATTATTTGATTAGGAATTTGAAGCACAAGAAAGAATTAAGCAGCAGCTGAAAATAGAGGAAATACCTGTTCCGTCAAATGTCAGTTATGGGTGAGATACTTTTAGCTGAATTTCTTTTTGAATTCTTTATTGCATTGTTTTCTCCTTACAATTAATTTTTTTCTTTACTTTCAACAATTTTTAATCTAGACTAGCAAAATCGTAATATGAGTTCTCATGCCCTTTGTGTCTTGGGTTATTATTGAGACTACATTTGTTGTTGGTAGAGGATGAGATGACAGAACTTTTAACAAATTCCAACGAAATATATATATATGGACTTTTAATCTTTAGTTTTCTCTTTATATGAATGACAAGGTTCTAAGAACAAGTTAAATAGAAGAGTGCCTGAAGGTATACCGAGTGTTTTTCAGCAGTTTAGGAAGTTTGAAAGTATAAAAATGCTAAAAATTAATCGAGTCAAAGTGATGCAGCCCTAAGCTCTGACAGAAATGGTGATCTTTATTGCATCACAGGGGAGGGAAGAACCCTAATCCCCAAATCAGTTACAGCAGGAGGAACTACCTCCTTGAGAGAGAATTCTCTCACAAACTAACTCACAATTGTACAAATGAATGACTGAATGAATAAAACCTCTACAATTCAGCTATTTATATCATTTTATTCTAACTAACACTAACCAACTCTGCCAGCTCAGCAAGGCCTCCTAGTGTAAACTCTTCCAAACCTTCCCTGCGCATCACAAAGCTTGATTAGTGTGGTTTTATGCTTTCCAAATGGGACTCTATCAATCTAATCCTGGTTGATGAAAATGCAGTTATTAGATTATGTTTAAACGCTAAAGTAGACACTGACAGGCCTGTTCTTTTCAATTTCTCCTGTTGAAATAATTGACCATCAAGAGATCCTGTTCTGCTTATAATATGATTATTTTTGTCATATACAACTTTGATGTTATAAAAAGTATGATGAAGTTTAACTGTGATTGTGAACGAAGATTTATGCTTCTCATGTCAAACTTGTCTACTAGTTGTTTCTTCTGTCAACCAAAGGAAATTTAGTGGAGAATGAATCGTGCGACTCTCATATTCTATTCTTTTGCGGTTATGCTTTGCTGCCTTTAACACTACCTTGACTACGTTTTCTATAATAGTTAAATTTTCTGAGTGCTTGAAGCTAAGGTGGTCTTGCTATTTTTTCATTACATTCCTGCTTTCAGATATCAAAACTTTCATTAAAATAGCAATTCTAGTGATGTACAACATGTGCTGTAACATCCATGAGTTTCTTGCAACTAATACTAATAGACTATTAATATTTTGCTATTCTGACATCCTTTCTTATCAGAATTGTCCGTTCCTACTTGCTACACTATGGCTATGATGATACATTGAATTCCTTTGATGTGGCTAGTAGAAGTACTGTTCCTCCTATATACATAGCTCAAGAAAATGGAATTGATGAGCAGGAAATTATGTATGCATTAAATCACAGAAAGACTCTTCGACAGGTACACTATGTCATCTTTTGCTTTACTATGTAGTATGTACTAGTGGGATAGGAACAAAGGGAATATTAGGGAGTTTTTCTTTTGTTTTCTATTTTCATCTTTAGTTATATAATTGTTATCAATAATTACAAAAAATAAAAGATTAGATAAGCAGGGGAAATTATGAGAAGATAAGCTAGTCTCTAACAGAAATTACAGGGCTCAAGTCAAACAGATATGGCAAGTTGTTTTCATTGTGTTTTGTTTTTAAAAAATGATAATTCCCTCTCCTTTGAATGAAGTCGAAGAAATGGAATATTTTCTTCCTGATTTTAATTATAATGTGATTTGGTTATTCTTTTCTCAATATCATTATATCATGAAGGCATGCATGCTTCTTGAGCGTGGTCATATCTGCTACTCTATAAAGATCTTTTGAATTTGCGAAATGTATGAGCTTTTGTGTTTTGTTTTCCACTGTTTTTCTCATGATGGTGTCCATGGATTTTATAAAGATGGTAAAAAGCAGTGTTTTACTGTTTTTACATTTCCTTCACTTCAACAAATTTTGATAAGAAATAATGAAAACAAATGGATATTTTTTTGTACCATGAAATAATGAAAACAACAGGATATTTTTATTTTCACACCGAGAAATAATAAAAATATTTGGCCATTTATTGTAACTGTCAATGAAAACACAACAATAGAAAATGAAAATAGAAAACAAACAAAATACACTCAATCATTCTAGGCAATCTTGTTCCTGTCTCATCTATCGACTGAATTATTGACTCTAATTCTCAGCTGTTTTTTTTTCTCATTCTTCCTGCTTCTTTGAGGTCTTTCTATATTTTTCAAGGGAGTAATACCTACATATTCTCACATGATTTCATAGACATCATAAATCCAATCTTGGTTTAAAGAAGGGTATCCACTTAGTTGTAGTGTACTTGTCGTTGTGTTGTCTGGGACAACTTGTCCCATATTGTTATAACATATTTTGGTTTTGTTGTCCTTTGTTCATTTATTGTTAATATGATATATCCTGGCTGCATATACTTGCTGAATGTTTTTCCCTGGTAAAAAATAATACTTTCTGATTTACAAACTTAGTTGGCCTACCTCTTTTCTCTCAATGAAGCTAATTAGGGATGGGGAGATTGATGCTGCATTTGGTAAATTGCGTGAATGGTATCCCCAGATTGTTAAGGTGCGCTGTCTCAGTCATAATTATTGTCCAAACTGTTGTTTATATTCTGTTTTTCTATCCTAGTGTGAAGCTAATTCCTTAATTTTTCTGATTAATAATGAAATCCAGTCTTGTATGAGGGTATATGTCATTTTAGGTCTATTTGTAACAGAAATTGTTCCAAACTGATTATTAGTCTAAGTAATGTCTGTGGTTATTATTGCTGATAATCATGTGCTGCACTTAAATTGTTGTGTCATGTTCAGTTTGATGTTGGCACCATAATATGAGGGAGTTTTATGCGTGATTAGTGTTCCTCTGTTACACTGCTTTTATGTAGTTGAGGACTTCTTTTGCATAATAATTTGTTTTTGAATGGATTTTGGCTGCTGGATCCAATTCTTTCCCCTTTTTTTGTCCTCCTGTGATAAAAGTGGCAATACATGGCCAGCATTATCATTATTTTCATGTTGGAATAGTTTGGTTCACAAATACCTTTTTCTTCCCCTTCTATACAATTGTTCCAAATATCCCAGATCAATTTTATGTATGAAATTCTTCATGTGATATTTATTATCCTTTGCAAGAATCTTATTTCATTATATTCACCTCATTGTAAGTGACTATTAATTCTGGTTATTGCAGGACAATACATCTGCTACGTGCTTTCTGCTTCATTGTCAAAAGTTTATTGAATTAGTTCGGGTATATTTCTTTGGATTTTTCATTTTTTAACTATTACACGTTTATCCCACCTAATTCCTATACTCCATTAGTATTTCGATAATTAAGGTTTTTTAATTGTTTTCATTTGATAGTAGTGATGAATGTGAGGTCAGGCTGATAATTTCCATGGCTAGTGCTCAGTTTAGTAATCAAGCTTAATGATACTATTCATTTTCTGTTAATGATTCAAATATATCTTTGTAGCTTGGATTTAAAATCCCTGTGCTATGCCATATCAGGAAAAAAAAAATAGACCCTGTGCTATGGGCAGACAATTATTATGTAATTAATACTTTGGCATCTGTGTGTGTGATATATAGATTGGAGCACTGGAGGAAGCTGTAAAATATGGAAGAGTAGAATTGTCAAGTTTTTTTGCGTTGCCTGTCTTTGAGGATTTAGTTCAGGTGAATTTTCTTGGAAATAATGAAACATCAGTGCTATTATATTAGTATCCCACCCTGATTACTAATTTCTGAGTGCCTTTGCTTTTATGTCTTGTTTGAAGCATATGGTCATGCTAGTGTCTAAATGTTATATTGCACAAGATAAGTATGAGCAATCTCACCTGCCCCTTCCCTTCATTATAAGTTTTTGAGATCGTCAGAGATTGGTTTTGAAGAGAAATAAGTTATATTTGTGTTTGTGTGTGTACTCACAATTTGTGTGTTACTGATAGTTGAATTGTGTGTGCAATTATAGGATTGCGTTGCTTTGCTGGCATATGAACGACCACTGGAATCCTCTGTAGGCTATCTCCTAAAAGATTCGCAACGCGAAGTTGTAGCTGACACAGTAAATGCCTTGATCTTGTCCACAAATCCCAATATGAAAGAATCAAAAAATTGTCTGCACTCTTATCTTGAGAGGTTACTTAGACAGCTCACTGCTTGTTGCTTAGAGAAGCGATCTTTGAGCGGAGAGCAGGGAGAAGCTTTCCAACTTCATAGAGTGCTTAGCAGTGGTAAACGAGGCTAGGACAGGCTAGCTAGCTATTATATCTATTCATAATATTCTTTTTCTGCTGTCCATATTGTTGATCGATCGATCTTAACCTCTCATATACTGTACAGTCCCCTATCTGTCTTTTTTACTTGCACATTTCCTTTCAAGAGGGGGTTCTCTGTATTCATGTAAGCTTGTAACCTTCATCATCAGCAAAAACATTGGAAATGGAAAATTGAACCATATAATGAATGATTGGAAGTTACGGATTGAGTTGTATTGGAGCAACCAGCTCTGTACCTTTTAGGTGTGGTCCTTTCTCAGACCCAGGTAGCGTTTGTTTTGGTGTACAAGACAATACAATATACAAATACAGATACAGAAAATACAAATACAGAAAAATTTATGTATCTTGTATTGTGCTTGTTTTTCATATACAAGACAGAATATTTTTGTGTATTGTATATTATGTATTGTGTTTGATTATAATACATAATATTGTATAAAAAGTCAAATATATCCCTAATAATAAAATAAAATAAAACCCACCCATAACCCACCCTTCTCTCTTTTTCCCTTCTCTCTCACTCTCATCGTACCTGCAATAGCAGCAACGGCGTTCAAGCAGTAGAAGAGGCAACGTCCGAGCAGCAGTAGAGGCTTGGAGCAGTGAGCAGCGACCATGGAGTTGCAGCAGCGGCGACTTAGCTTGGAGCAGCGGCGGCGACCTAGCTTAGCGGCGACGATGGTGGCCTTCCGAACAGCGGCAGCGACCTTGCAGAAGCAGTGACGATGGTGGCCTTCCGAGCAGTAGCGGCGACCTTGCAGAAGCAGCGACGATGGTGGCCTTCCAAGCCCGGCAGCAATGGTGGCCTTCCGAGCAGCGGCAGCGACCTTGCAGAAGCAGCGGCGGCGGCCTAGCTCGGAGCAACGTCAATGGTGACATTCCCAGCAGCAGAGGTGGACTTCGGAATTTGTTAAAAATGTTGAGGGTACATTGGTCCAAAAATTAGTATAGAGTTTGTGTATTTGTGTCCTCTCTTTTAAAAGATACACAAAATACAAATTTTTTTGATACAGATACACAACTTTCTGTATCTGTCTCACAAAACAAACAACTCAAATTTATGTATCTGTATCTGTATTTCTGTATTGTACATCCAATCAAACATTGCCTAGGGATATGTGTGCAGCGGGCTGCCCTTTTTTATAGTGATTCAAAGTTACAATCTTATGCAAAAAATAGATAGACAAGCATGTTTGGAAGCATGTGTAAATGTGTGTTTATACTGTATGAAATTACATATTTTTCTAATCCTTCTAAATCAAATTCTTACTCATCTCATATATTAAATAGTAATTGACTATTAAGTAAATGAGTCTTGCTAGGTGTACAACACAAAATACCTACAACGTATAAACAACGTACAATGCGGAAATAAAGTAACAAGATTGAAAAACGCGCGTTCCGTATACCCACTCTCACGGACGCGCGCGTGTACAGTACGCGCGTAAGCGAACACATTTCAACACATAAAATGAACATATATTTCAATAGCAAATGAACACATTTGATTATCAGAATTGTACTCATTTATTCATTATAACGAACACATTTAAGTATGAAAAGTAAACACATTTATTTATAAAAATATCTCAAACTCATTAATTTTATTATTTTTGCATTGTATTATGTATTCAGATAGAGTATATGCATGTGTTCACTTTATATTGTATTATGTGTTCAGTTACAACATGAGCATGTGTTCACTTTAGTTTGTATGATATACGTTCAATTAATGTATATGTATGTGTTCACTTTGTATTGTATTATGTATTTAGTTACAATATAAATATGTGTTCATTTTATATTGTGAATCTGAACAAAAGCAAACAAACTTGTGTAATGAATGCGTTTTGTAATTATGTATGTATGTGTTCATTTAATATTATACAATGTGTTCATTTGATGAACAAATATGTGTTCATTTTAGAAACAATTATTTTTACCTGTGAATATTATTGTTTGTTTATAAACTCATAGATATAATGAATTTGTGGGAAAAAAAGAAAATATGAATTTTCTTTCATTATAGACTAAAAAAAAGTTGGATTGATGCTAAAAAGAGAAAATGTTATTCATTTTATAATAATAAAGAGGAATAAATAGAGTTTGATGTAAAATATTGTTTGAGTGAAAGTGGAAAAAGAATAAAAATTATATGAAGAAAGAAGGAAGAAGAATAGAAAAAAAAATGAGAAAAAATGAGTAGAAAAGAGAGTTGAAGAAAGAAAGGAGCGCGTGTAAGTGGAAATTCCACTACTTCCGTTTAAGTGGCGTGCATTACGTTGTACATACGTTGTATGTATTATGTGTTGTACAAATAGAATTTCCTTTAAGTAAATTATAGGCCATGCATTGTGAGTGAAATCTTGAATTAGAAGGATTGCTAGGTTAATCATTGTTGTAGTAAAATTGACTTCTACTGGTATGTCATTCCTAAATTTGAAATTTCTATTCTTGATTCAATAGTTCAATTATGTGTTCTAGATATGATGTTGTTACACATTGTGTTTGTCGTTCTGAACAAACTGGTGGAAATGGGGAACATTTTTTGAGTTATTAGTAATGGGAAACAAACTTGATGTATAATTTTATATTTACATTTTTAAATATCCGCAAATATAACTAAAGTACTTAGTAATATGGTTCTTTGAAAAGTAATACATAAATTATGCAACATACGGAGAAAACTAATGATAAAGATATCAATAGTGAGGGCGATCAACTATGTCTGCAACGGATTCCCATGACATGTAGCTCATAAGGATCCTCAAATCTCATCTTCATCTTTTCTGCTTGGCGGCTTGCAGCCTCATGAGCAAGGGTCCAATCATAAAACCTTCGAGGTTCTTCATTGCTGGGAATTTCGTAAGACTCTTATTTTCATGAATTTCTCTGAAGCAATTTTCAGAGGGAGGGAAGTTGTGTCTGGATGGTACTCTTTTGATAGTCTCCGGTAAATTATTTTTACTCCTTCTAAATCCGCTTCTACTTATACTCCTAAGAATCTGCTTGTTATCATCAATTAATTAATCAACCAACTAGTCAAGTCAAGTCGTGAAACAAACTATATAAATTGACTGTAGGCTAGACCAGATCAGACTCACTGGTAATGAGAACCTCAAGAAGTGTTTTGCAAATCAGCAAAATTTTCACCAAGGAGGTTCTTGGGGTTGATGTGCTCCTGCTTATCGGCAATGTTGGTGCCTCCGATCTAACCTTCATCTTGGTTGTCTCAATGGATTCTTGTGTCGATTCAAGGGGGTGCTCTCTGCCGTCTGGGACTGTGATTGCCAGGGCCTTGCGATGCCTGCACCCCCGAACACATGCGACTATTATAATATTAAAGAGTGTTTGTGGTTCTTGCTCTCCATCTCATAAACAACCTTTCTGGGTTGTTTCCTAAAATGAAATTGTACAAGATAGGCAGCAGCAGCCATGAGATGGAACTGGGATTGGGATAGAGGCCAAAAATGAATTGTCAACTTGCAAGCAGAGACGAGACCAGAGAACTACATTACATTACATTACATGCAGTGTGTTCTTCTACTACTTTCTGTGGTTGACACGCCTAGTGTTTATTTTTAATTACTTCAAATATATCTTCATGTTTTCATGCTTCCCTTCCCTTCCAACATAGTGACTCCCTTATAACATATAATAACTCTAAAGTTGGGATTGAACAAAAAATAACAATTTTATTAACGAAATCACTGTAGTTCTATTTTCATTTACATTATAACTTTCGCAGCAAATTTTTAACAGGCTTATTTTCTCTATAACTCTTTTGACTATGACTACAGAGTCTACTCACACTACCTTGTAATCTACATATGGAGAAGAATTATAGGATTCTAACTTAATAAGGTTTTTAGCAGCGCGCAGTCCCCTCTCGTCATCACCATGTATTTTGCAAGCTCCCAATAAATTGCCCCAAACCATAGCATTGGGTTCATTGATGAACTCATCATCTTCTTTGGGAAAACCCCACCGACCAAGAAGATCAATCACACAACCATAGTGATCAACTTTGGGCTCAATTCCATAATAATTCACCACGGTGTGAAAACTTTTACGACCCTCAGAAACCCACCCAACATGACTTATAGGCAGTAAGCACTCCAAGGAAAGTGACATATCATCTGGTGTGACATATGATCAAATCATCTTACCAAAGACCTTCAGGACCTTTTATGCATAACCTTTTTTAGCAAATCCAACTATCATTGAGTTCCATGAAATGATGTCCCTATTAATACCAATTCTTCAAAAACTCACATACCATTTTTTACGTCCCCACATTTAGCACACATGTCTACAAGGGCACTGCTGGTCAACTCGTCTAAGTCAAAACCAGTACGGAAAATTAGAGAATGTATCTCCTTACCATCTTGCACTGCAGATTAGAGAGCACAAGCTCGAAGAACAGAAACAAATGTTGCTTGGTCAGGTAAGATATTGTTGTTATGCATTTCTTGATATAAATTCAAGGCATAGTCATTGCAATCATTTTGAGTATACCTAGAAATTAAAGCAGTCCACAAAACAGAGCTTCTAAGGTGAGAAAACTCTCAGAAAAGAATGTTGGCCTCTGCAATCCTTTGAGAGTCCATATACATGCCCAACAAAGAGGTGCTTAAAAACTCACTACCACATAAACAACCGCTCTTTACTATGGCACAATGTATCTACATCCCTAAAATTACCTGTGACTGCTTGCAGGCATCTATGAAGCTTGCAAATGTAATTTCAGATGAGCTCAGTCCCAATGCCAACATCCCACTATTTAGTTTTTAATAGAATATTAGTTTTTTTCAATTAGATTTCTTAAATTATTAATTTTTCAATATTAGTTTTCTGCCATAATGTACTATATGATTGTGTAAAAATATATGTATGAGTTCTGAAATGCTTGGATATGTATTTTATAGACACCGGGGGCGAAAACCAGTTATTTTGCGCATTTTCATTCATTTTCACCCCCGGACGAAAATGAAGTGATTTTCACCCCTGGACGAAAATCATAAAAAAACCTACAAAACAGGACATCTGTGTAGATATTAATACTAAATATATATATATATATGTGAAAATATTGAATTTTTTTTTTTTGGGGTTAAAAAACCTCATTTAGACCGTTCATTTTAATATTTTAGACTAAAAAATAGTGATTCATGTTTTATTTTATAAGAATGATATATATATAGTAGCCATTTAATGGTACAGCTCTTATTAACCTAATGAAGTTACAAGGTGCACCTATGGGAAAACTTAGCTTGAGATACAGAGCATAAAGTGGATGATTAATTTAAAAATAAAATAAATAAAATGAAAGATGAAATTGAAGGGCGTGCATAAGAAGTTTAACTGTTGGGCCTCGGCTATCTTTCTCCTCTCTGCTCGGGTGTTAACCCTCGTCCCTTTCCGCAGCTGGGGCAACTCTTTAGCCCAAATCCCTGGCAGTCAAAACATCTAGTAGAGAGAGACATATATATGTCAGAATCAGAATAATAGAAGCTGTTTCCTTTTCATTTCATTTCATTTATATGTTGCAGTAGGGGCGAATAAAACTTACTTCCACCTCTCAAATATATTCCCGTTCTTCTTATTCTTTCCCGTCCCCTGTGTACATGTACAACACACCAATCCTTCATATCAGATGGATTCAATTCAGACAATTCTTTGAATTGATATATATATATCCAAACCTACTGATCGAATTATTAAGGAACGTAACAGGTAGGGTTAGGGGCAGTATCACCTTACATCCTGGGCATTCAATGGCCCCTTTTCCTCTGCAAGTTTCACAACTTCTTAGCATCTGCAACTGCCAAGTCCATTTTTCATAGTGCATAAATAGAGTCAAAAATTAAAACAATCATCAGATACTGTGTGACTTATTACTGTATCTTATTCATTCATTATTTATGATGATGAGTAAAATAATACGAAATTAAAAGGTTGATAAAGAATATAATTGAAATTAGAGATAGCTAGCAGGGATGAGTGACAGACCGGATTAAGTGAAAAAGTTCCTCCAGCTCCAGCTCCAGCAAAGGCGGTGGTGGTGCTATGATGTCTCTTGGTGCTTCTTTTGGCTGTGAATGCCCCCTCAACTAGTGATGGAGCCGCCAAGCAGCTGCTTTTGCTGCTAACACACATTATATGCATAATATGGGTATGGCACTTCAACAACATTCTTCTGTTCTTGCTCACTCGTGAATCGTGATGCTGATCTGATCTGAGACTGAGAGCCCTGTGTGTGTGTGTGTGTATGTTTCTCTTTAAAGCAACTGCTATATAATTAGCATGCATACATACATACATACATATGGATAATAATAATGCCAAAATACATCACCGCGTTTGATATCTCTACCTGTGTGGTCCTTCCTTTTTCAGGGAATTTAATGCCCAAAATTCAGCTAGCGTAATAATATCTATATCTATATTAGTATTGTGAAATAGAATTAATGGCTATACAGAATACCACGTGCCACTTTTAATTCATGCTCTACTAGGAATTTAGAATATGCTTCTTAATGTAATCAATTAATTTACTAATAAAGGCTAATAATGTAATCAATATGTTATAATTTTTAATTGTAATCAATAACCAAATTAAAATAATGAATAATCTTTTTATATACAATTGTAATTAATAACATTTTACTTATTTTTTCACTAATATGTTTTTACTATATATATATATATATATATATATTCTATATTGTTATCACCAAATTATTCCTCATCACTCAGTAGAGCTACATATATTTTTGTATCATCAATACTGATTCCCTCATTAAGGATATCAATGCAAAAAACCCAGGACAAGACTGAAAATAAAGGTTAGAGTAGTCATGTATTGAAGACTTCCAAACTTTAAAAATTTATCTAAGAAATCATCGATCATGATGATTTTTCTATATAAGTAGGTAATAACGTTTATATGTTCATGATATTATTATCATCATTATTTATTATTTGAGTTGATAAAAGTACGATTTAATCTCTATCTCCAATTTTTCTATATTAGTATTGTAAAATAGAATTAATGGCTCCTAGAAAATGTCGCGTGTCACTTTTATATTACTACATTTTCATCTAATTGTGATATATCAATTCATAGTCTACTAGAAATCTAGAATATGCTTCTTAATGTAATCAATTAATTTACTAATCAAGGCTAATAAATCTTAATTGTAATCAATAACCAAATTAAAATAATGAATAACCTTTTTATTTATAAATTGTAATTAATAACATTTTTACTTATTTTTCCACTAATTTTCCTCTAATATGTTTCAATATATATATATATATATATTCTATATTGCTATCACCAAATTATTCCTCATCACTCACGAGAGCTACATAATTCTATATGAGTAGGTAATAACGTTTCTATGTTTATAATATTATTATCATCACTATTTATTATTTGAGTTGATAACAATATGGTTTAATCTCAATCTCCAATTTTTTCATAATAAAAATTTTCACCTAAAATATTATAATTTTACTTATTTAATTATAATTATTTAATATAGCAACTTTTATCTATTTCATCTTACTCAATAATTCAAATGATTTTTAAATATAGGAAGATGTTGCATTTTTTTTATCAATTTATTGATTAATTAGCTTTCACACGGGAAATGCAAAATATAAATAATGAACATATCATTTTATTGAATTTTTTTAGTTGAAAAATAATAATTATGAATACTTAGTAATTATTAATATAATTAGAGATTTTTAATATTTTTGTTACTTATGAATAATTATGAACGTGAACCAATAAATTTTCAATATTTTTGTTGATTGTTGGATGAGAATAATTATGAATAAATAGTAATTATTGGTGATTGATAATTAGTAATTTTTAATATTTTCTATGATTTCAGTAATTTTAGTGATTGATAATCCGTAAATTATGAACATTTTTATTAGTTGATTATTGAAAGATAATAAATATAAATATTATGAATAAGAATTCGAGATTGAAAGAAAAAATAATTATATGATTGAATAAGAATTTGGTGATTTTTAGTGATTGATAAAAGGGTGTGTCAATAATCACTTCCTATGTTTTGTATATGTTAATTCAATATACATGATTTGTTTACAAAAATAATTTAAAAACTACATATTTATTTAACGTGATAAGTAGTTCTTAGACACTTCATCAATATTCTTTTTCAATTTTATATATATTTACTGATATAAGAATAATTTTATTTATATATTTTTTTATATTTGTAAAATAAATAATATATTTTCATTTAATTTATTTTTATAAAAATACTTTTTATTTCATTAATTATTTAATATTTTAAACATAAAATTTGATATCATCCTCTGCATCATACGGATTAAATGACTAGTTATATTTAAAAGACAAGATCAATATAGAAATAACTTTATTTGATTTTAATTACCCATATATTCACAGTCTCACCTAACTCATTAAAATTAATTATTATAATTATAATTGCACCTCACACAAGTTTTTAACTTATCAATTTCACTCCCCAACTCCACCACACCCTTCTTCCCCAAAAGTTTTTTTTTTTTTTCGCTACATGAGTAAAAAATTCAAATGCCAAGAAGAAACCAGACCAAAGATGAGCCAAAGGCTGCAAAAGATTAAAAATTGAATAAGAGCCAATTTGGATAAAGAGCTAAATTAAGTCCTTATATATAAAAAACTTTTTAATAAGAACTTTAATAATAAGTAATTTTTAACAAAGTTATTTTGTGTTTGGAAATAAAATTATATAAGTGTTTATTTAGATTTGTAGTGGTAGTTTTTAGAAAGTTATACAAAGACTTTTTAAAAAAGTTAAATATTTTAACTTCTCTAAGAAGCACTTAAAATAAC
This sequence comes from Aeschynomene evenia, assembly GCA_013621005.1. Lineage (NCBI taxonomy): Eukaryota > Viridiplantae > Streptophyta > Magnoliopsida > Fabales > Fabaceae > Aeschynomene > Aeschynomene evenia. The sequence continues at coordinate 34,941,044 of CM024266.1, read as the reverse complement.
TTTTTAAAAAATTAAAAGTTACATAAAAATTAATCCAAACATTTATATAATAACTTATAAAAAGTTAGAATGAAATTCTTTCTAACCAGACTGACACTAAATATAATATCTGCTCTATTGAAGTATCAATCCAGTCCATATTGCCAGCTCATTTCAAAAAGCGATGGGGTATAATTGAGAGTAGCATAATCATAATTTTCTTAAGATGCTTTGATCTCCAACTTCCCCGAAAAAATAACGGTCATTTTGATAAAGAATTTAATTAAGTCCTTATAAAAAAGAATTTTTTAATAAAAATTTTAATAATAAATAACTTTTGAAAAAGTTATTTTGTGTTTGGAAGTAAAATAATATAAGTGTTTATTTTGGTTTGTAGTGATAGTTTTTAGAAAGATGTGCAAAGATTTTTTAAAGAAGTTAAATATTTTAACTTCTCCAAGAAGCACTTAAAATAACTTTTTAAAAAGTTAAAAGTTATATAAAAATTAATCCAAACATCCATACAATAACTTATAACTTATAAAAAATTAAAAAAAAATCATAAATTAACTATCCAAACTGGCTCTAACAGTATAGTCCTATTCCACCTCTTCTCCATAATTTCTTATACACTTATACATATTCATGGCAGAAATTCAAGGATGATCACACCCTCGCGTTAATTAATTACATGGTCTCTTATGCAGAGTTTGCTAAACTTTGAACACAGACCAGCTGAAATTTAGATTGGCAATCACATATTTTTGTGATTTTTTAGTTAGTCCATGATTAGTTATTTTACATTGAAATTAAAGTGATAATAAGTTTATTCACATAATTTTTAACAAGTTATAATTAAAATTAGATTTAATTTTCATTCACTGGTAGTGTATAACTTTTTTACACATTTATCAAATTATGTGTTGTCATGTCAATCATGATTGTATTTTTTTTTCTTCCACTACTTGAAAAATCATACAAACGAAATATTTTGATTGGATGACATTAATGCATTAAAATTAAACTCATTTAAATTAATCATATATTGGTAGATAAAGTAACCACATTTATTAATTTGATGGTACTTAATTGGATAATTTGTCTAAATTATTTGAAACTACATTTTGAAATATCTTAATTGAGCCAAAGATTAGCCTGTGGTACCGAACTTGCACATCTAGTAATTGGTGAGAGAAAAGGGGGCGGAGATGCAAAAGCTTTACTAACTGGGAAAGTCGGAAAGAAATTAAAGGAAGCGGGAGCGGAAGTATTTGTATATTTTGATTGATTGATCGAATTTGTTGAAAATTGAAAGTAGAGGCTAGAGCTTGACTTTGAGAAGAAAAGAGGAGAGTGATGAGCGAGGAGGAGGATGGCGAAATCGGAGAATTGTGAATTGGGGAATACTAAGAAGATGGCAGGATCGTCTTACGTTCAGTGTTCTTCTGCGAAAGTGCACCCTTCCAATAATCCCGACTCGGATCCCGACTCATACGCCCTCGAGAAATTCAAACTCTACGAGACCAGAGCGGTACGGTACCCTTGGTTCGTTGAATTGAATTGTTTGTTGAATTGAATTGAATTGAATCGAATCTAATCGTCTGTTTGTTGATAAAATTGAATTGAATGAATATTGCTCCAAGCAGCGTTTCTATCTGATCGGGAGTGATCGCAACAAGAGGTTCTTCCGCGTGCTGAAAATCGATCGATCAGAGCCCTCCGATCTGAATATCAGCGAAGACCCTGTCCTGTACTCCCCCCAGGAAATCAAGAGCTTGCTTCAGCGTATTGCCGAAGGCAACAGGGCCACCGGCGGCCTCACTTTCGTCGCCAAGGTTTTCGGGATTGCTGGTTAGTCTTCCATTAGTTGATTATTATGATGATTACGATGATTATACATCTATCTATCAACCTAACCTGTTGTTGATTGATTTTATTCCTTTTACGTCCTCTTCTCTAGGCTGCATCAGGTTTCTGGAGTCCTATTATTTGATTCTGGTCACTAAGCGCAGACAAATTGGCTCCATATGTGGTCATGCAATCTACAGCATCATGGAGAGCCAGTTGATTACCATTCCGCATGTCTCCATTCAGTCTGATTTAGCTCACTCTAAAACTGAGCAAAGGTATTTGTGCTGCCACTACCCTCGCCCTACAACTCCAATCAAATTTTGTTTCTCCAACTTCAGCTCTAACATTCACTACTTCTTCCTGCAGGTACAGAAAGCTTCTATCCAGTGTTGATTTGACCAAGGACTTCTACTTTAGTTACACTTACCCTATTATGCAAAGTTTGCAAAAGAACGTCTCGTCCAATCAAGATGCAGGGATGCCATATGACAATATATTTGTTTGGAATGCTTATCTAACACAAGCAATCAGATCAAGGTGCAACAACACCATTTGGACTATAGCTTTAGTTCATGGCCATTTTAGGCAGGTATATGTTTTATTTCTCAAATGTGAGCATATAACCTTATTTAGGGCATGCATTGCTTAAAGATCCCATCATAAATTTACACAAATATTTCTAAAATGCTTGCTATTGGAGCAAGATATATTTATCCCATCATAAACATGTGCTTGCTTTCAACACTCAAGTTAACAAAAGGAGAACAACTTATTTATAATAGTGTGGAATAATTATGATTCTGGCTAGTGTGAGTTAGGGAATAACAAACTGTTAGGTTGGTTTATAGTTCCTTAATCCTTATTAGGATATATTAGGTTAAGGTTGATGATCTTGATCCTTTTTTCTCTTCTCTTCTTAAGTTTAATAAGACTGAAGCTTTGAACAAGGAACTCTTGGGGACCTGATTAGAAGCTGTTTTTGAAAATACATTAGAGATAATGAAAAAAAAACATATTTGCATCGTCTAACCAATTTATTATTTTTAAATTGCCAGATTCGTCTATCAATTTTTGGGAGGGACTTCAGTGTTTCTTTGATTTCTAGACGATCTAGACATTTTGCAGGGACACGGTATGTTATTGTTTGCATATTTCATTCATCTTCCACTTTTTACAGCATTAATTCAGTTGTCATGTAATCGTTGTGATAGTTTAATGTAGATGATTATTCTCTACACTTTCATACTTCAATTGAATTCGTTCCTAAAATGTGTCATGGTAAATTTGTGGCCATATATGATTGTTTTTGTAATATGTATACACACACACACATGACTGATGGTGAATGAAATTACTCGGTACACTAAAAATGCAACCAACTTGTCATCTTATTACTGCAGTGACTTTTAGTCGAGTTTGAGTGACAAGAACTATGAACAGTACTGCTTGATAGGCTGGATATTAGTTATAGTTCCATCAAAGGGAACAATGCTGATTAAGAATTAAATGAAGCAAATTAATCTGCTTTTGATGTGGTTTTTGGGAAAAGGAAGGTCATTATAATGTTTGAAGATAGTATTATAGTACAGGAATAGGCCTTTTATGTGTTAGTTAGCCTTATCCTACATACTGATCTGCAAGTTGATAAAGCAAAAGGCAATATATTATGATCCTATCATGAGCTTGTTGACTGTCTAGATCATTTTACTGTGATAAAGTTAATCGTTTAGAAGTTTACTTGATATATATTAAGTGCCGAATTCAGCATCAGCGGCACCCATGCCTTATCCTCCTAGGTGGTGTTAGATACACCATTAAGCTCTATTCAAGTCTGAAACGTTTCACAAGGATTTAGGGCATGTGATTCTTCTTCAATTATAGTAATTTATTTTATCATGCGATAGATTAATTGAGAGTTAGTTCTATGAGGATTAGGTACTTTCAGAATGTAACTATGTGGACCTGTGCAGTGTATTTCTCCCCCTAAGTGCAGTAGGTGCCCAGGTATCTTGTATGGGCTTTTAGCCTTCATATCTGAGCATCTGTGTTTGTAAAATCCTTGCACTTTTGTGCTACTTCAATTTGCAGTTTGCATAAAAACTATTTTCCTCCTATTTCATGTTCTAAGCGATGAATTACTTTTTTTATCTTTCAAACTCAACTTTTTGATAAAATAAACAGCTTATGTATTAAGTTTTACCCCCATAGGCAATTATTTATTGTGATTTGTCCAGGGAAGGATTGAAGGAGGAGGAGCAACAAACCAGGTTAGCCTCTTATTCTCTCTTTACAATGGATACCTCTATAAGGTTCTCCTTTATTGGAGAATTTGGAAGATTTGGTTTGTTCATCATTCATATGAGACACATATTGCTTTCTTTTCTCTCTTTCTTCCTGAGAGAATTTTCTTAGTTACCTTTCTTTCTTTCCATGGGCCTTTGTCCTTTGGTTCTTGTTTCTTATCTCTCTCTCCATCTCTATGTTTTACATATCTCATTATCCCGAGACATGTCTTATCTAGACACTAGACAACTTAATCTGATGTGAAGTATGTCATTTCTGTTGACCTTGTGTACGATCTCCTTTTTAGTCCCCTCTGATGTGTTTTCTCTTCTCTTTTGATTGGTATAGCACTCCTTTCCCATTGCCTTTGTCATCAGCGTCATTGTGTTTTGAAGCAAGCAACATGCACACTGCTTTTTGTTTATCCTTAAGTTTTGTTTTATTGGCTAGAAAATGGAATATGCTCATTTCTCTCCATATCCATCTCAATGTTTCCTCTGGCAGGGGAATGTGCTTTAGAAGTTTTTAGGAAATAACTTTTAATTTTTATATAGTCCACATCCTCCTCCCTCCTTCTTTCCATACATCTAGGTTTAGACCCTTTAGTTTTTATTTTTCCCCTCTCTCCAGTAGCCTGTTGCTTTCAATTTCTTTAGCAAATTTTCCCCATTGTTTCCATTTTGCAATAAGGTGTAGTATGCAATTACTTAGCAATGAATGCAATCTTATGACCTCACCTGTTGCTTTGAGTTTTAAACAAGTTGTATAGATTTGGGGGCCTATTGTTGTGAATTTCTGGTTCTATAGCCTAATTTTTCTTTCCTCTATGTCCCCCCTTGGTAAGTTCTTTGTTTCAAGGTGAAATGTGTTAACTGTTTAGGCAATGATGTTATGAAAATGATCATAATTATTTTGTATATTTGATCAGTTATAGGATTTGGATTGTTTCGAGTAGTTATTGGCTTTGAAATGTCTTGTTTCATATAGCTTATGATCGATACATTATTTGTTGGTGTGGTTTGCAAAGAATCTCCCATGTGGTGAATTTTGGTTCACTGGGTTATTTTCCTATACTTCTATTCTATATCGAATAAGTTTCTATTCCCTGTCATATGCTAAGTGTTATATTCTGTAGGATAGTATATATTTCTTATCACAAATTATAGTGGTTGCATAGTCAATTGTAATCTGGAATTTTCTTTACTCTTTGATGCTTGTTTTCTTCATATTTGGCATGTTTTACATTGGTTGGATTGGAATATATAGCATTAGTTGGCAATATTCTTCAACGGCATGAAATATCTCTATTGTGTAAAGATAGTTGGTTTTTCATTGTGATCTGTCTGGAAAAATAGTAATACTTGTATTGATTTTCTTTGTCTTGCATTGTTTCTGCAGTTACTTGAAAAGGGGGGTGAATGACCGTGGAAGGGTTGCTAATGATGTTGAGACAGAGCAGATTGTCCTAGATGAAGAGGCTGGTTCTTGCAAAGGCAAAATGAGTTCAGTTGTGCAAATGCGTGGCTCAATACCACTTTTCTGGTCACAGGAAGCATCTAGATTTAGCCCTAAGCCTGACATAATCTGTATGAAGATAGTTCATTAGACATTAGTTGAATTATATGTTGTTGTTATTCATCTCACTTTCGTTGATGTTCTGTCTTTTTTCTTTCCCTGTTTTTACTTCAGTGCAGAGGTATGATCCAACATACCAGGCAACAAAATTACATTTTGAAGACCTTGCTAAGAGATATGGCAATCCTATTATTGTGCTTAATTTGATTAAGGTAATTCTTTTATTGAATTTGTGACTTTGGTCAAATACAAACGAATCATGGTGAAAAGGTGAACAAATAAGGGAGGCGGAGAAGAGAAAATCAGGAAACAGATTTAGTGAAGGTTGGTCGGGAGCAATCCAGGACACTCTGCCTGGGTATCTGTATTTTCATTTTTTCTATGTCCATCATAAATCTGTTGTTATAAGGTACAGAAACCCACTGATTCTGATAACACCCTGTTATTCGTTTGGCAGCAGAGAATATGGACTACATTTTCTATCTTGTGTTTACCTTCTGATTCTGTAACTATTACTCATCGTTAAATTCATATAAAAACTTTGCGTGTAAACAGTCACATATGATTCAGTAACCGGATTAATAAAATTTGTATAATACAAGAAGTAATTTAAATTTAATTTTAGAAAAGTTGTGGGTTTTTCCTTGATGTCAGTTGACCCATCTACATATGATTGGATGTTACTTGTAACTGAATTTCTGTTATTGCAATCTAATGCTGCCTCTTTCTTTAAATCCTTTTTTTTAGTGGTACAGTTCTGATTAGAACTGTTTTGTTAATTGATGTTATTACATAGAGATCAATAGAGAAAGTAAAAATTTGTTCTTCTAATCATTTTGTTCAAGTCGAGACTCAATTTTCATTATAATGTCTATCTTCTCTGTTTTATTTGTTGCTTTGTGTTTCTCTCTTTCCTTGAAAGGGGTTTCTTATTCTCCCAGCTCTGAATTATTTTTTTCTTTTCGTACTAATTTCTTCTTTTAAGAAAAGAAAAGGTACACTGTCCTGTAGCTCATTAAATGGTAAAATGCAGACAGTTGAGAAACGGCCTCGAGAAATGATGCTGAGGCGTGAATTTACAAATGCTGTTGGGTATCTGAACCAAATTTTACCTGTAGAAAATCATCTTCGGTTCATTCACTGGGACTTTCACAAGTTTGCAAAAAGGTGAGCATGCTAATCTTTGTCTCTTTGTCCTGAAGTATCACTATCTTCATTTTACCTGACGGTTCTTTATTCTTCCCTGATGTTTTCAAAGCAAGTCTGCCAATGTTTTGGCAGTTTTAGGGGCTGTAGCAAGTGAAGCACTTGATTTAACGGGATTTTTCTACGGTGGCAAACCCAACATCATTAAAAGGACCAACAAGAGCAACCGAACAAGTTCAGGAAGGTAAGATCAATCAGTGAATGCTACCTAACATATAATACAGTTTTTGTTTTCTTATTTTTCAATGTAGTTTTAGTTGAGTTTTTAACATAACTAGGAAAGATTATTTATTTTTGTACTACTACTTCTCTAACCATAGCCTCATCCTCTTGTATGCTAAAGAGCAAGATATGAAATATCCAGGGTGTCTCAGAACTTTTCTCCTTCAGAAATTTTGTAATGAGGTTTACTCACCTGCTGCTCTAGGCCCTTCTCCTCTCATTCTTGTCTGTGGTCTCTTTAAAATTATGTATATAAAACTAGAAATCTCCCTTGAGAATGTAGAATGGTTGAATGAGCATTCAATTCTCTTCTTTTCTATTTTTTCACCTTATTCTTGTTTTAAACCTTTCGTGGCTTGTCCATTTTTTTTTTCTATTTTGGACTGGAAGATTGCTTTGGGTTATGTGTTTACATTTTTACATTTTTTCCTCTTTATTTTACATGAATGAGAGAACTTAAGTGGGATCTCTATTGATGATTGATGTCAACTACAATGGAAAGTTAGGTCTCAGCATCAATGCCACCAAACAAAAATCCCTGAATTCAAACGCAGACACTCTTTTTAGGGCCTTTAAGCCTAGGCTTTGTTTGGGGGAAACATGAACTTTAGAATTATAATTCCATATCTAATTTCATGTTAGTTGAATTAATCATTTGGTTCCTACAATTTATATGGCTTTCTGAATTTGTTCCTATAGTGTAAAGTTCGTATTTGATCCTTTGTGATTTTAGAATTTTTTCAGTAAGTCATAAAGAATCATTGCCATTTGCTAAGGACCTAATTTAAAATTTAGATAAACCCTAAATCACAAATTTTTAAATGCTTTATCTTGGTAGTGGTAGTGCTCCTGAGCAATTTTTGCAGCATAACAAGTCTTTTTCACTAGGTAGGGTCCCTTACATGTATCAGATGATGTCATCATCTTCCATCATAAGCCAAGTCTATCAGCAAACCTTTAAATTCTTAAATCTTTCTAAGTCGTTGTCATTGTGTATTTTTGTAGGGATAGTTCACTTAGAGATCTGAGAGCTAGTTCTGGGGACCTTGCAAGGATTGGAACCAGTGGCGAAATGCTAAATTCTTTAGTTAATCGAGACAGAGAGATTGATATGAGCCATCAGAACCAAAATAATAGTTTTAGTGGTGATGAACCACACTTTCAGAGTGGAGTTCTTCGCACCAACTGCATTGATTGCTTGGACCGTACTAACGTCGCTCAGTATGCTTATGGTCTTCAAGCTTTAGGACGCCAGCTCCATGCAATGGGTTTGACTGATGTGCCAAAAGTGGATCCTGATAGTAGTATTGCTGCAGCTCTAATGGACATGTACCAAAGTATGGGAGATGCTCTTGCCCAGCAATATGGTGGTTCTGCAGCTCACAACACTGTATGCCTTTCTTATTTGATTCAAAACTCATGTAAACTGTTGGGAAAATATTTAATTTACTTATTTTTTTCACCCTCCCCTCCTGCTCCTATGATGTATGTCTTTTGGTGATGGCAGGTGTTTCCAGAGAGGCAGGGGAAGTGGAAAGCAACAACACAATCAAGAGAGTTTTTAAAATCTATAAAGCGATACTACAGCAATGCCTACACTGATGGTGAAAAACAAGATGCAATAAACTTGTATTATTCCTTCCTCCTCTTTTATCTTGATGATTTTCTTTCCCATTCCTAGACAGTATTCATAACTTACCCATAATAAGGTTTTATAGTTTTAGGTTTCAAATGTGTTAATCTTGTAATATATTTCCAGATTTTTAGGTTACTTCCAACCACAGGAAGGGAAACCTGCTCTTTGGGAGCTCGATTCAGATTATTATCTCCATGTATCTGGGATTGGGGATGATCTAATTCCTGAGAAGTGGTAAGTCCTCCTTGTCAGTCAGTAGCAAATTTGATTACTGACATGTTTTATATGAGATGTTAGATTCAGCATTTGTTTTATCATTATTTATATGTTTATATATTGCTGATTTGTCTTTTCAATCTTCAATTTCTCTCTGAATTTTGCAGTTCTGAACTGAATCCTAAGCCTTCTAGAAGGACTGGAATGACCTTCACACCTATACCAGCTTGCAGAGAAGACTTCTCACGCATAAAATTGACTTCATTTGACAAATTAATCGAAAAGACCTGTAGTACAATTAAAAATGTAAGACTTTGCAGTGAACCTGATCAAAGACCCGGTGGTGGTTCTGGAAACAGCGGTGTCGCACCTGATGCAGCGTAACTTTCCTTGTTCTGCTGTTTGATGATTTTGCTTCTCACTTTTGCTCTCCTAATCATAGTGTTGTTTTTCACTCTTGTGCTTTCTCTTTTGCTTGATTTTTCTCTCTCTCAATGCTTGGGAATCTGAATGTGGTCTATCATTTTCTCATATTTTTTCCTCATGTTTTACAATTAATAATAATGAGCTACTTCATCAGTTTGTTAAAACCCATGTCATGAGTATTTGTAGAGAATCTATTTTATAAGGGTAGAAACTTAATTTCTTGATCAAAGTAAATTTTCTTTCATAAAATTAGTGGCAACTCTAGCGATCGTTTCCAACCATATGTTTTCTCATTTTGGGTGAAAGATAATGGGCAGTGTAGTGTGTATGACTGATGTAAAATTGGAATAGTTTTGGGCATATTACAATGATGTCCTCAGATGTGGTGAAGTTAACCCCACTCTTCTCTATTTGTCCGAATAATATTGACCTCCCTTGTAATTTGCAATGGAAGAAGGCGGTGTAATGATTATATACATTCTGGGACCTTTTGAGCAAATTTTATTAACAAAAGTGAGTCAAGATGAATTTTACCATAACTTAAGGGAGGTCATTGTTATTTGCCCAAAAGTTTTCTATGCTCATTATAACTTAATATTTGTTGATCTGTTCATTGTCTCTTGACTTTGTCCTGTGAATTTTTGTCAAGTCACTGATTCTGTTGACCTTGTCCAGTGAGATACAGCTTAAAAGCCCCAATTGGCTTTTTGGTCAGAGAAAGTATGAAGAAAGTTCCCCTGCTGCAAAAGCTACTTCTCGTGAAACTGGCATTGAAGGATCTCAGGTTAATGGCTTTTGCGACTTGAATTGGCTTGCACCTGGCAACGAATTGAATGAAGAGGATGTTTTTCAAAAGTATGTATTTAAGAAGTGCAGTATCGTTGGAAATCTTTGATGCATCTTCCATGTTGTCCTATTAACTGGTCACTTTTCTACTGGCTCACATTTACCCTTTTAAGTCACCACTAACCGATATGTATTAAGTCAATGCAATATAATTTGTTAATTCCTTGCGCTTGACTACAATTGTGGTGCAGTTGGTTTTCTAGTATGAAGGATTGTTGTTTAAAAGTTGCTTAAGTTCTTCTATAGGATCAATTATGTTAGATGCCTTTAGTATTTTAACAAAAATGCTATTGTATATACAATAATACCATACACCCACTTTCCATCCATGTCATTTTGATGAATTATGTTAGTAGGTTTCCAACATATTTATCAAAGTGAAATGAGTGGAGAAGATAGTACGCACTCCTGATAGTATTTTGCACTTTATGCATGATGCTGTGTTTGTGCTCTCAATTTTGCAGGTACCTTACAATGACCTCAGCAAACGAGGCGAACGGTTGGTATGGGGGTACTCTCCTTGGTGATCAAGATGAAAGCAGTGAGATATATAAACATTATGTTGACTTGTGCCAGGTATTACATCCAAACTACCTCACGACCATTATGTGGTATCGATTTCACATGACCTACCTCAGTGCTGGAATATGATGCAGGGATCTGGCTTGGAACTTTTTGAGAATAATACAGAGAGGGAGCAACACTATGCAGATGCTTTAAGCACGAGTTCGTTTGAAATTGTAAATGATGATGCCGTTGCAGCTGAAATGGAGGCAGCTCTGAAGGAGTATGAACAAGTTGGCACTGACCTTGGGATCATTCCCACATCTTGTAAATTCTTTGCTGATGACCCAAGCTGGTTGTCGAGGTGGTTAATTGGGGAAGAGAAAGTCCCCAGAATTTGATGAATTCATGTAATACCAACCAACCTAATTTTTGTACTATTTCCTCTACTCTTTGTTTACTCGTATTTGCCAAAAATTATTGTTCAAATTGTTAATTCATCAATTGCGTTCAACCTCGGTTCTAAATTTCATTTTCTCACATTTACCATCACACTTACCTTATTATGCAAAGTTTGCAAAAGAACGTCTCGTCCAATCAAGATGCAGGGATGCCATATGACAATATATTTGTTTGGAATGCTTATCTAACACAAGCAATCAGATCAAGGTGCAACAACACCATTTGGACTATAGCTTTAGTTCATGGCCATTTTAGGCAAGGTATATGTTTTATTTCTCATGTAGAGCTAATCTATTTACAATATAGTTTAGATCGATAATCTTCTACGGTAATGTATCAAACGTCCCCTAAGACCAATATATAATTTTTAAATGTTGAGGGTCCTTCTTAATATATATACTTTTTTAGGACCAAAATGGATTTTTTTTGGGGAACTAAAATAAATTGAAATGAATAAAAAAAGGGGAAAATCTTGGTGGACAATAAAAAACTAGCCGAAACAGTTAATAGACTATGCATATCATATAATACGTAATATGCACAACATATATTACATATTATGCGCAATATATATGATATACTATGCACAATATATATCACATATTGCAATATTTTATTTCTTTACAACATGTGATACTGTTGTGCATAATATATGCAATATGTAATATTTGTTATGTAAATTATAATACTTATTGTGCATAACATTTTAGATAAGCATCTAACAATGCTCTTAAAAAAATAATACTATTCGTACACTATTATAATTAGCCACCACAGGTAAAAAAATTCAATCAAATAAATAAAAAATTCAAACAAATAATAAAAAATAACTTAATGATAATTAAAAATCCACTAAATAATCAAATAATTCACTATAATTATATTGTAAAACTATGTTGAGAATGAAAAAAATAGCACAAAATACTTTATTTTTTCTCTTAAGGTATCACTTTTATCACTAAATTATCATTAAAATAACACACGTTAATACTAAAAATGAACAAAATACATTATTTAATTAATTTTTAGTTATTATTAAATTGATTTGTTTATTATTTAGTTGAATTTTTTTATTTATTTCATTGGAAATTTTTAGCTGTTTTTGTTGATTTTTTTACTCATAAGAATGTTGACCTAGTGTACACAAAATATTACTATTGTATAAAAAAAAGGGGATGGATTCGGTACCCAATATTTTTGTTGGGTACCGATACCCAATTGTATGTTTAACCTACTAATCAATGTTAAAGTAAATATAATTTGGTACGAATAGAGCACGGTGGTCGCGGTCGTAACCTTCCTAGACGCGTCTCATTCCTAATTATACATTTTCTTCATCTATCTCTTGCATAATGCGGTCTTTCTCTAGCGAAAGATTATGAATTGAGTTTTTTTTTCATAAATTGATAAAGTCATAGAATATCAATATAAATTAAATTAATTTGTGAAGATTACTTACCTAACATGTTAACAGTTATCTAAATTTTAAAAAATTAAATTAATTTTATCTATAAACCATGATATACATATACGTTGGGTATTGGTTCCCTATATTCTAAAAAAAAATTAGGCGTAGGAGAGACATTGGTTTAATTTTCTAGGGCGGAGGGTGAGAGTGGAGGACTGAGGGGTATTTAAAGAGGAAGTAGGGAGCAGCGTAGTGGGGGAAAAGAGAATCGACGGAGATGGAAGACATTGAGGATTTGCTTATCGGAAGCGGAAATGGAACTCCGGCGGGCTTTCGGTTGCCGGTTGCGGCCGTTGGTGTTGGAACAAACACTAAGAAGAAGAATCAGAATCAGAAGAATCTTCTTCTTCTACGATCTTCTTCTTCTGCAATCCCTGGCACACAGGTCGGTCCAGTTCTCGCCTCTTAGTCAGCCTCTCTCCTTTTCTTTACCTTTCTTGATCTAATTAATTGCTTGCTGGCTGGCTCTGGCTGCAGACAATCTACATCAAGACCTTCGGATGCTCCCATAACCAGGCAAGGCTCGGCTCTGCTCTGCTCTGCTCTCTCCTCTCCTTTGCTTAGTTAATGAGTCAGTTAGTGTTGTTTTGTTGTTAGTGTTGTTTTGTTGTTTGTTTTGACAGAGCGATAGCGAATACATGGCCGGCCAGCTCTCAGCTTTTGGTTATTCCCTGACTGACTCTCCCGACGAAGCTGATCTCTGGCTCATCAATACGTCTGTCTCTTTCCCACCATTCTCCTCCTCTTTATTTATTTATTATTAACAGTTGCAAGCATGAATTAATGAGTGAATCCTTGCTTGCACCACCTTGTGTAATACTAGTAGGTGTATGACAAGGAAGGAAAGGGAATTCATTCATTCATTCTTCATGCTAGTTAAATAAACGAACAATCGATTCCGTTCTCGATGATGCAGTTGCACGGTCAAGTCCCCCAGTCAATCTGCCATGGATACCATAATAGCAAAAGGAAAATCTTCAAACAAACCACTAGTTGTTGCTGGCTGCGTCCCTCAGGGAAGTCGAGCTTTGAAAGAGCTCCAAGGGATCAGCATAGTTGGAGTCCAGCAGATTGATCGTGTTGTTGAAGTTGTCGAGGAGACTTTAAAGGGTCATGAAGTCCGCCTTTTGACCCGTAAGACTTTGCCCGCACTTGACCTTCCAAAGGTCTGTCTCTCTACTTTAACTTCATTTCACTCTCTTCCTTTAGTTCTATAAACTTGATTTTTGCATACTAGTCTGCCAATAGTATATTACTACTATTTACTATGTATAGCCTTGGTAACAGGTTAGAAAGAACAAGTTTGTCGAGATTCTTCCTATTAATGTTGGTTGTTTAGGTGCTTGCACTTATTGCAAGACAAAGCATGCTCGTGGCCACCTAGGGAGTTACACTATAGACAGCCTTGTGAGTACTGTGAACTACATTGTATTTTTGCCTTTTTCTGTTTTGCAGTTTTTGTCAATAATACCTCATGAGTGCAGGTAGGGCGCATAAAATCTGTTATATCTGATGGAGTTAAAGAGATATGGCTCAGCAGTGAAGACACCGGAGCATATGGTAAGTTCTGATATTGGCCAAGGTCATAGACTGCTCTCACTATTGTAAAATATCTGCACAACTGATCTTAAGAAATTTGCATTTTCAACTGATGCATTGCATGCACCTCCAAGCAATCAGGTTGTTCAAAATGTTCTTGAGATGGGGCTTTGTATATATGGTTTCTTAGACTATGAAGTTTTGCAGGTCGTGACATTGGTGTCAATCTTCCAACTTTATTGAAAGCCTTAGTAGCAGAACTCCCACCTGATGGAAGCACGATGCTCCGAATTGGAATGACTAATCCACCCTTTATCCTTGAGCACTTGAAGGAGATAGCAGAGATTTTGCGCCATCCATGTGTATACTCTTTTTTGCATGTACCAGTTCAGTCTGGAAGTGACACTATTCTGACTGTAAGTCTTTAACATTGTTTACAAGATTGCTTACAATAATATGTTAAATATTATATTGACTAGGAATGTCTCAGGCAATGAATCGGGAATATACTGTGAGTGACTTTAGGACTGTTGTAGATACCTTAACGGAGCTCGTTCAAGAGATGCAGATTGCCACTGACATTATATGTGGATTTCCTGGTTAGTGGATGGCCTTTGTTATACTTTATGTTTTTATATATTCTGACATGCATAGTTTTATACTGAATAACATTTGGAGTAGAGTAAATATCTCTTTGTATTGTTTGTATGAAATAGTACCTCTTTCTTGAGCTGTTTTCAGGTGAAACTGATGAAGATTTTGAACAAACTATCGATCTCGTTAAAGAGTACAAATTCCAACAAGTTCACATTTCACAATTTTATCCTCGACCAGGTATGCCATGTGGAATATTTGTATGCCATTTCATGATTTATTTGTATACATTGTTTGGTATATGGTGAATGGAGTTTAATAAAGAGACTTCTTATCTCACTCTCCCCATGGAACATAATTCTCATATATAAATTTATATACATATTTAATATTTTAATCTACCAGTAATAATTTTGCAAGTGATGTAGATACTAAATCACTAGGATAGTTTAGAAACAGGGATATGGTTTTGAAAATTTGGTTCCTCATGGTGCTGTGTGTTTGTGATGTTTGCTTTCTTTTCCCTCTTTCTTTTAGATTGCTTAGTTATGATTAGTGTCTTCCATCCCAAAAATTCCTGCACTAAAGCACCCATTTTATTATTTATTTACATGTTTCTTGAAATCAAAAAGTGCTTCAAATAATTGTGTGTCTGGTTACAGTCTTAATTTGATGGGTGTGTTTAGAACCACTAAAAGTGAGAAATGAAATGAATTGAATTACGAATCAATTATCATGTTTGAAATTCCTAAATTTAGGAATAGAATTAATTCTTATTTTATTAATTTCCAAATTTACCTTTTATATTGTAAACTCAAAATTAGGGGTATAAGCGAATTCGGACAACTCAATTAGGTTGTTGGGCTGGGCCGGGCTGAGTTTGGGTGGCTCAGTTGGGGATGAGTTCTGGTGGCCAGATCGGGTCAGGCCGAGTTTGGGGGAAGATTGGACCAAGTTCGGGTGTCGGATTTGGCCGAGTTCAGGTGGGTCGGGGTTTGGGCGGGCTAAACTGGGACGAGTTCGGCGGGCTTGGGTATAATAGTCTTTTCAGTATTTAAAATTCCAAATCATTTCATTTCCACCCAAATCCATCTAAAATTGATATAATTTAGAAATATAAAGCTATGGAATGCCTTAGAATTAGAAATCAAATCATTTATAATTTTTAAATGATTTCAAACATTGGAATTGATTTACAAATCAACTCATTTCCCACTTTTTGTGATTCTAAACACACCCAACAGATGCAATCAGCAGTGATGGGATGTTCTTGTGTCTTCTGTTTTTACCCCATCTATTGATGCGATTGTAATGTGTGCTTCTCACCCCTTATAGAGGGCCACACAATGTCCTCGTCCTTTTGAAAGATTACTAAGAAATGACAATGTTGCTTACTTGAACTACTGTAGTTTTCCTGGTAAAGAATACTATAGTTTCAAGTCGAATCAATTCATTTCCTAATTTTGTTACATTCCAAACACTGTCTTAGAAGAGTTTTTTCCTCTCACCATGGCTTAGTGATGATAATAATAAAATGAATAGGGACCCCGGCTGCAAGGATGAAAAAGGTTCCAAGTAATGTAGTGAAGAGAAGAAGCCGTGAACTGACGAATCTATTTGAAGAGTTCTCCCCATATACCGGGATGGAAGGCAAAGTGGAAAGAATTTGGATTACTGATATTGCATCCGACGGAGTTCACTTGGTAAGGCAGTGCAGATGATATTGAATGATGATTTGATTTGTTGCTTTTACGACAAATAATTTATTATGATGAGTGTATGGCATTTAGAAAATCTGAATTCTTTGAAGCTGAGATGCACTCTTAATGCTGTGCTTTGTGAGTTTTATATTATATCGATTGTGGTGGTCATCTATCTAATTAATTTATTATTATTATTATCATTCTTGAATGCCCAAGGTTGGTCATACGAAGGGATATGTACAAGTTCTTGTAGTTGCTCCAGATCATATGCTGGGAACTTCAGCTATGGTTAAGATAACATCCGTGGGAAGGTGGTCAGTTTTTGGGAAAGTAATTGAGACGATCAACCATGTAAGAGATAGAGACGTCAATGTCAATGAAGCTGCAGCTTCGAGCAAGGAGGAGGAGGTTCCTAAACAGGATATGTGTCGCTATAACCCCACAGCCACAGGCACAGACAATCCTGATGGATTATCAGAACAGTCAAAATCCTGTGCTTGTGGAAATGATGACAGCTGCTGTAGTCTCGAGAACAGTGAAAGCTCAAGAGGCGCTGTAGTGCAACAGAATCAAAACAGTACAAGCTTCATTGGATGGGTACTGAGGAAGCAGCGGAAGCATTTACACAAAAGGGTAGAAAGTGAACTTGCCTCAGCCTCAGGGAACGCGACGAAGTGGGACTCTGTTGATAAGGCTCTTTTTGGTGGAATATCTATCAGCATCTTCACGATTATTGCTCTACTATTAGCTCTTACGTTTTCTGTATGGTCACAGTAAATGGCTGTTTGTGTTACATTTTAGTTTTTCCCTAATCAAGTTGTTATTCCAAAATTTTGACTTACACATTTGTGCCAGATTTTCTTCTCGAAGTGTTTGCACATGTATTCTTCGACTAAACCGCACCCCACATCAGGTTTTCTTTCGACTTAACGGCAGTTTTTATGATGTGATTCACAGAAAATTCTTTTTGCTGTGTGAGATTGGTCATTGATTTGCTGCAGTTGACTGGTGTGGTTAACAATGGCATAGGAGCGAGCACAGCATTTCATGAAGGAAGCTGTTAAAAGGATGGAAGAGAAGTTTATTTTCATAGTTGAAACTGAGTGTTTCGGATATACATAATAATTACATTACATATAATGAATTGTTATTTTGCTAGCAAAAGCTGATGGGGGGCTATGCGCATCTTTGCGGTGCCCTCTCTCATTCGGGTACAATGGTATTGGTGGTGATATGTTTATTCATATATATATATATATATATATATATATTGTGCATAATAATTCAATGAAAAAAAATGAAAATAGTGGGAAAGGGAAGAAATGATCATAGCATCATGTCTGATTTAGAAGGTAATCTCTTGAAGAAGTTAACAGGTACGGAAGGCATCTTGCTCCTAAAGCGGGGATGGCGGAGCATGTAGAGGCCTAGTAGAATAGCGACTACTTGGAAGGGAGTGACGTAAATGAAGACAGCCCAGATGAGTGAGAAGATGATGAAGATAGCAGTTGCCCTCGAGTCTCTCCAACTCAGAATGGCCTGTGCTCTTTCTCCCTGAGTTGCCAGATCTCCAACCACTGTCTGCACTCTCCCTGCCACACTCCTCAGCCTGTCATACCTCATCCTCACTATATCTGCTGGTTTTGTGGTTGGGAATGTGTCAAACTCCTCATCCAGCTCATCTGGATGTGCTGTTTCTGCTTGTGAAAGCCTTGCATCCATGTGGGGTGGGTGCCTTGGCCTGAACCGGTAATTCCATATCCCTATCACGAACAAGTACAGAAATATGGTGGGCAAGATCAACTCCGGGTAGCAAACCAGAATCAGGAACAATACGTGAACAAGGCATGTTGTCACTGGGTTCCTCCAGGTGCATATGTCATCCAGCCATTTGCACACTGCAGTAACCCCCGAGAGGAGTGACATTATGCGGTAGAAATTGGCTTTGCTTCTCCTGAGACTCCACATGTGGTAATCCACATCGAGCATGTACTCAACTGCTTCCCTTCTGAGCGGCGGCTCGGCCCTTGCAAGCCTTGCCGCCACAATCTGCATGGCCTGGTGGCGGAGCCAATCTATGTGCCTAACGGGTATTGGTTGGACATAGTGCATTTTGGGGAGCAAAGGTCTTCCATACTGTGCCACCATGTTAGCCCATGCTGTGCAAGTGAACCTCACTGCCAAGTGGAGCTCTCCATTCTTCTTCAATCCGTTAGGTTGGAGAACCAGCAGAGGATAATAATGAGTGTACACTCTATCAGTTTCCAGAGTTGATAACCGGATTCTCACCTTCCCGATCCTCTGATCTCTCGTGTCACTGCTCCCATTAATGTGCCAATTGTCAAAAACCCCCACTGTGATCACAGTGCACGGATCATGAACCTCCCACGTGTATTGCTCGTTCCATCTGGGGGCCAGGGTGTCTAGCAGAGTTCTCGTTCTAACCCACTTGTTGCCATACTTTGCCACACAGTACGCATCAGTAGTCCTACCCTCCTTGGCCTTCATGGGCAGCAGATTCCGGGCGCTCAGTATCCCAAGTTCCAGAATTCCAATGTTCTTCTTCCTGAGGTGTTTGGAGGATGGCTGGAGATCGCTGCTGAAAGGCGTGGACTCATCGAGCACATGATAGCCGGCCTCGAGGCACATCCTGAGGTGAATCTTGCTGGAGAACTTCTCCTTCTTTTTCTCGGTCTCTTCCTCGCCGACAGTAGAAGGCCTGTGCAAGTTGTACCAGCGAGGATCAGGGAGCTTGCTGGTCTCATGTCTTTGCGGAACACTCCTCACTGATATAATCTCCCTTCCCAAGATTTCAACATTGCTAGGACCAACTCTGTCCTCAACTGTCACAATTATGAAGTCCTCAAAGGGCTCTGCTGCCACGAACATAAGGTGCTCATCATTCCAAACCGGGTTTATCCCTCTCATGGGAGAGGGCCTCGTGAATCTGATCTGGTTCCCAAGTTGTACCCTGACAACTGCCTCTGGGGCTCTGCCCTTGTCGAAAGGGACAAGATCTTGGGCTTCAATCACTTGAACTCTAAGATAGTAAAGCTTTGGTGAGAAGTACACCTTGGAGCGTGTGTTTGCGAGGTTGGAGTGGCTGACGCTGTGAGCATCGGAGTGCCAGGCCTCCGGGAAGGACTCATCGGCCTGCGTACCCATCCAAACAGCAAGCATGATTTCGCCATTGTTGACTTTGACCCCTTTCTTGTCCTCCAGTCTGTACCACTGAGGAGCGAGGGGGCTATCTGGGGGCACCCTGAGAGGAACCTCTGTGAGATCAAAGATGACCCTGCCCACAAAATCATCTTTGGCAATGTCCTTATCCTTCACAGTCACTTCCAGAAGATTGGACTGCAGCCTCTCCTTAGAGAAGGCAAAGATTTGCTTCCAGACTGGGTGCTGATTCTTCTCCAAGTGCTTAGTGATGCCTTTGTAGTTACCGACCTTGACTTCCGCATAAGGGTCGAGGCTTCCGGTGACATCCATGACAGGAAGATCTCTTGCCTTGACCACATTGACATACAAGTAGTGCATCTGTTCCACCAGATCATACGTCGTTGATATCTTGTCCCCCCCTCCTCCTCCTCCTCCTCTGTACCGCAGACGGGCTGCAAGTGGAGGACTCGTCTCCACTAGTGAATATTCCGGGTTCTGCTTTGGGATCTGCATCAGCATCACATTTGGTGGCCCGGTTTTTGCAAAATCAACCCTCATTCCCACCCCTGGGTCTGGGCCCGGCTGAGGAGGCCTGGCCGCGTGAGCGTGAGCGGCTTTCTCTGCTCCAATGGAGTGAAAGGTCCTCACTTCCTTTTCTTTCTTCTTCTTCTTATTATTATTCTTGATCTTGTCAATGTCAACATCACCAAACATGCCTTCCCCGTGCATCATGTTGGTGTTTATTTCTTGCAAGGGAGTAGTAGTTTCCTCATCCAGTTCAGGTCTAATATCAACAACACCAGGGCTAGCTGCTGCTGCTTCTTCTTCTGCTTGTGCTTGGGGCTGCTGTTGGGGATCAGGAGTAGTAGCAGCAGCAGCAGAAGTAGGATCATGGAGCGCATAAATTCTAAGAGCGATGTCTCCCTTGATGTTTGAGAAGAGACCGCGCTTGTCAAGTGGGTAGCGCTGGACGGTAGCCTCGGACTCAGAGAGAGGGACAGTGTCACCTGAAATCCTCACCCTTCCAAGGAAGTTCTTGTGGTGACCAGGTTTTGTATCATTGTAAAGGACCACCTCAATAGTCTTGTGAGGGAGATCTCTTGGGTCGTTAATGTTGAAGACAAACCTGTGATTCCAACAAGGGTTGAGGTCTTTGTGTTTGGTCTGAGTCCTCTGCTGTTGGTCATCAAAGGCTACCTCTGCAAAGGGGCTGGCTGACCCTTCTCCATCTTTGGGCTTCAGGTCGCTGGCTTCAAGTACTTCCACCACCAGCTTGTTCATCATCATCATCATCTTCTTATTTGTTATGATTGATTAATATTATACACCAAGCAAGCAAAGTAATCAATTAATTAAAAGCAAAACAACAGCCTTTTTTAATTAAAAGCAAAACAACAGCCTTCTTTTGAAAGCTTGAGCGAGTGTGGTGTGAGAGAATGAACCCAATTATGATCTCGACCATAAAGACGAAAGGTGGAGAGTGAAGGGATGGGTATGAGTGAAGAAGAACACAGAAGAGGGAGGCGGTGGTGCTGCTGCTGCTGCTGAGATGCTCATTTCATTTGGAGTATGAAGACAGAAACATCAAACATCTGTTGGAGAGAGAGAGAGAGAAGTGGATGTGGACATCCATCCTTCCTTCCTTTCTTTCTTTCTTTCTTTTCTGTTCGGTTTGGTGGCCTCGCTGGCCCCTTCCTTCATTTATTAATTCATTCATATCCTTATGGCTTTGGTGGGATGGGATGGGATATTGGGAGATATTCTAGTGCCTACCTTTTCTCTCTCTTTGCTTAAGGGTGCCTTGGTGGGGTTAAGAGAGAGAAAAATATTTTAAAGGGCCTAAAGCTTATTAAAAACACAAAAACACTCCTTTATATGTTTAACTTTGCAACTGAGCACTTTACATTTACCTTTAATTTGCAATTATTCATGTTCTCTCTCTTTTGCAGAGTTGGTTTAGTTTTATACTCTGCAATATAATACGGCATTTTTGGAGGTGTTATGAAATCAATTACGTGTTTATTTCATTGAAATACTTTTTTTATTTTATAATTAATAATTATTACTCTTTTGTGTTATTAACTGTATGTTTATAGATCTAATTATTGAATTAGGTGTTTGTTTGTTTTCAGCTGTGATGATGTGGGGTTGATGATAGGGATAATGTTTAGTGGATCAAATAAAAAAATAATAATAAATTGATTAGTAGTGGTGGACCAGATGTAGCTGTGAAAACAATACATTCACTGCACTATTTATGATTAACAAAAAGAAAAAGCAGATTTCACTTCCTGATAGGATCTCTCATTCACCAGTAAATTCATCTGTGAATGTTGTCAATTCTTTTGTCTAAAAAGTCGGCAACTCGATAATCTACTATTTTTTGCAATACAATTAAAATTAAAGAGTATTTAATATTATAAAGAAAGTGCGGCGACAAATGGAAACTGGTGCCGTGAAACAGTTAGTTGAATTAGGAGTCAAAGTGTGATGAGTCATTTGGATGCAGCAAAACTTGAAAGTGAACAGTTCTGCTTTTGTCATTGTTGGATTATTGGACCCCAAACCTACTTGGACTGGAAACGTGCCTGTCGGTTTCGCATTTACGGCCTGTGATGTGATTCCCTCATTTTCCTTGCTTCCTTCCCCTTCTTTTCTCATTTCATTTATTCTTTGCATTATTGTTCTCTGTCATTTTTCTTTTATCAGCAAGTAATAAAGTAAATAGGAAAACTGTGTTTGGCTTTTTTTTTTTTTTCACTCTGTAAAGGTTGAGTATTATGATAAATAAACTGCATCCAAAAAATATAGACCGTTATAATTCAAAAGTATTAAAAAAACGCTCACATATATTAGAATGATATCCTGATGTAAACAATTTCTTAATAGCCAAGGTTTGTGAGTGTGCACGTACGTCCAATCCAATTCAATCCAAAGAGAAGAAAAGAAAGCATTGGACTTTCTATTGCACTTCTAAGTTCTGTGTGCCCTTCTGTTCTTCCACTTTCTCTCTCCGCTTGTTTGTTGCATTGCATTGCATTGTTAAAAAGTTAAATCTTTGGCAGGTTACCTGGCTTTACTATCACTCCGTCTAATTCTGTGATTTCTTTTCCTTGGGCTTTAGGCCCGTTCAAATACCAAAAAAGAAAAAGGGGAAATTCCAACCTAGATTTCTTCCATCATCATCACGTCCAGTCCAGTATTTATCCCTCAAGATTTCTTTCCATCTTCCCCAGCACTTCAAATTTCAGCGGCAGCGGTGCTTTTCTTAATGTTGTGGTTTTTCTGCATTAAAAAAATTTAGAAAATATCTGTGATGTGTTTGGAGTGGTTGTTGATTTGTGAAACATTTGTCTGGGACTTTTAGTTTTTTCTGTTTCGACTTCTTTTTAGCGCGTACTCAGTTTACCCACATCTCTTTACAGAATCAGTTTGAAACAATGATGAGCGATCAGGTCAGGGTTCCCTTGAACGTTTCGGTGATGTCAAAGAGTAGTTGGAGTTGGAGGGAGGAGGGTCTGTCCATCCATGTCCTCTGCCTAATGCTAATTTGAGTGTGAAGGTTCTCAATTCTAAATGGCAACACACCTTCCAACCGCCGAGAGATTGGTCTCGGCTTGCCTAATGCCTAGCAAGGGTGACTTATTTGACGACATCCTCGAACTACTCAAGGTATTGTATCACACATATGAGATGAATATTCTAAAAATGGCTGAAGAACGAATCATACTTTGCGAAATCAAGTGATTAAGTATAGGTACATACAAGTGAGACGACACATCACTTAGTTTAGTCTTTGCTTATTTTGATGTGAAATTATGATGTTTATGTTTATTTATTTATTTACTACTTACTTTTGTTTCCTCATCCCTTGATTTAAAGTAGAATGTTGGACTAGTTTGGGTAGTTTTCTTAGATCGAGGGAAATCTTGAGTGATAAATACTGGAGGTGATGATGATGATGGAAGAAATTTAGCTAGGAATTTCCCCTTTTCTTTTTTCTTGTATTTGGGTTTTACTGCAGTTTGTTCTTTAATTTGGGCCACGGACAAAGGCACACGCAAACCCATTTACTGATTTACAATTGGACCATCCTGTGTCTCAGTGTGTGAAAACTGATATCTCATATTGCAATACATAAATCAAGTGCAATACATAAATTGAGCTTTAACTCAAATCATTTTCACTAGGTCTTATTGTACTCGTCTAAAGCTCCTTCTGATGAGTGGTTCCAAATCTCAAGTGTGACAGGTACTAATGTATAGGATGAGATAAGATACTTGTGTAGGATGGGAAGACCTCTATCTTAAATAATGGATTATTATATTTTGGAGTGGTATCTTAGTAGTTGATCCCCAAAGATATATATATTTAATAAATTTCATTTAGTAGTATTACACTAATTGATTGATTTTATGATGATACGGATGTTGAATGGACGCTTGATTTGGTTGGGTGGCCCAATCGTCCATTCATCTATCTGCTAAAAGTAAAAATTGTAGTCCTGTTCTCGCCATTTATTTATTATTATTCAATTGCACATATTATCTCTTAATAAATAGTAACAAAATCGTTCTCAGACCAAAACATGTGATAATAAATCAGGATTATGAAGCTGTAAAGAGACTGACTAATTTTGATTAGTTTTGTATTTGCAATGCGCGAGATTGAAGAAAAGAGAGAAGGAAGGGAAGGGAAAGCAAACAGAGCCCTCTGATATCGACACGAAGAATGGTACGTGGGCAAGGAGAGTGGTGAAGCCGCACAACACGTGTCGGCCCCTGATTCCATCTCCCCCATGCACCGCAACGTGGCCCCTAACTAACTTCACCCATCATCCATTCCATTGCTCCACCGATTGACTTCAGTTCCGTTCCTTCCACACACACACTTTATTATAACCGAACCAATTACTCCTTTATATTCATTCATTCTCCAATCTAATAATTAAAGATAGACACATACACACTGATTTCATTGATCCCTGCTACACTGAAACATCATCATCATCCTCCTCCTCCTGCTATAAATAGTTAATTGCAACAATTCTATTCATCAATTCTGAACAGAACAGAAGAAGAAGAAGGGACGAACGAGGACGTAAAGTATCTATCTGATTGATCGATCGAGATCAGAATAATGATGAATGTGTTAGGGTTGAGTCTGGTGCTGACTTCGCTGGCAGCAGCGGGCGTGTTCTCCCCAACAGCGGACACGCAACAACAACCAGCAGGCATGGCCAACACCATTGTGAAGGAAGGCCACAGGGTGGTGGTGGTTGAATACGACCAAGATGGCCACCACAACACCAAAATCTCAATCTCCCCTCCCGAACACGAACAGAGTCTCCTCGGCAACGCCAAGGACAAGATCAAAGAGGCTGCTTCCCTTCTCCCCAACGTCGGTCAAGGCATCTCACCACATTCACACACTGCTGCCACTGGTGATGCGGCCTTCCTCCACGCCTCTAGAGACCTCATCTGCGACGCATACGGAAGTTGCAAGCACAAGATCGCCAGTGCCATGGGCAAGGCCAAGGATAAGGCCCACGATGTTCTCGATACGGAGATTGCCGCCAAGAGAGAGGCGGCCCGCGAGGTCGGCGACACTGTCTCCGATGCTGCCGGTAAGGCCAAAGAGGCTGTGTACGACAAAGCCCAAGATGTGAAGGATTACGCGAGAGAGTCGGTGGAGAAGGCAAAGGACACTGGGCAAGCCGTTAAGAGCCACATGGTGAGGAACGCGTCCGACGCGAGGGACAGGCTGAGGGGCGTCAAAGGAGCACTGGAGCGTGCTGCAAGTGCAGGTTATGCGGGAGCGGTGGCGCAACTGGGTCCGGTGGCTGATCTGATGGGGTTTGCGACGGCCTATGGGATGTGCGTGTGGGTTACGTTCATCTCAAGCTACGTGCTGTCGAGGGCCATGCCCAGGCAACAGTTTGCGGTGGTGCAGAGCAAGATTTACCCTGTTTACTTCCGGGCTATGTCTTATAGCGTCGGGATGGCTCTCTTGGGCCACCTCTTGTCCCACGGGCAGAGGCTCTTCTCCCCCAGCGCTCCAATGTTTCAGGCATGCAACCTTGCCGCCTCCCTTGTCACTCTTCTCCTCAATTCTCTCTACTTGGAGCCTCGTGCCACCAAGGTAGTGCCCATCCGTCCCATGTATTTCTTTCTTTTCTTTTCCATCTATACATACATACATACATACATGCCTATCTAGCTAGCTACCTTCCTTCAAATTCTGCCAACAATTAAATCAATGCAACTTCTTTTCTCGCTGCATGCTCTGTCTTTTCAATTTATTGATTCAATAATGGAATCTGCATTTCTGCACGCGCACACACATACATACAAGTCTGAACTGATTAATAAAATACCCCTCCTTGATCCTAATCTAGACTGATAGCTTTAAAAATTAGAGGAAACTATAGATAGCAGTCATTAATGCATTTTATGGAGAGAATTTTTAAACAAGATATCATCTTGATTCGGTGTTGTTGTGTGTTCCAATGATCAGCTGATGTTCGAAAGGATGAAAATGGAGAAGGAAGAAGGAAGGGGCAGAGATGATTTGGCTGCGCCTGAGCAGCGCAACAGCAGAACAACAACAGAGGAGCAGGAGGAGGAGGAGGAGGAGCATCCATCTGCTGGCATCAACACAGCAGCATCACCCACACGAGGGGACGCAATCAGATCGAAGATCATCAAGCTGAATGAGAAGCTCAAGAAATTGAATTCATATTCTTCCATCCTAAATATCCTCAATCTCATGTCTCTCACTTGGCATCTGGTTTACTTGGCTCAAAGTGCTCACCATATTTGCTAAACCAACAACTGTTTTTACTGGTTTCAGTGTTGATGGTTTGGCTGTGATGTATATGTATGTGTGTTGATGTCTTTCTAAATATGCATATATCTTTTAATTTCAGGTTTGTTGCTTAGCGATGCTAGTTAGTGTATGAATACAGACATACAGTGTTTACCAGTTAAACTATATTTTAATTTGTGTGCCGTTATACTTGGGCTTATATCTCATGAAAAATACTTGGATATAATAAAAAATCGGTCAATAAATTATGCATAACATATATAATATAAATTGTATATGTTATGTAACAACATGATGTAACAACATATATCACATGTTGTCCATATTATCGTGCCAATATAGACCAAAATATATTTGAGAAGTTCCAGGAGTTCATTAGAGGAATGTTTTCAATAAAAATTGTTTGTTCTTAAAGTTTTTCCAAATTAATTCTGCGGTTTTATTATTTTTCTAAAATTACTATAAAATTAAAGATTATAACTTTTAAAAGATTGAATTTTTTAAATTTTAGAAGTTAATAGAAATTGAAGGCTAAAAAGTGAGATTTTACTGTTTTTTTTTTACTGTTTTTTCAAAAAAATTTAGAAAAGTGAAGAATATTATAGTCTTTAAAATATTTTATTATAAAATTTTTAAAATTTTATAAAAATTGAAGGCTATATAGACTTTAAAAAGTGAGATTTCACTATTTTTCAAAAAATACTTTAAAAGTGAAAAATGAGGCTATAAGATATTGTATTATAAAATTTTTAGAACTTTGTAGAAATTGAAGGCTATAGGCTTTAAAAAATGAGATTTCATTATTTTTTCTAAAAATATTATAAAAAGTAAAGACTATAGTCTTTAAAATATTGACTTATAAAATTTTAAAATTTAGTAAAAATTGAAGGCTATAGACTTTAAAAAATGATATTTCATTATTTTTCTAAAAGTACTATAAAAGTAAAGACTATAATTTTTAAAATATTGAATTTTTTAAATTTTAGAACTTAGTAAAAATTGAAGGCGATAGGCTTTAAAAAGTGAGATTTCACTATTTTTTTCAGAAAGACTATAAAAGTAAAGATTATAGTCTTTAAACTATTGAATTACAAAATTTTTAAAACTTAGTAGAAATTGAAGGCTATAGGCTTTAAAAAGTGATATTTTTCAAAAAATATTTTAAAAGTGAAGACTATAGTCTACAAAATATTATATTACAAAATTTTTAGAACTTTGTAAAAATTGAAGGTCATAGGTTTTAAAAAGTGAGATTTCACTATTTTTCTAAAAACACTATAAAAGTAAAGACTATAGTCTTTAAAGTATTGATTTACAAAATTTTTAAAACTTAGTAGAAATTGAAGGCTATAGACTTAAAGAATGAGATTTCACTATTTTTCTAAAACCACTATAAAAGTAAAGACTATAGTCTTTAAAATATTGAATTATAAAATTTTTAAAACTTAGTAAAATTGAAAGTAATAGGCTTCAAAAAGTGAGATTTCACTATTTTTCTTAAAATACTATAAAAGTAAAGACTATAGCCTTTAAAATTTGGAATTACTTAAATTTTAGAAATTGAAACCTATAGACTTTAAAAACTGAGATTTCACTATTTTTTAGAAACACTATAAAAATAAAGACTATAGTCTTTAAAATATTGAATTACAAAATTTTTAAAACTTAGTAAAAATTGACGGCTATAGGCTTTAAAAAGTGAGATTTCACTATTTTTCTAAAAACACTATAAAAGCTATAGTCTTTAAAATATTAAATTACAAAATTTTTAAAACTTCGTAGAAATTGAGAGCAATAGGCTTTAAAGAGTGGGATTTTACTATTTTCTAAAAGCACTATAAAACTAAAGACTATAGTTTTTAAAATATTGAATTTCTTAAATTTTAGAACTTAGTAGAAATTGAAGACTATAGACTTTAAAAAGTGAGATTTCACTATTTTTTTTAAAAACACTATAAAAGTAAAGACTACAGTCATTAAAATATTGAATTACAAAATTTTTAAAACTTAAGTAGAAATTGAAGACTATATGCTCTAAAAAGTGAGATTTTACTATTTTTTAAAAAAAATACTATAAAAATGAAGAATATAACCTTTAAAATATTGAATTATAAGAAAGAGAAAGAGAGAAAATTATACTGAATGTTATGAAATGTTATTACTCCAAGATGATTCTGATACAAAGAGAAGAGATGCTATATATAGCAAATATACAATATAACAAACTAACAGAACCAAAACACAGCAAACACGAGGAGAATAACTAACTAGGGAATGCTATATTCTATCAACACTAAAAAGAAGAAAAAAAAGTCATTAAACAAGGCGCTAACAGCCACATCCACATCCACGGTATGCGGAAACTCTGCAATTCATCGTTGAATCACACATTTACACCTCCGTTGCTGCTCTGATAGTTCCTGCAATGTTTCAAGTTTCTCAATACCCAATCAATCCCAGCCACAAGGCATAGCACAAACAAGAGTGAGTACCTCAATTTGCTTTTGTAGAAACTTGACATAAGCTACTGCCTCGTCTAACATGTCTGCAGTATTCGTTTGCTACAAGATCCAAGCAATCGCCACATTAAACAACTACAAACAAAACTAACTTACACAATAAAGAAAACCGCAAACTAAACTCTACAAGCATGAGCATCACATCAATGACTCCAACTCAATTAAATCTATTTAATTATATATATAGCACGCATGTTTCACAAAACGAATAGGTGTGAAAACTAACTTGCGGACTTTTTTGTACTGATAAAGACTAACCAATGGAGAGCTGAGTTGGAAAAAACTTAACTAGATATTAAAAGACAGAAAACAAGCTAAGGGAACAAAGAATGAATGAAATGAAACAGAAAGACCGATAGAGAACAAGGGGAAAAATGGAAATCCACCAGGTTGTAAGAGCATCCCAATTGTAAGCTTTGTAGAACAAATAATTAAACTTGCGAGATCAAAACCATCAGCTTTGAACCTAGAACAGTAATCTCTACTCCATGTTTGGAAATGATGTTTCAAAACACTATCTATCACTCCGCTCAGCTACCAACTCGAAAAATCTGCACAGTGCCATCAAGTTTTTATTTTGGAAAACCAAATCCAGCCCAGGATTTTGAAGCAGAGAGGAAGAAATACATTGACATACAGCACAGGTAAGTGAAACCAGAGTGTTCTAATGGCCAAACTATTCAATAAGATTGCGGGAAAAATGAAACGAATCACCTAAGAGTCTAAGACTATTAACTTCATTATCTCCAAAATCTGTCATTGACATCATAAAGTAAAGTCAAGGTATATATGATGTTAAGATATGGAACATGATTGATGAATTGAAAGAAAAGTCAAGGGAAGAGATGTTGTTGTAGTTTATGTCATTCACTTTAAAGAGAAATGAAATGGTGAACTTTTGACATTCCACAGACAGAGTTTATGTCTCCTCTTATCTAATCACTACATATAGGGGCAAATGCAAAAGCATAAAATTTTGGACATAGAATTGTTATTATTATTATTATTTATTATGTCAGTATGATAGAAAAAGAAGAGAGCAAGTTAGAGTGGTTTGTGTAAGATGAAAAGTAAAACCTTATCCATGTTTGGCACTAGTTCTTGCAGCTTTCTGATGCGGTCACTGATACGAGTCCTCCGAACCTAAACCCCGAAAAGGAATAAGTAAGGCGGATTAAGCAGCCAAATTTAGAAAGAGAATTGGTATTATGGCAAGGGATATGATAGGGAAGGGAAGGGAAGTAATAAAAAAAGAAGACGTGCCCTTTCAGCGATGCTCCTTGGATGGGTAGCACACCCACGCTTTGCCCGAACTCTACACAGTACCGACTCCTCTAATATCTTCTCCACTTTCACCGATACTTCACCATCCTCCTCTACTTCCTACGCCATTAAAACAAAAACAAGAAACAAAACATGAAATAAGTTAGTAAGTAAGGAGGAAGAGGAGAAGAAGAAAGAAGGTGATAGTCTGACAGATATAGTTAAATAAAGGTAAGAGAGTGTAATTGAAGGAACCTGTGGGATAGGATTGGCATTAGCGTTATCTGGGGAGGCGGAGGCGTAGTCGTAGTCGTAGTCGTAGTCGTAGTCGTACTTGGATATGTACTGTTGAGAGTTGAAGACCGAGTTCCCGAGAAACTCGGCCGGCGAACTGTTCTGACGGAAAAACCCAACAGGGTCACCGGAGAGAAGGTGCGTGAAGCCCTGGTTGGTGCTGTTATTCAAGCCCAACAGGTCTTCTCCTTCGTCTTCCTCTTCTTCTTTAAGCAGAAGTGTTTCTAACAAGGTCGCTGGAGTTGAACGGAACCGGGCAAGTCCTCCACCGCCACCGCCACCGCCACCGCTATTGCTTTCGCTGGCAGGAGTGGGTTGCATCGTCACAGTCTCAACCTCGGGCTCAGGAGTTGCTATGTTGGTCCTGTTCTGTTCTGTTCTGTTCTGTTCTGCTTCTATGAGACTGATGGATGGAAATGGTGAATTGTATTCGGTGGTGTCCCGGAGAAACCAGACGGTTCCTTTGGCATTTCTTCTTGTGTTTTGGACCCTTGGATTGGATTGGATGCCTTCCATCATCAACCAATCTGGAGGGGGGGCCCATCAGCCGCAAAGTTTAGTTTAGTTTCCATCCACGCGCCTACTTTCACACTCACTCTCTATCTTTGTTTTTACTTTTTAGTTTTTACTTTTTAGTTTTTACTTTACTACGCCTCCAACTCCAAACAAGTGCTGCTCCATTCATCTTCCACCCTGCAACTGCAACTACAACTACTTCTTGTGTTGTGACATTTATTGCTGGAACTTGGGTCCTCAATCTTCTGTACTAGAAACAGCAATCCTACTATATGGGCCTTGTTTGTTCGCCCACATCAAAATATATGCAACTCTTTGACAAACAAAATATATTTAGATGTCTTCACCAAACACCCTCAAGTATGGGCCCGCTAACTATAAAAGCCGTAAAGAAAAAAGGTCTTCACACTACCAAATCAACTGTTGACAAATTAATAACTTTTTTCTATTTTAATTTATAAATGTCTATAGAGAGAGAGAGAGAGAGGTGGGTGTGATGTGGCAGGGCAGTGAGATATAAAATATCAGGAGAGAGAGGAGGTTGTGTGATAGAATAGAATAGAATTAGTAATAAGGTGGTGTTAGAGGAGAGGCAGGTAGGTAAGTTGGTTCTTGCCTTGAGAAATTAGAAGTAAAGCAGCAGGAAATAAAATAAATTAAGAAGATGAAGGGGTCGGGGATATCAGATTCAGGGGAGTTGGAAGCAGCACTGGGTGGGGACACCAACACCAATACCGTTGTTAATGGGGCTGTTGACTACAAAGGTCGACCCGCCATCAGATCCAAATCTGGCTCCTGGACATCTGCTCGTTTCATCATAGGTAGCCCTACCCTCTCTCTATCATTTTCATTACATTAGTATTTGATTTCTCTAAGGCAGTGAGTGAATTAGTTAGTTAAATGAAATGGGTACGCACGCAGGAGTGGAAGTGGCAGAGAGGGTTGCATACTATGGAATCCAGACGAACCTGATATCCTATCTGACAGGCCCGCTGAATCAGAGCACAGCCACAGCCGCCGAGAATGTCAACATCTGGTCTGGCACCTCCACCGTGCTTCCCCTCCTCGGAGCATTCCTCGCCGATTCTTATCTTGGACGCTACCGCACCATCATCCTCTCTTCTTTCATCTATGTTCTGGTCAGTCACCTACCCCCACCTCTTCCTTCTTTCTTCTCTCTCTTTTTTTATTATTTTTCTTTAATTAAACAAATACAATATACTTATCTCATGAACTGTTAGAAGTATAAAAATCATCCCTCCTTTCAGGGAAGGGAAATGATTTTTTTTTTCTAATTTATTGTACCCCCTGTGAAACGTGTTATTATTTTATCTATTTTTGTTGGTTTTTTTTTTTTTAATTTTCTAAATCCCATTCATTCTTTTATTTATTTATCTCTTACTAGTCCCGCGAATATCACTATTTTGTCTTTCCCTTATAGGCTTATTCTACTACTACTATTAACTCAAAAGTCGACCTTCATGATTGCTATGCGTGGTCCAACTAGGTTGAGTACATTAATTATGGGTTAGTTAGGGTGTTGTTTTCGCTGTCATTAGTGCTTTCGTTTTTTTAATTTAAAAAAAAAACAATTAATATAAATGTGGGTAATAACTTCAAATTGTCTACATGCTGAATTTTCTTAGAGTGATGATAGTCTTTTATAGCCACCAATTTAAAAATTTTATTCATATATATATATATATATATATATGATGTGATTTACACAACGAGTAAACTATTGAACATATGTAAGTTCAAATTAGGATTAGTTTTATACACACCAATTAACATGACATATAATTTCTGCTGGAATATATGTGTTTTTGTGTGTTAAGAGTTTAGAAGAAAACACAATTATTCTAACAACTTGTTTGAACTTATGTAAACTTAAGCCTCGTCTTAACTATATATTCAGGTGAAAATTGGGAAATTGGAACTTGTTTTTCTCGTGCGGAACTTGATTAAATCAAAGCTTATAGAATTTTCATCTAGAGTAATAGATTATAGATAGTATGATGCAATGCAATGTATACTATTGTGATTGTCTAATGTAATATTAATAACACAATTAAGCGAGTGACTATATAATATGTATATACTAACAGGGGCTGGGATTGCTAACACTATCAGCTGTGCTACCTTCTATTATCAGCAATGATTCGGAGTGCCAGCAGCAAGTAGGAAATAGTACATTGGCATCATGCTCTCCGGAATTGCAAGTGGTTTTGTTCTTTATCTCACTGTATCTGGTGGCCATTGGACAAGGGGGACACAAGCCCTGCGTTCAGGCATTTGGAGCAGATCAATTCGATGAGCAGCACCCCAAGGAGCTCAAGGATAGAAGCTCATTCTTCAATTGGTGGTATTTTACTATGTGTGCCGGTTGCATGGCAACTCTTTGGATCTTGAACTATATACAGGACAACCTTAGCTGGGTTCTTGGATTTGGAATCCCCTGCGTTGCAATGATCATTGCATTGCTTGTTTTCATTCTTGGAACTAGCACCTACAGGTTTGACATCAAGGGGAATGACAAGAGCCCCTTTCTCAGAATCGGCCGCGTGTTCGCTGCAGCCATAAGAAATAATCGGCGAACAACACCGGCCATCGTTGCAGAGGAAACTGCTGGTCCAACACTTGCTCTTCAAAGTTCCGAACAATTCAAGTAAGGATACATTAACAATGCTAATTTCTCTGCTTCTGTTGTACGGCTGTCTTGAAGCCCTGTATGCATTGGGTCATTTTGTTGTCTCATTTGTTGCAGTTTAGTTCTTAAAGCAGCATGCAGCAACTGCATACAATGAAATGAATAGACTAGGGTCCAACTTGATTTTGCTTCTATACGTTTTATATATGCAAGGCCTACTTCTTGGTTTGACGACTATGCCATTTAATTTGAAGATGGATGCCTGAATCTTCCCTAGCTTTGCTTCCTTGATTGCATATTTTAACAATTCCCAAGATATATAAAAAATATTATTATAGCTGTTTGATTCCTTTCCTTTATTATTCTGCTATATATATATAAATATATACATTTGGCTACTTATATAGAGCCAACCTTATATATTTCTTTGGATTTGAAACGAAAGTTATGATTACTTTGACAAATTAATTATTAGCCTTCTCCATTATATTGGTATGGTGGCAGTTTCCTCAACAAAGCATTGTTAGCACCAAATGAATCGAAGAGAGAAGAGGCGAGTAGGTGTAGCTCGAGTGAGGTGGAAGAAGCAAAGGCAGCACTGAGGCTGGTGCCTATTTGGGCTACAAGTCTGGTTTATGCTGTTGTGTTTGCTCAAGCTCCTACATTTTTCACAAAGCAAGGGGTTACTTTGGACCGCAGCATATTCCCCGGCTTTGCTATACCGGCTGCTTCCCTTCAGACGCTCACCACCCTCGGCATTGTTCTCTTCAGTCCCATCTATGACCGCGTCTTTGTGCCAGCTGCAAGAGCCATCACTGGCAAACCCTCGGGCATCACAATGCTGCAAAGGATTGGGACTGGGATCTTTATCTCCATATTCACAGCGGTATTTGCAGCGCTTGTTGAGATGAAGAGATTGAAAACAGCAGAGGAGTATGGTCTTGTGGATGAAGCAAATGCAACGCTTCCAATGAGTGTGTGGTGGCTGATTCCGCAGTACCTGTTGCTTGGAGTGTCGGATGTTTTCACGATGGTGGGTCTGCAGGAGTTCTTCTATGATCAGGTCCCGAATGAACTGAGAAGCATGGGCCTTGCTCTCTACTTGAGCATCTTCGGCATGGGAAACTTTCTAAGTGGCTTTCTGATCTCAGTGATAGATGGTGTCACTGCAGGCAAAGATACCGGCGACGGTTGGTTCGCTGATAATCTGAATAAGGGCCATCTTGATTACTTTTACTGGCTGCTTGCTGGACTCTCTGTCATCGGCTTCACTCTCTTCATTTGCTTTGCGAAATCTTACATTTACAATCGCAAGGGGATCATCACTCGAGCAGGATCATGATAATAAATCTGCAGGTCTTCATCAGATTTTAATTTAGACGATGGATGTTAAAACTGGTGAAACCAAAGTATTCTTCGCTCGCATGTATGCAACGTACATATATACTCACTATATGAGTCTGATGTGTAATTTTATTCATGAAATTTATCTATACAATTTTTACTGCTATTTTTACTCCACAATAACCAAACTTACATTATTTAACGTAGGATTGGAATTCAACATTATCAAACCTCACTAAATATACAATAATGTTTCTTGTACATCAAAATGCTGCCACCATCAGCCATCCATAATAAATGCGTATGGTTTGTCACTAATATTTGTATGGATTCCACCTTAAAAAGTGTGTTGGTGGCTGATAAATGGTGTACATAGAGCATTGTTGCTAAATATATGTCGAACCACCTCAAATTTACAAAATTTTTTTTAGTTTATCAATTTCTTTTTTATATTTTCACTCAATCGCAAATAACCTTCAACTATTAGATGTTTTAACTTTTTGTATTAAAAAATGTAAGAGACTTTTCTCTCTTATGTATAATCAATTAACTATTGACAAGTCTAAAGTTATGTGGATGTTGAGAGTGTTTTCGCTTTTATATCTTGAATAGATGATCAATATAATATTGTTGACAATTTGTAGCTATCGTTATATAAAATAAAACCATATAAATAGTGCGAGCTAAGAAGTGTCATTCAATATAAATAAGAAGAGATAGATTGAGTATGATGATTAAAATTTCGATATTCTTTTCGGATACTAAAACAATTTGAAGGCTTTAATCATTGAATCGATCGATCTTGGAGAAAAGGCGGATACATCATCAGCTGCATTAGTATATATTGTATAATTCAATGTTTAACTTAAATTATAAATATAAAGCTGAAGGTACGCAAGTTGATCCGGCTGAGGTCTTGACAATATTATATAGACATGTAAATTATAAATAATTTATTAAAATTAATTGTAGATAAAAATGGTTTAGTATTAAAGTAAGGACATATATACTAAAATTTATTCAATAGGTCTAACAATGACGAATTTGCGATATATATATATATCAAAAACAAAATGGCGTGGGCAATTGGATGATTATAGTTCAATATGAATGAAGGAAAGAAATCACTTAGACACTTAATACTTTAAGCAAAGTTTGAAAACAATCCTGGATCACAAAAAAATTAGTCCGAAGCTACTAACTACGCTCGCATGTAACCTGCTGGCTGGCTTTATTTTAAAATTTAACAATAATAAAATTTTAATTATTTTAGCTAAAGAATATATAGTGCAAAAAGGAAGAGATGAGATGGGAAAATATATGTAATTAATTATCATGAATATAGGTAGCCGGAGGTAGAGAGAGATTCAGCTGACGTGATGAGGAGAGACCGAAGAAAGAGACCGGCAGACAGCTAGGCTAGGTAGCTAGCGAAGAAGAATAAGAATCAGCCAACAGGTTTGGGTTGCTTGCTTGAAGGAGGGAGCTATTAGCAATACAATTTCAATTTCAATTTCAATTACAATTACAAGCTGTGTTGTGCTGTGCACGAGCCATATTATTATTACTGTTGATATAATATAATATTCTACGTACGAAAAGATAACAAAGCCCGCCTTTTTGATTTGACAGACAGACCATATGATGATATCCACATATAGATCTCTAGGTAGCTAGCTAGCCTCACATACACAATAAAATGAGCATATAAGATACAACAACAAAAAATAGTCAAAATAAATATACGCTTTCAGCATTGGGGTGTAACACATGGTCCACCGCCAACGCCTCTTCACAGTATTATCTCTCATCATCGCTCTTCTTGATAAGTTAGTTACGTGCAAAGCATTACTTCATCAACACACACATCATTCTCATTTTATTCTTCAATTCTCTCTTCCTCTGCACGCAGCTCTACATTTCATACTTGGATCGATCTGCTTAGTTAAAGGATAAGGACAACCAACTGTTAATAATCCCATGTATGCGACATATGATTGCAGAATCAATTTCTAATTAACACCCGTAATTAAAGAAGATAATCATGTGATTAAATTATGCTAAAAAAAGCTACCTTTTAATATTTCAAATAGTTATATATTATTTCAACTCTTGCATATATAGATAGACATGAAGAGTGGTTGGACGCTTCATTCATTTAAAATAAGCTTTACTTGCTGCCGTACATATGCAGCCTATATATTAGTTTATAAGTGATGTGTAAATAAATGCGTTCTATATAGTATATAACTAGATATTGCGCATTTGTCAAATCAGCAAGCCTACAAGTTTCAGTGTAAGTTAGATAGATATATTCAGTATTTATCTTCTGTTGGGAAAAAAGAGATTTTGTACCGGCTAACTATAAAGACCATTTCTTTTACCATACATTAGTTAGCGTTTATTTTCATAAAAGAAGTTATAGAATCAATTTTATAGAAGTTAGAATTACATTTACTTTAAATATAATAAAGAAAATTGATAAAATTATTAATAAATCATATGATTTTATTTCTATTTACACTACAATTCTCATATTAAACAGAATTATTTTTTCATTGAGTCAGAAAATCGAATACAACCCCTCTCTCTCTCTCTCTATATATATATATATTCGTAATTATATGAACCTGCTTTGATCTATCTATCTTAATGAGGCGAATTATATATCTCTTACCATACACCTTAAATAAATAATTAAACACATGTTTCTAAATTAAAGTGATATATATGTCAGTAGTGGGTAGCATGAGTAGGTTGACGTCTCAGTCAGTGTTTTCTTCTTCTCTGCTTCCATTTTTTTTATTCAAAGAAGAGGGTGTTTGGGTATGTTTGTGATGAATGCTTTTGTTCTTACTTATTGAAAGCAGTGATCTAAATGTACGTGTAAACAGGAAAAGAAAACAAAAAATCCGTGGAAATGCAAATGGAGCCACAACAAAATTTAGATATTTCTCAAAACAAAAGAAAAATTAGAGACAAATTAAATGACGACAGATGCAATTATGTGTATGGCAAACGCATCATGTCATAAACAAAAAGCTAAGCATCGTATTATATTCTAATTGCTTCTTAATCTTTCTTTCTTTCTTTCCCTATCACTTTCGTTGCCTTCGATCAGCTTTACTTTAATTAATTGATTCTCACCTATGAAATGAAGTGAGTGAGTAATCCTTTGGCGATTTGTGGGAGACGAGGAATCTGCGGAGGATCGTAGTGGATGGAGTCCATGCATGCTCTTTAGACTTTCTCGCATAATTAGTCCTCGATATATCGAAGTATGTTTTCATACTAACAAAGGGGTAGCTAGTCATTTTCATCACCTCCATCAATATAATTTAAACTAGATTATTAAAGAATTCATTCTATATATGGGCATTTACATTTTGGCACTGTATCGATCTGAAGGAGGAGATTTAATTGCACTCTTTCGATCATAGAGAGGTGCTTTGAAGGATTTATTATTTGATTTATCTAGCTGAAAAACAAAAAGTAGCTTTGGGTGATTTGAAACAGCTAAGTTCTGTTTTAAATTACAAAAAGCACAAAAATAATGGGTGTGCGGCTGGCAAAAGCAATTTTTGAATAAATTTGATTGCTTCCATTACTTTACTAATTTCCCACAAGCCACAACTTATAAATCTTGACAACCTTAGATTCTTTTCTATGTTGCCTGCCTCTAGTTTCTTTTCTTTTTAAAATGTTGTTAACGATAACACGCTATTCATGATGTTAAATCCAATATTATTACTTCCCAAACGGGACAATTGAACGTTGTTAATATTATCATTTTAAAAGTCATATTGTCATTGATTTCAACCAAAAATTATTCTTTAAGAAATTTTTGTGTCTATCATCATTTGAATATTTTTTTATCATTGAAACTATATATGTATGTGTTTTCACTTTATTTCATTAAATTGAAAACAAAACTATTAATTTAGCCATTAAATATTGCAAAAACTGATTCTTGTCTGGTGTAGCTCCTCCGATGATGTAATTTTATTGACTATAATAGAGTATATAATAATATAGTAGTAAATAGTAATATATGTATATAAAAAATAATATATATGATGTACACGTTGAATGATCTAATATTGAATAATAAAAAAAATTAGATGTTGAAGTATAATTATATCAAAATATAAAAATAATAAAGTAGATGAATGAGATATATATGAAAAAATATATATGTATAATAATCATTATTGCAATAGAAGTATAAATAAGAGGTGATTTAGAATTACATATAAGGGGAAGATGGATAGTTAAAGAAGGAGGAAATTGTAATTGGCATCCAAAATAAGTGATTCATTTTTTTATAGAATGATATTATATGTAAAGTATTTATAATATTTAAACATTTTAAATTATTTTTATAATTTATTATTTAATGAATTGATTTCTTAGTAGTTCCATTTAATTATATATAAAGATTTTTACCTTTTCCATAATATTCATATTTTAACATATACCTATTTTATATTTATAATTAAAATTTAATTTTTTTTATATTAGAATTCATCTATTTAATTACATATCATACGATAAATACAGAGAGGAAATAATTGTTTTTTGTCTGTAAAAATATTTGCAATGGGGAATTTTTCAAAAAAGAGAGAGGGGTGGAATAGGGCCCCACACAGGGAGTGGAAGTGGTGTACGTGGTGGCTGGCATACTACTCCTGACAGACTGTTTCTCTCAAACAAACAAACAAACAAACAAACAACTCTTTCCATTCTCTCTCTTTCTCTATTACACATACACACTGCTCTCTCCTCTCTCTCTCCATCCTCTTGAGTCTTGTTCTTCCAATTTGAACTTCCAGCTTCATCTACTCCCTCTCTTCTTGTTCATATATATCCTTTAATTTAATCTCATTTAATTTGTACTTTCCGTTTTCTACTATCTATCTAGTTACTTAACTAAGATGGCTGAAGAACCCCAGAAGCCAGCTGAGGAAGTGGCGGCCGCCGTGGCTGAGAAGGAGACACACTCCGACAAACCTATCGCTGAGGCTGAGAAGGAACCTCATCCCGAAGAACCTGAGAAAGAGGCTGTCGATGGTGCTGGTGCCGGAGAGAAGAAGGCCCAAGAAGAAGCTGAAGCTGAAGCTGAAGCTGAAGCTGAAGCTGAAGCAGGAAAGACGACTCAGATCACTCAATCTGTCTCTTTCAAGGAGGAGACCAACGTTGTCGCCGACCTACCCGAAGCCCAGAAGAAGGCCCTTGATGAGCTCAAGCACCTTATTCAAGACGCCCTCAACAAGCACCAACTCTCTGCTCCCCCACCCCCGCCCCCGCCCCCTCCCCCCAAGGAGGAAGAGGCGGTTGCGACTGAGGAGGAGGGGGAGAAGAAGGAACAAGAGAAGAAACAGGAGGAAGTGGTTGCAACTACTGAAAAAGAAGAAGTAGAAGAGAAGAAAGAAGAGGCGGTGGTAGCAGAGGAGGAAGAGAATAATAATAAGAAGGAGGAGGAGGAGGGGGTGAAAACAGAGGAACCTAAAATTGAAGAGAAATCCGAAGCAGCTGAGGAGGCATCTAAAGAGAAAGAGGCAGAGGTGGTGGAGAAGAAGGAGGAAACGACGGTGGAGGTAGTTGCAGAGCCAGAGGTGGTAGAGAAAGCAGCAGCAGCAGCAGTGGACGAGGACGGTAGCAAGACGGTGGAGGCTATTGAGGAGACCGTAGTCGCATCAGTAGCTATTGAGGAACCTCCTCCTCCTTCAACCGAGGCTGAGGCTGCTCTTCCCCCAGAGGAGGTTGAGATATGGGGAATCCCCCTTCTAGCGGACGAGAGGAGCGACGTGATCCTGCTCAAGTTCCTGAGAGCGAGGGACTTCAAGGTGAAGGATGCCTTCACGATGCTCAAGAACACGGTGCGGTGGCGGAAGGAGTTCGGAATCGAGGCCCTGGTGGAGGAGGACTTGGGGAGCGAGTGGGACAAGGTGGTGTTCTCTCACGGGTACGACAAGGAAGGGCACCCTGTGTGCTACAACGTGTTCGGCGAGTTCGAGAACAAGGAGCTGTACCAGAAGACCTTCTCCGACGAGGAGAAGCGGCACAAGTTCATAAGGTGGAGGATCCAGTTCCTGGAGAAGAGCGTGAGGAGACTGGACTTCAGCCCTTCTCCTGGTGCCATCTCCACGGTGGTGCAGGTGAATGATCTCAAGAACTCTCCTGGCCTCAGCAAGAGGGAGCTCAGGCAGGCCACCAACCAGGCCCTCCACCTGCTTCAGGACAACTACCCTGAGTTCGTTGCCAAGCAGGTCTTCATCAATGTCCCCTGGTGGTACCTCGCCTTCTCCAGGATGATCAGTGCTTTCCTCACCCAGAGGACCAAGAGCAAGTTCGTATTTGCCGGCCCATCCAAGTCTGCTGAAACCCTTTTCAAGTCAGTCTAGTCCCCCCTTCCTTTCCTCCTTTTCTTTTCTTTTCATTTCATTTCAAGTTACTTAGTATTATTATTGTTGATATGCTTATATACTATCTGTGTGGGTTCTGATGAACAGATATATAGCGCCGGAGCAAGTGCCAGTTCAATATGGTGGACTGAGCAGAGAGGGTGAACAAGAATTCAGCACTGCTGACCCCGTTACAGAGGTTACTATCAAACCAGCCACCAAACATACCGTTGAGTTCCCCTTTTCTCAGGTAATCAATTATATTAACAGCAATCATAACTAATTAACTAACTAACTAACTGTCTTGTTGTGTTAATTTGATTAATTAATTGTTTGTTTGGGTCTTGAATGTCGCTGATTTGATCATGCAGAAAGGGCATCTGGTCTGGGAAGTGCGAGTAGTGGGTTGGGATGTGAGCTATGGGGCTGAATTTGTGCCGAGCGCTGAGGATGGATACACAGTGATAGTGCAGAAGAGCAGGAAAATAGCTGCGGCAGATGAAGCAGTGATTAGCAACAGCTTCAAGATTGGTGAACCTGGCAAGGTTGTGCTCACCATCGATAACCAAACATCCAAGAAGAAGAAACTCCTCTACAGGTCCAAGACCAAACCCATTTCCGACTGATCGAGAACCCCATTTGAGCTGAATTGTTAGCAAGATTACAATAAGGGTGCTCGTTCCTTCATGGATTATTTCTTCAAATGGCTGAAAAGTGAAAACACACACAAACTTACTGGGGTGGGGAAGGGGGGGCTTATTCTTTCGTACAGGGTTAATTTTATTTTGTTCGTTTGTTTGCTTATAAATTATTTGTCTGTCTGTCTGATCTGGGGTTGGCCAAATTTATTTATTTACTTACAGTTAATTAGTTTCTGATGATATAGTGATTAGT
This sequence comes from Aeschynomene evenia, assembly GCA_013621005.1. Classification (NCBI taxonomy): domain Eukaryota; kingdom Viridiplantae; phylum Streptophyta; class Magnoliopsida; order Fabales; family Fabaceae; genus Aeschynomene; species Aeschynomene evenia. The sequence goes on along the minus strand of CM024266.1, from coordinate 34,898,660 downwards.
GAATGTGGTATTCTGGAATTGCAATTGGATGGATAGAACCAAGCCTGCCATGGTTTGTTTGAAAGTGGAGGACTGAAGGAAGATGGGAACACAAATTAATTAATGTCTATATGGATGGAACTGTCTGTGGAAGACACACACACTGTTTGCATTGTGATATACTCCTCTTTATTGCTGTAAAGCTTGTTTGAATGAAAATGTGTTGTGATGTGATGTGATTATTTGTTACTTCCTTATTCCCGTACGTAAATTATCTACATTTACTTCCCCTGTTTGTCTTCTTCTTCATCCTACTTTGACAATTTATTTTCAAATATTTGTGTGTCTATTTTGCTGCTTCTATCTATCCTATCATTTTTATTGGGAGTTTATTTATATTTATATAGTAATACTATTATTATTTGAATGAAGCCATTCTTTAGCAAATTTTCTTTTTAAATTTGAATCAAATGATAAAATTGATTTGGCTGCCTAGAACAATTATAGCTGCGCTCTTTATTTGTTGTGTTGGGTCAACCAAGTAACTATTGTCCTACATAATAACTTCTTGTCGGGAGTATAAAAGACATACACAAGCATTTGTGATAACTGATCAAAACTCTATGACCAAGACCTTCCCCTATATTATTTCAATTATAGTATTAGTATTTGATAGCTCGATTTTATGACTCTTCATTATGATCTCTAAAATCACCTACTATCTAATCTTTTTATTAAAAATTAATCTATTGCAATCTCATTAAGATATATTTATAGACCAACATGGTCTATTGCAATCTCTGCAAATAGGGATTATGGAAAAACTCTATTGCTATTATCAAAAGCTAGTCTGACCCAACACCCGAAGATTTAAGTAAATGAGCCTTGCCCTTGCATACATACATCACTCCCATTTTCATTTTCCTTTCAATTATTTAAATCGTTGCTGGCATCATGTGTGTAATATATTTTCTTTGCACTGTGATATCCTCATAGCTGGCTTAATGAAACACCTAATGGCACAATTTGCAACCGAATCCCTTTCTTTAGCACACACGTTGTGCTTGGTATAATAAGATTAGGTTGTTGAGTACAACTTCTCCCGGAATTTCTTCTATTCTTTCATACTAAATTGCCATCAATACAAACTAATTCACAATTACAGCAACACACTATTCATGTCATTTCTTAGTTCTTACTTACGCTACACTGCAGCACTTACTATTGTGTTCAAATTATTTATACAGATCATGGATTTTGGATGGTTCATTTCCCACTGAGCTAATTGTGCCGTAATTTGTAACAAGAGCTTGTCTGGTCCCAACCATTTTCACTCCCAATTTTTGGTATCCTTTACAGTTTTTGCGCAGAAAACCCATTCCCTTTTATTATAGTATTGTATTTGTGAATTGGGTGCTGAATCATTGTCGTGGAACATTTGCTATGTTCGTACTCTGTATCGTGCTTCAATACAGGACTCAAGAGCCTTAGCCATTAATTAATCTATTTTTTCACAAGCAATGTCAATGATAATCGATAAGCATTCACATTGCAGTGAACTCTGGGGGGTCAATATTGTATGTGCACTATTATTCTATTCTAGTGTAAGAATTTATCCCTGGCTCTGCCTATATTAAATTAATAATAATATCATAATATCAAAGTTAGTAAGAAATGCTGCCAAGTGAGCATAGTATGCAGGAGGAACTGCACAGGTAAAAGATGATCCAAACTAATCAATTTCAATTCTAACACTTATATATGTACTATTTTTTTCTGATATAAGTCATTCTCATTTTTAATCAAACCAGAAATTCCAATACTTGATTCTTGTTGAAAAAATCTGTATATATACAAGAATTTGTATTAATACCAGCAGCTCAGCTTTCAATTTCTCAACTTCATCCTAACAAAATTGTCAACCTTTTCTCTTGCACCACACTTCTTTTAATATCACCATAACACTACTTTATAGTTTTTGTACTAGTTAAATTTAGAGAATTAATTTATAATAGAAGAAATTAATACCCAATTCAATTTTATTTTTACAGTGCAACATACTTACTACAAAAATATAAATTAGATCAATGATGCTAATTGATCTCTGAATGCTGATTATTTTGTTAAATAGAAATCTTAAAGTGTATTTCAAAACTCTAGCTTTACAAAAGAAAAAAAATGTCCAAACACTCCTCTGTTTCGATTTTAAGTTTTGAGTAGCACTTTCTTATTTCAAAGTATTAATACCCAAACACTCCTCTGTTTCATTTATCCACCAATCTTATATATAGTTGTTTTGTTTCTCATCATTTTATAATGTGCACTATTGAGGTACTCCTACGTACTGTAATCTGATGATACACTAGATTTTCCTGGATCAAGTGCTGGTTGTGATTTCTCAAGCCCTTCACTCTTGATGATTGACACCTACCTACCTTTAAATCATTTAAACATAATCAAACTATCAACTACTAATTAATCCTTAACATAATGCACTAATATGTTTATTCACTCATTATTTATCACTAAAAATATATCTTAATGAGATTGCAATACGCCACTCACCCGAATATGGTCTGAGGGAGGGTATATCCAGACCAACAAGAAAGCAGTAAAAATTTGCTTTTGTTCTTTATTTTCTCCTGCACTCTTGGATAACAAAAGACGCATCGATTTGAATTTATATGCATGAACTCACTGCTTCCATCTTAACGCCAGTTACGGAGGAAGAATATGTACTGAAGCAACGGGCATTATTCAGCACATGTGCAGCCAGAGATTCTCATCATTGACAATCGTGGACACGAGTTGGTGAATAATATAGGATGCTGCTACATAAATCTCTTTTCAAAGTAATTCAATTAAATTTCTGATACGTGTTGGATTACCAACAAACTTGTGGATTGAATTGATCGTTATTATAGGTATAAAAATCGGATTTACATACTAGACACTTGAGGTAGAGAGAAAAAGAAAACTAATTTCTTTGAATTTTCCTTATATGTAGACACACGCACACAACAGCAAACGTAATGATTACAGGCCTCTTGAGCACTAAGTTGTGTATCATTGAAACAGAAGAAAACAGCAAGGGCCACCTACCCCAGATACTTACCATATTCCACCAAAACATTGAAAGCCCAACTAACATATTCCGTTCCTTTTGAATTTCCATTGCTAACCTGGTTGACAATAAATGATTCGACTTGATTTCAAAAGTATGTATGCATGTTTCGTAACACAATTCATACAATCTTGTTTCGTAAGACATTATTGTAGATAGATATATTTATTATTTACACCTTCCAACTTTGAAAGCATAAACTTTGATCACCGATCAATTAAGAATGTTTGCCCTTTTCACCATTCTAAATTTTAACAGAGTAAGTACACTCTACAGATTACAGAAGATCATTTTCAACTTTAAACTATTTTCATTTGATATAAAAGTAATTTGAGAAACACCCATAGATATCTACTTAGATGGTCCTCACAAAAAATGATGATTTATCCCCCCCATCTTACTCAATTGTAGGTAGCAGCTGGCAAAATTTGTCTTTTCCATCGAAATTATTGTGTTTTGGCCACAAATGGCAACACAAGGTCACTCACTCAAACACAAACACAACTCCGAATAATACTAAGCTAAAGTTTAGGGAGTCTCTTGTTTAACGTCTTGGGGCTTCATTATGTTTATTGAGTAGTTCAGGGCAATCTTCTGTTTTCTGTAGGGTTAGTTAGGGATCAACTACCGAAATCACTATGGGCAAGAATTGAAGATGCAATGCATCAACCAACAGCTAAGGTCCTAAATATCAAAATGAATTGAAATTATGAAAAAGGAGAAAAAGAATCAAGCCAACCACATGTCTCAACTAATAAAACCAGTAAATATCTGTCAACTAGATAGCTATGATGATTATATAATGATTCATTAGTAGAGAACCTAGTATTTGAATTTAAAGCTGATGATTTAGGTTGAGTAATCTATCTCTTAAAATCAATTAATTTAGATTTGGAAATTAAATTATAAGATGCAGTGAGAGAGAGAGGGAAAGAAGACAGAAAAGGTGACATGAAAGGGTGGAGACACATGTCTAAAGAATAGGATGCAGACACACATACTTACACCGACATATATAGCCAACTTTGCATGTTCAGATGCCTTCTCATCTGCACACTAACTATATATATAAATATATCCACCATTGAAATATTATATTAAATAAAAAGAAAAACACACAAAAAGCGGTCACATGCAGGATGGGTAGCTACCCTGACGACATGTACAAGATCAAATTCAAATGAAATCACAGTTCAAATTAACAATAAATTTACAAACAATGTTGTCGTGCATTATAGTAGTGAGTTGTGATGAGTTAAAATGCATATCAAACATAACAATGGTGCATAATGAGGTGGCCGGAGACACACACCTTGCTGTAATCTTGGGCTTTTAACTAAGTTATGCGGCTTGGTTTTCGTAAAGGAAGAAAATCTTACTGTGGGTTACAAGTTAAAGCACAGAAACTAAACTTTACAAACTGTTTTATCAAGTATAGTTAGTAACTACATACATAAGAAATAAGCAGAGACAGAAACTTAATTACGACGAACAAAAGTGAACACAATTCATCACTAGCCTAGTTTTAAGAATCCGTAAGTGAATTTGTCTCTGCCATTGCAATGGAAGATAAGAGAGAGACCCACACAGCCTGTCCGAGGGGCCTGCTAGACTAGAGAAGAGAAGAATAAATTAGCGTAATATGTTCAACTTTATTTTTGGATTGGTCATTCCTCTCCTAACGCAATAAAGTAAAGCATCTGCAATCATATCTTGCACTAAGCACAACACTGAATAGTTCCTTCTAATGTATTTCCTCTCTCTCTCTCAAACGCGAGTCAGATTAACATTACATCTGAAAGTGCCCAAATGATGATGCTCTATATGTAAAAGCACAGATTAATAGGTAAATAAATCAGGCACATTTCTCGTTTACTTGCTTTATATAATGGCATATTCAGAGTGCTTATACAGACATGGAAACAAAAGTTATAAATGGACCAAATTGCACACCAGGTAATTAAGTAGGATAACAAAATTTTACATTGGAATTTTCTCCTAACCAGGCCCCTCCTTATATATATATGTGTGTTGTTGGTTCGCCCATCAAAGTGACACAAAATGCAGGTCAGTATGTAGAAGAATCTCAAGAACCAACTCCAATCCCAATTCCAGCATGTGCTAATTAGTTAATATACCTCTTTGCTGGCATCCATCAATCATCACCAGAAAATAAAAAGAATAACTCAAAGTGTCTGGACAATATATGGAAGTACTAAACACAACAGAGACAAAAAGCCAACCTTCAAACAACTCAAGACCAAAATTATACATGACTTGACTGACTAATGGGATGATGAACAAATGAATGACATGATTCTATCTTTCAATCACAGTAGGCTTTGATCTTGAACCTGTAAAGAAGCCTCTTCTTTTTCGTGGTTGGATTGTCGACCGTGAGGAATAATTTGCCCAGCTCACCAACTTTAAAGCTACTGGAAACCACAGGCTCATCAGTGGAGGACATCTTTGTGGCCTTCTGTATAATAACTGTATATCCATCTTTAGCATCTGGCTTGAATTCTGCACTATAGCTAACCTCCCAGCCCACCACTCGCAGCTCCCAAACAATGATGCATTTCTGAAAAATCACGCACCTCAATCTACTGAGATCTTTTTAATTCAGAGATTAATTAAGAAGCATAACATGATTGAATCTATATGCATTGATTGTAGTGAGAAAGAGCAGAAAACAAAAGAATCCAAACAGATGGATTGGAAAGGGACCCTCCCTGGCCATCTCTCTCACCTCATAAATAGCAATTTCAACAGTTTGCTTCGTGGTTGGTTTAACTGGAATTTCAGTGACAGGATCAGAGATGCTGAATTCTGGGTTGCAGTCACAAAAGTCTACACTCAGGCCTCCATACTGAATGGGCACCTGCTCAGGAGAGATATACCTGCTTTCATAAAAAGAAAAAGGTCATAACTCATATTTCCCAATCCAGAGAAGAGAAGGAATCAAATTCTGAGTTCATCAGGAGAAAAGAAAAGTAGTAAAAGTTACAAACTTGAAAAGGGTATCGGGAGACTTGGATGGCCCAGCAAACACAAATTTGCTTTTGGTCCTCAGAGTCAAGAATGGGTTGATCATGGTATAGAATGCAAGATACCACCAGGGGACATTGATGAAAACCTATAAGGTTCATTCAGGCATTCATATATAGATAAGAATTAAATAATAGTAGGAAAAATGAGATGAAATGAATGAAAGCAGCGAACCTGTTTGTTAACAAACTCGGGGTAATTGTCCTGGAGCAATTGCAAAGCGTGTTTGGTGGCAATGCGAAGTTCCCTTTTAGCAGGGCCAGGGGTGTTCTTGAGGTCATTGACCTGGAAGATGGTGTTGATGCCGCCGGGAGTGAAGTCGAGGGTGCGGATACTCCTCTCCAAGAACTGAATCCGCCAGCGAAGGAACTTGGTGCGCCTCTCCTCGGTGGAGAAGGCCTTGTCATAGAGGTCCTTGTTCTGGAACTCACCGTAGACGTTGTAGCAGACGGGGTGGCCCTCTCTGGAGTGGCCGTGCATGAAGACGACCTTGTCCAAGTCGTCGCCGAGATCCTCGTGGAGGAGGGCCTCGATGTTGAACTCCTTGCGCCACTGCAGGGTGTTGTTGATCATGCTCAGTGCCTCCTTCACCTTGAACTCGCGGGCTCTCAGGAACTTGAGCAGAATCACGTCGCTCCTCTCGTCCTTCAGCAGGGGGACTCCCCAGATGGAAACCTCTTCGCTTGCCTCTCCTTCTCCTTTTTCCTTTTTGGGGAAGAGGGACTCTGCGAGGAGCTTCTTGAACTCTTCCAGACAAGTTCTCTCAGAATCCGAGAGATCGGAAACCCTGTTGCTCTCTTCCTTGAAGGATACCAGATTGTGAGGAGCAAGCTTCTTATGCTCTTCGGGTTCGGGTTCGGGTTCGGGTTCGGGTTCGGGAGGCTTGATCGTCTGGTCTTGAGCCACAGCGGCAGCCACATCTACATCTTCTGAGGTGTCAGGTTTTACGTCCTCTGAGGAGTGTGAGGGCTCTGCTGTAGCAGCTTCAGGTTGTTGTGACGGCGGCGGAGGAGTTAAGTCCTTGGTGTCAGACTCAGAGGTAGTAGTGACGACGGTGGTGTTATTGTCGAGGGATTCTACTTCGGGGGTGGGCAAATCAGGCTCCGCCGAAGCCTGGGGCGGCAGCGGTGGCGGGGCTTCGTTATCTGTAGCAGGGGGAGCAGGAGGAGGAGGAGTGGGGTTTGAATCATTGTCAGCCATTTGGAGCAGAGAGTATCAGACCAATGTGAAGAAGCAGCTACAGACAAAAAGACAACCAAAGAAAGAAAGGAAAGAAAAGGAAGGGGGCTGAGGGAGGGAGGCTGAGCTGAGTGAGTGAGGTTACAATACAACTGCTACAGTCAGTCTAGAGAGAGAAAGTAGAAACGTTAAGATTGAGCAGAGTAGCAAGTTACCTCCAAGTCCAAGGTGGTTTCTAGATACCAAAAGATACACCTGACCTTGGCTTGGAATCCTATGCCCACCAACAAACATATGATACACTATTATGCTACTAGTAGTAAAAAAGGTTTACTTTTTAGTTGGGTCTTGCGCGCTTGGTCCCTTTTAAAAACAAATGGATTGGCTGGGCCAAAGCCCAGTGGGAGATAAAGCCCATCCAGGTGAGGCGGGCCAACCCTAATGGTGGAAACGCAAAACGGGAGATTCTCTTTCTCTTCTAGCATGTGATCGTGGTGGAGGAGAAGGAGAAGGAGAAGGAGAAGAAGAGAAGAGAAGAGAAAATCGAAATCGAAATCGAAATTGAAAGCAAATGGGAAAAGGAGAAGAGCTGGACGCAAAATGGGAGGCGTGCCTTGATCTCTCCCTACGGCGCTTCGTGTATTCATCCCTTGCCGGTGCTTTTAGCGGCCTCCTCTTCTTCAGTTTGTTCCTCACCTTCCCTTTTTTCTTTCTCTGCTTAACCAACAATAGATCTGCTAGCAAATATGCCCTGCCTATCGTCTCATATTCATCTTTACCTCTGCTCAACCAACACTATTTGTAACTTAATTGCTTTTCTTATTCTCCACAACTAACTCTATCTATGTATGTATGTATGTATTTGTTCTAGGTTAAAATTATCGTTTCTCTCGCCATACACACATGCATACATACCCCTTATCGTTACATGTATATTCTTCGCATTCTTTCACATACAACTATGATTGATATCATGCTACTTTAGCTACCATAACTGCAAACTGCCGAGCAGGATTCTTTTGTTTATTTATTTCCAAGCCCAATATCATTTGGTCTCATTCATTTATTGGTGATATTAGAAGATAGATAGAAAATACAAATTGCCTTTTCTCTTCATTAGTATTATTTTGGATAAATGCAACCGTTTCCTAGGTTTTCCAGCTAAAATGTTGGGGTTAATTCTGATTGCGTTGACAGGGAGTCCTACAACTCGCTGGGCATCGGTTGCGTTTGGTGCTGGAGTGGGAATTGGATCAGCTTACACAGAATGTTCTTCACTATTTGCTGGATCCACAACCAAGTTAGCTCCATCTCAGGTCTCTGACACTCCTATTCAGGTTGGTACCATTTCTCTCTTATTATTTTCTTCTTCGTTTCTAATCATTTAGCAAATAGAATGCTGCTGTCTTAGATGATCGGTCTCAACAACACTGGCAAAACTAACTATTGGTACATATATGCTGCTGCCTTTGTCTATTCCTTTTGCTAACAAGTAGGAATTAAAACTTGCTGCTCCTTATCTGAGATGTTGTCTTGGTGAAAGATACTCATCAGAATGCAGCATTACTGATCTCACCTGTAATTTGATGAACCCTTTATTGTGTACTGTATTTTAAACTGATTTGTTTCTGCACACCAGCACCTATGCTTGTCCCTGATGTCCACAGTTCATCAGTTCTCTCATCTATAACAGGAAACAATGAAATGAACCTTAGTCCTCAATTGTTCAAATAAAGAGGTGTAGACGTCTTTGCTCATGTGCTAAAATTAAAGCCCTCGATATTTGCGCACTAGCTTCTGGGGCTTGAATTTTTTAAAATTTCTTGACCTCATCTATATTAATATGGAAAAACTGAGTGAGCCAGTGAGGTTTCTGTCTCTCTAAAATTTGATTCTTGAAAATAAGATTGTGCTGTTAGCGCGCCTCTACTCCTAGACACATTGATATCTTGTTCGTTGGTTGTTTTTTTAACTGTATAGTAATGTTGATTGGCTTCAGCATAAGAGAGCGAGTGGAGAGTGCATGAGGAAAGGAGTTATTTTAATTCTGGACATTTGTAGGAACTTAAATTTTCGTTGGCATGTATTCATGATTCATGAGGTAGATCAAATGCAAGTGGCCTTAGGTGTTCGGCCTAGATTTAATATGAGTAGCTGTGACAGGGCCTACTGCTAGTTTTTATCATTATTTAACTTGAGAAATATTTTTAATCAAAGTATTGGTCAGCATTGAAAATCCAACCGAGAGCATCCGTACCATCAAAACGAGGAAGATCAAAGTTGAGACGTCGTGGGTGGTGCGGTTGGAATGGGGGTCCTCCTTCTGAGTTCGAACCATGGCCGGGGTTGGTGACGATGGGAGAATCGATAATAACTGGTTGCTTGTCCAGTTTGCGGAGGATTTGTTGGACGGATTGATTAAACATTTCCCCCTGGGTTTTGTTTGTCTCTGCCATCTGCTGGATTTGTTGGGAATTCTGTTCCACCATATCATATAGTTTGCGGATGTCAGCCTCCATCGTCTTCAAACGCGTACCGTCAGCCATGTCAATGAAAGCACCAAATGATAGGGTATGGAGGATCAGCACAGAAAGGAGTACTGGTATATCGCTAGTAATCACGAAACAAATACAAGGAAATAATGCAAAAATAGGATATCCAGTCACAGATAATGCAAGTACAAGGAAATATAATGAGGTAGTAGGAAGAGTATCAGAGCCTTCACACTAATGCTTCAGCACCTGCAGAATAAGGGTAAAATAGAATAAGTTGCAGAAGAAGAATATCTCCGAAGGGAGCCAGGGAGAAGAAAGAGAGAATCAATACCACATCATTGCCTAACGAATAAAATCCACCAATTGCCTATTTGTAAATTGTAATTCTGTTTCTGCTGCTTCTCCTGAGTACTGCAGCCTGCGCACCATCCTCCACGTGTCCCTCGTTTCTAACTGAATTTGGGTCGCTTTCAGTGCTATGCAATATCTCCTCCTCACGCTGTTCCCGTTCCATGTCATCAACCATTTCTTCATTGTTGTATGGGCCCGTCATCGTAACATTGTACATCATCAAATCAACCATCATATGTAATAATCCAACTTAATAGTTTTAAAAAGTTGGATTATTGCATATGTTAGCTGATTTTGTGGTGTACGTGTAGCATTACTCATTTAACTTCTATATAATGCTTGCATTGTATCCTATCAATTGTATTGGATTGGGTAGATAAGTTGACTATTTCTTTTTCTTGGTGTTGTTTCCAGATTGTGCAGGACGCTGAGTAGAAAGTTGCTAATACGGAACGAGCTTCTTGGACGTTGAGACAGAGAATGTTGTCATGATTATTGGTGTTTTTTTTGCCAGTAAAATGTAGAAACATGATTTCATGATGTATGCAGAGTTCATTTACAAGCTACCATCGTTTGACCGTAAAAAAAAAAAGAAATAACCAATGCTTTTTTCCAAATTTCATGCTAGCTAGTATTTATTTCTGTTCTTGTGCGGCTTCAAGTTTGTGTTGTACAATAGGATTGATGAATGCTGTAGTGTCTCTCCGGATTGAGTATAAATAATTGAATAATAGTGTATACGCTATCTAGCTGGGAAGATGAAGCATGAATTGGTTTGGTTGGGAAATGTCAATTATATAAATAAGACTATAGTATCTATCCACCATGTTTTCAGTGAAATGTATCGGTGCTGGGTCTGCCAAGTTCGTCAAGTTACTAATCTAATCAACAATTCTGGCGTACAAGAGTAGAGTAGTATATCGTAATTAAATATTCATGGCCACGTTTTACTAACTTAGCTACGTTGTCAAGTAATTGTCGTAAGCAGCAATTGGTAGTGAAAAATTCAAGGATTGAGAATTGTCGATTTTGGAAACTAGAATGAAGATTTTGCGAAGAAAGAGTTTGCTTGGGTGGCATGAGTGCACGTGGCCTCTTGGATCTTGAGAACCACAATCTCAGAAAGTGAGAGAGGCCACACAAATAACCAACTGGTCCCACTCCGAATGCCTCCAAATCATCCAATCGTATCATGTAATGTAGAGAGAGCATAGCCATTTCTTTCTTTCTTTCTTTCTTTCTTTTCTTGTTTGTTTGGTTTATGTATGTATGGCTCATTTGGTGGCAACCAATACGAATCCCAGCACCTCACACAAACTCGTATGCTCAGACATATGGCATGGCGTTAGAGTTAGAGCAGCAGTGTCCAGAAATGCATGTTACTACAAAGTGAGGAGAAGGAAATGCGGAGGTGGTGGTGGGAGTGGCTTCGTGTTGCAATGCAGCAGCAGAAGCAGAAGCAGAAGCAGTTCGCAGTTATCTTGTGCTGATGAACAGAGTGTGAGGTTGCAGATTGAGGGTGGCATGCAGAAGCAGTTCGAGGTGTGTGAATACGGGTGGAGGGTGAGGAGGCTGATTGAGAGCAAACATGAGATTAGGAAGGCAGCTCAAATTCAGGCTGAAGCATTCCATGTCCCCCTCGCTCTTTTCAACGACTTGTTCTTCCAATTCTTCAAGGTCTCTCTCTCTGTGGTTCTCTGCATTCATTCTGCTTGCTTTATTCACTACTTATTTCATCTTGTCTTCTGTCTACTGTCTAGGCGGAAGTGCTTTCGGGGCTCCTTTACAAGCTTAATAACTCACCTCCCAATAGGTAAGTTCCTTCTTTCTATTTCTAGGCCAACTCATTATTCCATTCATTTCAAATTCCTATTGTATACCAAAGAAAAACAAGGGTTATTATGCAGATTGCTGAATTATTTGTTTATATATATAGCATTAGCAGTAGCAGTAGCAGTAGCATTACATGATCATGTTAAGTTGCGTCCACCCGCTCTGAATCTGAACTACTAATTGAACACTGTGCTGTTGTTTATTTTAGGTATGCGTGTTTGGTGGCTGAGGCAGCCGCAAATGATGAAGGACATGAACTTGAACTTGTAGGAATCATAGATGTGACCGTCCAGAGAGACCGAGATGTGCTTCAACACCTCCCTGATGAAGCAGCGGAGTATCTTTACATATCAGGAATTGCAGTCTCTCAAACTTTCAGGAGGAGGAAAATAGCCACCGCTCTGCTGAGAGCCTGTGACATGCTTTCCCTTCTGTGGGGTTTCCAGTTTCTCGCCCTTAGAGCATACGAGGAAGATGTCGGTGCCCGCAAATTGTACGCCGATGCAGGATACCGTGTTGTGTCCAAAGATCCACCATGGACCAGTAGTTGGATTGGAAAGAAATGCCGTGTTCTTATGATCAAAACAGCTACTTCTCCTAACTAGCTACCTAGCTACCTTATATAATTGTTGAGTACATATATCCAAACAAAACACCAACGGAAGCCAACTGTATCATTCATAGGTATGTAATGTATATAATCTATAAGCAAGGAGATCGAACAGAACAGCTCCTTCAACTCATCTTACTGATAACGCAACAAGCACCCCAAGGAAATCTTGTACTCCAAAGATTAGAATACTTAATTTAAAATCCTTATTCATTCATTTCTTTCTATGAGCTTAAGAAAACCATGCTTGCACAGAATACAGAGATAAATACATAGAAGTACTGCGATTCCAAGTAAAGTGCAGCTGCCTATGGCTCCACAATGATTTTCCCGGTAGCATGGCCATCAATGCTCTTAGCCCAAGCATCTCCAGCTTTGCTCAGAGGAGACCTAGAGTCAATGGCAGTCTTGAGTTTCCCATCCTTCACCAACTGAGCAAGATGCTCGATGCCCTCACGCTTGACAGCAACGAAAAATGGCAGCAGCTGCTTCTTTGAAAAGGTGAGTTTCTTGAGGGCAAAAGTCAGCAAAGAACTCGGCCCAGGTGTTAAATCAACTACCTTGCCATTTTCACTCAAATTGCTCTCAAAAGTTGACCAAGGCATTCCTGTTCTGCTGCAATGTATCACTGCGTCATATTTCCTGCCAGATGGACTCCTCAGAGCAGCCCCCTCTGGGGTCTTGTAGTCAAGAACCTCATCAGCACCTAAGCTCTTAACAAACTCTATGTTGCGAGCACCGCAAGTCGCTGTCACGTGCGTGTTCCCTAGTTTTGCTAGTTGAACGGCATAGTGGCCTACGCCGCCTGAAGCAGCAGTTACTAGAATGTTCATGGGGTGGCCAGTGCCATCGAGCTTGACTCCTGCCATTAGGGTGAGGGCATCGCGAGCTGTGAGACCAGCCAAAGGCAAACCCGCACCTTCAGCAGCTGAGACTTGAGATGGTCTGGCACCTGTTAAGCTCTCACTGGCCACAGCAAACTCTGCTAGTCCACCTCCGTACTGTCGTCATTCAACATCATAACAACACATAAATAAAATTGATAGATAGATAGATAGATAACAGTTCAAGCATTAACTGATTGAAAACTGAACTTGTACTGCGATTTGGATAATTGCAAGCTAATGAATGATGTTTTATTTCATCTTCTTATTCTTTTCACTAGTTATAATTTGCATCTAGTCGCCCACAAAGTAACAATGCATATCCATTCAGTCTAGCTACCAATCATGGGAACTAATTAACAGAAAACATTAACAAAGTGGTGAAAGAGAGGGACGGAGAAAATTACTCCATGAGTGAGTTCAGCAATGACTTTGTCACCAACTCTGAAATCTTTGACTTGTGCTCCAACCTCTACTACCTCTCCTGCTACATCAGTGCCTGATCGATGATTCAAATAAAAAATAAATATGAGAGGTAGGTAAGTGAAAGGGTGAAGAGCAAGCAAGCATGCATACATACAGGGTATGTAGGGAAACTTTCTGGGGAAAAAGAGAGGGCGAAGAAGGCCCTTTTGAATCCTGATATCAAGTGGATTGATGCTGGTTGCTTCTATTCTCAATAAAACCTCGTTACTCTTCGGAGTTGGAACTGCAACTTCAGCGTGCTGCTTACCAACATTAACATTAATTACAAAGAAAGAAAAGCATAATATGGTGCCATGCATCTGCTTCTTTCTTGAACAACGAAAAGAAAACCAAACAGATGATATTATTGAAAGAAGAAGACGAACCTTCAAGCCGGCGGCACCTCCCCCATAGGAATCAAACAGAACTGCCTTCATAAGCTTCTTCCCCGCCATGTCGCCGTCCACTGCAGATTCCCAAACTCACCAGAAGCTGAACAAACAATAACTGGCGGTTGAAATTGATTCTGGCAATAAGAAAGAAACTTTGTGGAAATGTAAACAAGAGTTTCCTTGGCTCACAGGATTGCACGTTGCCCCTTGTTGAATTTACAACTGCCAACTTATCAACTTTCCATTTTCAACTTTGAATTGTCAAGAGTTCAACATTTCAGCTGTTCAACATTGCTGGACCGCCATGCAAGTATGCAACTGCAACACCTAAGAAAAAGTTGCTAATGTAATGACCCATCGTGGTCGTGGACTATTATTTTGTCCTTTTGAAGTGCCATGGACCAGTAGGATTTGAACAAAATGCTGTATTCTTATGATCAAAAGAATTAGTTTATATATATATATATATAGCTTGTGGTATTATAAATACTTAGTTCATTATTTCTCATTGACGTCACACAGCTTTCCCTTGTATTGTATTTCTCTTGTTTTCATAACAGCAGAGAACAGAACATCCTTGATCATTTTTAGTTTTTTAATAAAAATTCAAGCATCCCAAAGCAAAAAAGGAACAAAAACCAACAAATGGTATGATACGTCTTATCATTTACAAACCAGCAAGCTAAGGGAACCAATGTCATACTCAAGATTAAAATAGATACTTTACATTCCTTACCAACAGCATATGCTATGCCTGATTATTCATTTTCATATGAACTTAAGAAAACCTTGTGCAAAATACAGAACATAGAATTACTGCGATTCCAAGCAAACTGCATGTGCCTATGGCTCCACAATGATTTTTCCTGTAGCATGGCCATCAATGCTCTTAGCCCAAGCATCTTCAGCATTGCTCAAAGGAAACCTAGAGTCAATAACAGTCTTGAGTTTCCCATCCTTCACCAACTCAGCTAGATACTCCAGGCCCTCACGCTTGACAGTAACAAAAAATGGCACGAGCTGCTTCTTGGAAAAGGTAAGCTTCTTCAAGGCAAAAGTCCACAAAGAACTCGGGCCGGGTGTTAAATCAATTACCTTCCCATTTTCAGTCAAATTACGATCAAATGTCGACCAAGGTATTCCTGTTGTACAATTTATCACTGCATCATATTTCCTACCAGACGGACTCCTTAGAGCGGCCCCCTCTGGAGTCTTGTAGTCAAGAACCTCATCAGCACCTAAGCTCTTGACAAAGTCAATGTTGCGAGCTCCGCAAGTGGCTGTCACATGAGTGTTGCCTAGTTTTGCTAGTTGAACAGCATAGTGACCTACACCGCCTGAAGCAGCAGTTACTAAAATGTTCTTGGGCTGGCCAGTCCCATCAAGCTTGACTCCTGCAATTAGAGTGAGGGCATCACGAGCTGTGAGACCAGCCACAGGCAAACCCGCACCTTCAGCAGCTGAGACTTCAGCTGGTCTGGCAGCTGTTAAGCTCTCACTAGCTACAGCAAACTCAGCCAGTCCACCTCCGTACTGTCATTCAACATAACAACACATAAAATGGATGGACAATTAATTATTGATATAAATAACAATGTGCTAGCATATCCTGGACAAGGTTCTAAACTTGGAACAAGTAAAGCTGTTGCATCTGATTCAGTTTCAGGCTCCCATGGTATCATTATATTCCTACTAGGTTTCAGACAGACACACCCGACATACTTGTATTCAAGGGGCTTAGGAGCATACATCAAACCCTCCCCAATCCACATAGGAAAGTCCTTTTATTCTTAAGTAAGTACATAGGAAAGTCTTATTGGTCAAGCATATGGCCATGTAGACAGGGCAGCTAAAAGTAAAGGCGCATAGTCATCTTAAATTAAAATGAACTTGTACTGCAATATAATTTGCAATTGCAATAAGATGATGTTTTCTTCTTCTTTTGATTTATGTTAGAAGTTTTGTCTCTTTTGAACAAGAATGAATCTTACAATTGTTGCATCGGTCAAATAAGATAAGAGGGAACAAATGGAAAGCATTTAGAAAGGAAGTGAAAGAGTTACTTCGTGAGTGAGTTTAGCAATGACTTTGTCACCAACTTTAAAATCTTTGACTTGTGGTCCAACATCTACTACCTCTCCAGCTATGTCAGTACCTGATCGAAAGAGCCAGATCAGAGAAGTGATTGAAGAAAGGGCATAAGATGATGTGGTGGCATGCATACATACCAGGTATGTGGGGAAACTTTCTGGGGAAAAAGAGAGGGCGCAGAACACCCTTTTGAATCTTCCAATCAATTGGATTGATGCTGGTTGCTTCTATTCTCAATAAAACCTCATTACTCTTTGGGCTGGGAACCGCAACTTCCACATGCTGCTTTACAAACACCACAATTCAGAGTGAGGATTCATCGAATCAAATTGGGTTGAAATGGAAATGGGAAATGGAAAAAAGGAGAAGAAGAACCTTCAATCCGGCGGGACCTCCACTGTAGGAATCGTACTGAACAGCCTTCATAAGCTTCGTCGCCATATCTGACATCACTGATGTCATTCCCCCAACCCACACACAACACAACACAACGCAACGCAACTACTCTTCTCTTCCCTCTGTCGTGTCGTGTTAAGAAAGCAAGAAAGAAAGAAATATCATTTTTTATTTATTTATTCATTCATTCATTCATTGAGTGAACTGAAGAGTAGAACTTTGCAACTACACGTGGCATGCATCACTACCATATCTTTGCTAGTATTTACTTACTACTAATGTATAATATGGAACACTTATTCAACATTTGTACTTGTACAGCACCAAACCTAGTTGTATCAGCTAAGCTTACTTAGACACACAATTTCCAGTTATTCTTATACAAATAATCCTAAGGTGTAAGAAATTATCCATTTATATTTACAATTATATATAACATCAAGATAATTATGTATATTTGTACTCAATTATTTTTAAGTTAAAATGAATGAATAAATAAATAAATATTATTGTCCTGTTAAGTTTAATCTCATTGGCCCATTTTATCATTCTTGTGCTTTTAACCTCACGTTATCTCAATTTGGGCACTGCGGGAAAACCCTTGTGTGTATCAATTCTGCTCACCACTTTGTTGGATCAACTTCTCTGTTTGTTTATTTGTTCATTCTGAAGAAGCGAAGCTATTGCCTATTGCCATGGCCGCCACAGCTCTGCGGTGGCAACCTCTGCTACCGCCCAACAAGAACCTCCAGCGCCGTCATCGCCAGAGCCGGATGGTATCCTTTAAAGTTGAAGCCTTTCGCCGGAGCGATATGGACAGCTTCGCCAAGCGCATGGCCTCCGGCGAGGCCTGGAAGGACGCCTGGAGAACCGCCAACGACGGCGTCGAGCGCTTCCTCTTCGAAGCTAAGAAGACAGCCGAGCGCCTCGACCGCCGCTACGCTCTCTCAAACCGCCTCTCCTCTGTCGCCCGGGCCGCTGCTGACAGAGCGCGTGAGATTGACCGTGACTTCGAGATTGGCCTGCGATGGCGCACTTTCACCATGGATTTCAGAAGAAACTGGCCCAAGGTCTTTCTTTTTTTAATTTTTTTTGTTGTTCTCTGTTTCTCTTTTCATTTGCATTGATTGCTTCAGTATCTTATTAGGGTTTCTTTCTGCTATTGTTTGTTTGTTTGTTGCAGTACAGGATTCAGCTCAATAAATTTCTGGATAGTCCAGTGGGAAAGGGCGCTGTGGTAAATATCCTTCCTTCCTTCGTATTCATTCAAAATTGTGACTCACAAGGGTTCCGCTTTGCTTAAACTCTTGAAGGAATGTGCTGATTTTGTTAACTATTATGGTTATAATGTTAACTCTTGTTTGTGCTAGATTAGGATAGGTGGATTGGTGATGTTGTCTCAAAAACTGATTCACCTTAATTCATTCTTAATGTTGAATTAATTTTGCTTTTCAGACAACTTTCTTCATCTGGTTTGCATTATCTGGATGGCTTTTTCGGATCCTGATAATAGCAACCTGGTACTTCCATTGCTGGCCTCTTCTCATCGGGACATTGGCCAACAACTTTGCTATGCAGGTATGGTACCCCTTGCTATTAATTAACATAGATTAGCCTTCAACATGGACTTCAAGTTGATTGGATTAAAATCCTCTGGATATATTATTATTATATCCGTTGGTAGCATGTAGCTGAAGTGACTCTTGCTTTCCAGTTCATGGTCATTTTTCATTTTAAGTGCAACTGGCTGAAAATGTATGTTTGCTACTTGTGTATCTGGATAGGGCAACTGCCCAGCTTGTAGGACGCAATTTGTTGGTTTCAAGAACCAAATAATTCGATGTACAAGCTGTGGCAACATTGTGTGGCAACCCAAAGGGGATTTCTCTTCAAGAGATGGTAGAAGCACCTCTGCATCTAAGTCAGACCCTGAGATTATTGATGTTGACTTTGAGGAGAAATGAGGGGGATGTAGATTTCGACTTGGATTTGACTTTGCAATAGATGAATGAATAGACAAATGCAATGAGGATGAGCTCCGATTCATTTATTGTGCTTTATTATTGAAGTCAATCACTGTGTGAAGTGCGTATAGAGTCAGTTCTGTTTTATCTTTTATGCATGCACTTGTAAATTTTTCAATGTATTTTGATAGCTGAGATAGCAGAGAAAGAAAACCAAACACAAAACAGAAAGAAAACTGAGAAGGAAATAGTATGTTGTCATCAGATAGCCTTAGGAATATGCAGGGAGTTTCTGCTTGCAACTCATTCCAAATAATTCATATTTCTACTAATGTTATTGGCTCCTTATTTCTCATGTTTCAAAATTCTGCGCTTTTCTCTGCTTTTCATCCGATTCCTTTTCTATTTCTTAGTCTGTGTGAAAGTTCCTGCTTAAATTTCTTCCAACATCGCAATTAGGAATTTATATTCTTCTGAAAAATGGTGGTTACAGAGAGGTTGAGGATTAAAAATTTCTTACCCATTAATCTTTATGTCTAGCTTGCTCGAATTTATCATCATTTTTTCTGTTTATCTCTGTTGGCTCCTGCGGAAACAATAATACTATAGCTCAACAATGTTCCATATGCTACTAATACTCGCATTGCCTGAGTCTCTAGTTTATGGACTGCTGTTATAACTTGACTCACTTCGGTTTGCTCTGACTGTAATGAGATCTTGCTATAAAGACCAATGCAAAAGGAAGGAAGGGTAGGACTGATTGGAGAGTAAACGTATCATAGATGAATTTTATTCAACTCGTTTTGCTAGGACTAAGATTATACAATTTCTAGTAACCGGCATAAGGTACAAGGTTGATTTTCCTCTTTTTCTTTTTTCGTTTTCCTTTTCTTCTTATCCTTCTGCTGCTCCTGTTATGTACAATAGAAAATGGACTAATTAAACACTAGTCAGTCAGCCATATGAAACAACCCTAGGAAAATACTTCTAAAACAGCCCTAGGAAAATACTTCTAGTCTAGAGTCCAGTGTACATTCATTCAATTCTTTGACAAATACAGAGTCTGTCTCGGATAGAGGCATGAACAGGTTGCATGGATGCTCATCTCAGCATCTAGAAACTAGCAGCAGCAGTGCGCTTCTTCATAGTCTTCTTCGCTTTGTTTGAGAAGTTTCTGGCCATAGCCTTGTCAGAGAAAGTCAAAAGAACATCTTCCTCAACTGTCTCTCTTTGATAATAACAACCAGCAGAAGTGCTCTCTCTCAGATCCTCTGGTATATCTCGATACAAGTGTCTCAATATAAAAAGGGCAGTATCATAATCCCGCCAATAGTTTCTGGCCAGAGAGAAAGATTTAATCATGTCATTTATAACAAATAAACACGTGAAATCCTAAATCTAAACTGGTTCCTACTACAATTACACTTCTTTTTCCCGATTTAGTATGCTTTCTATATATAATTCTAAAATCTAAATATATTATTAATGGATGGTCCAGTGCACAAAGGCCAAGCCTCTAGCTGTTTTGGGGTCTTGGAAGGATTATATGTAATGTATGTATGCAGCCTTACATATGGAGAGAGGTTGTTTCTGTGATTAGAATGGGATCTATGGCCACCAGATGACATTTTGTTTTGTTTTAAAGAACACCAAACCGAGTGGTGACCTAACAATCAAACTAATTACCTACTTGCCTCACTGGATCCAGTTCCAATGACTGTGATCTTGATATTATTATCATAACGACGCTGATAAGTTTTAAATATAACACCACAACTTACGTATGTGATCCAATGGCTTGAAGATATGGATGCTCAAAGGTCTTATCCTGCATTACAAAGAAAAGATTAAATGAGTAAAACAGAAGAAGGCCATACTATTGGACGGTTAGTTTGGAAAACCTCTAATACCTGTAGCATGTGATCAATTCGTCCATCTTTGCTTCCTGTCAGCCTCTCGATCATAAAGGACCCATATGAAGGCTCTTGCTCCTCTTCAGAATTCTCTTCTGCAATACAGGTAGCCAAGAATACAATGGAACAATTGCCAGAATTATGTTGCGGGATCAGTTAATAATAGATACTTTAACAGCTAGATGACTAATAAGTTTGCAAAGCAGAATCGAACACATAACTTATTTGGGATTTTTATATTACTTTCAATATTACCTTCATTTTTCTCTGCATCTCTCGATTGACAAACTGTGAGTACCTTGTCCTGCTTCAAAATTATAAATTATTACCATCATTATGCACAAGGCTAGAAAATAAAGTAGTCATGTGTGTTTTCCTTTCAGTCTAGCAAACCCATCGTGAAATAAAATTATTTTTTTTGCCGACCTTCAGTTCAAATGCAAAGAGGTCAGAGAATGTCCCCTCCATTCTAGTGCTGACTTGGATGAAAGGGGAACATCTAATGCTACTCTTTTATGTACTACGATAAAACCTCTTCTTTCACCCACCCTCAACATGGTAAGCAACCTTAACCACTAAAGCGTACGAGTTTAAATGCTAAGGAAGCATCTTCCATAGGAAAACCGTATTAATCTAAAAGAGGAGCTCACCCTTGCAGAATTCAGATAATTTTTCATTGCTTGAGTGCGAACTGCCAAATCTTCAGTAAATTCCTACACCACAATTTAGGGGGGATTATTTAAGACAAATACAGTGGTCCAGTGCATTGCATTCAATTGGTACTAGAATCTATGCTGCCTCACCTGAAATCCAATGTGCAGCCTTCTTCCTCCTTTGTGATATGGAATTAAAACAGGACGTTTGCCAATGTATTCTTTACAAACAAGTGGCTCTACCCTGTGGAGTTTTTTTTTTTAATATAAAATTTGCATATATGATGTTATACATTTTTTCTAAACTTTTAGACAAGATTAAGATACCATATTTTAAAGAAAAATAGCAAAATCATGCTGGGTAAGTATATATGATTTCACGTACTAGTGTGTACTTGAATATCCTCACTTCCACATTTCAATGGTGTTGGTGGTTAATTATGTATGGGTGTAGGTTTATTTCTCACCCTAATACTCCTAGTATTTCAACCTATATATTAGAATGGATGTTCTAAATTCAAACAGTGGCATCAAGATTTATCAAATATATACATCCAGAGCATCAATATAACCAGTGAAATATTCACTGGGGGACTTGATAGGGGCTGAAATTATTACAAACCTGTATGCTACGGGATCAAAGGGGTGAAAAATGTTGAACATTTGCCGACAAGCTGGCATCTCCTCAATTATACTTTCCTGCTCCCAATATTCTTGACCTCTACCTGGAATGATCCAGAAAGATTTTATAGTTATCAACATTTAAAAACCAGAAATTAATGGCAATTGTTTTGTTCAATACTCTAATTAAATATTATACTCCTGGGTTCAAACCTTAATCTAATTAAAATAAATGAAAATTTGAATGAAAGAAAATTTCAAAAGCGAACATAGCCAAAGCTGATTATAACCATAGACTATTGAGTTCTAAAGTCATATTTTCTAAGGTAGTGTTTGGTTGAGGGGTAAAATTGGGGGGGACATTTTTCATGAATGAGCCATTTTTACTGCCAAACCAATTACGCTCGAAATAATTATACTCAAAAGAGGAAGAAAGTACACTGGCAGAACAATAAACAAGGAGAATAAACCACGCAACAAATGTGTACAGTCTCAAAGACCAAACTGCATATCATAAATACTGCATACCATGTCTATGGCAGAATTCACATACTCTTATATGGTCTCTAAAATCTAAATAATAGTTCCACGAACAAATGGTTCATAAATATGTAGAGAGAGAGTAATATAGTTTACAATGTGCAACATTATAATAGGAGCTTCTTCAAAAAGATCTATCAAGATCAGAAATAAAATATACAACACCGTGTAAGAATATATGCACTGAAATCATTACCAGTGCCAATTCGGATATTTCGAAGTGCCAGAAATACACCAAGAGGGGATCCAACAGCAAAGAATGTATCAACCTGGCATATATGCAGTATTGGTCATATTAACATGTAGAGTGTCACATTTAGAATGAAAATTGGCAGTAACCACACACGTATCAGTAAAAACATTGAAGAGTTCTACATGCCAGAAACAGTTTTTATTTGTTTCCATACCTTGAATTTAAGCTTTGTGTACTTGATTAACGGAGTATAACTCTTTGGTGCATCTTGTACAGGAGGCAACTTTTTAGATAACTGTTGCACTGCCATATGTATATAAACATGTTTATTGTTATGCAGGATATATCAAAAGTCAAGGTTAACGCAGAAAACATTTTAAGATTTTCAACTACAAGAAAATTAGTAACCACCAGGATGTAACTCTTCGATGTGCCCATTGCCACAACGTGATTCCAGTTCAGTTAGATTGGCTCTCAATGAATCAATCTAAACAACAAAACGTCGTCAATTTTGCAGCTACTCAACATCCCTATCTTGATAGTGAAAAACTTGCCACAAAGGACCATGAAAGAAAAAGGACATTAAAGTAGAAGGAAAAAGTAGAACTTCTAAACTAACCTCTTCCTTGAGCTTCTTGATTAGTTCATCTTTGTTTTCTGCACCCTTACATTCTTCCCCTGTCAATGTCTCCACTGGTGGCTCAACATTCATGTCCTTGGGCTTATCCAAAGTGCCCACTTTCTCAAAAGGCATGTCATAATAAAGGAGCTCAGAAACATCTCCCTCGTTACTTGGCTTCAGAGCATCAGGTTCTGCCGTAATGTGTTCACTTGATAAAGCAGGGCCCAATACTGATGATTCCTCTGAATATTCTGCTTCCACTTCTGAAGAAACTTCTGCCATAATATTCTTTTCAATAGAGGGGTTCACCGCGCTCAAGGTGTCAACCTGATTGATAGACGAGTGCTGATAATAATGGTTTTTCTCATCAAAGAGTGATTCCTCGTTCTTAGCATGCTCCTTATAAATCCAATCCATCGGAAATGGGGAGCACAAATTATCTTGATGGCAGAGGATATCATATGAGAGGACACTTCCCAGAGAATGTCCATATAAAGAAACCTACACAAAAGTCAGCATGAAATGAACAACTATACACATTGAAAAATCATGGAGGAAAAAGAAGCTAACTTTCTGACAGTATACCTTTCCATCATATCCAGGATTCCTCTTGAGAAACTTCAAAAATAATCGATTCAGTTGGTTGGATACCTACAGAAGGGAAAATTCACAAGTCAAAGCATGAAGTTCTGCTGAGAAGAAGTGTTCTAAATTTTCAAAACAACCCTTTTAAAATCCTAAGAAAAAGTAAGCAAAACTGTTACATTGCATCTGATTTTTGAAATTGGAGAAATCAACTGTGCAATCAAATTGCAAAATGCAAAGTAGGTTTCCCGTTTTATTTAGCAGTGCTCTTCAAATATGGAGTTTAGTGTTTGTGGAAATTTTGGGCAAATTAAAGCAAGAGTTCCATAATTTCCTAAATGCCCCAAGCATCGGAAAATACAAAAGATTCTAACAATTGTAAGTGATTGTGATCAAGTAAGGTAATGGGCTACTGCAATCTATTGAAAATAATTTAATATAAGATTTGAACTTTAAGCTTAAGGAATCTCGATGTTACTGCCACCAGCATCACCTATCAATGCCTGATGTGGTATTAGCACATATCATTCCTTTTGGTAAATATTTTTTAAAGGGAGACCAGAAAATAATGGAAGTACATATGTGCACATGCGCACACAAACATACCGAGTCAATTATGTCTTGACAGTATATCGGACTCATGTAGTATAACACATCATGAACAGTAGCACTCAGCATGACACGCAAGCCCCGCACTCCATCCAAAGTTATTTTCTCAACAGCTGTTTCACCACTTAGCTTCAAACCTTTCCTCCACTGGATAACAAGAAATCATCAATAAATTATATTGAAGTAAAAGAGAGAATATAAGTTTATAACTAACATAAGCAAACACAATAATTAAAAGCACAAAGGCTTAGCAAAAATTGCAGTGTGCTTTCTATGCACTCATTTGGAGAAATCGTTTGGAGCAGAATTCTGGCATCTTAACTAATAAGATTTCATTTTGCCCCTAAACATGCTGTGGGATTTGATCCTGTTATGGAAATGGCCTCTCTTTTGTGTTGAACTTATAGCTGTTTCAAGGGAGATTTGATTACTGTAGCATAGAGTCAGTTTTGATTCCAACCATTATAACAAAATGAGGTCCAATTGAAGACCAGGGTAAGAAAGAGCTTAATTTTATTCAGAAAGGAAACAATGTACAAAGCCTCAAAAAGAAGGGAAACAGAACACCTCATAGAAGGCTCAGAACACACACACACATACAAACAAACAAATAACAAGAAGTCAGGTACCTGGCATGGTATAAAGAGAACCCTTTGAGTGCCACGCTGGTGTGGGGTAAGGTGCTGCTCTGCAAGACTAGCTGTAATATGCCGAAAATTTGCCACATCATCAACCAAATTAGATTTCTCCAACCTTTGACCAATTCCATGAACCATAAATACCAAGTGTCGAACAGGGACCTGCAAACAATTATTGTCATGCAATTGATATCAAGCAAACCAAGTGTGGGCAGGGGCAGCTGTGTATCATATGATAGAATCGTAAAGCTAAACCTAAAACAAAAAGAGTTCCAGGAGTCAGCAGAAATGTATGGATCCCTGTAGATTGATAACAAGAAGAGCCTACTGAAAGAAATAAAGTATGCTGTTGACCATAATATAAATTTTAGGTTATACCTGCGAACAGTAATCATCCATCTCCTCCTCCTTCTGTTGCCGTAATTCATCCTATTAACAGTTACAAGTTAATAACAATAGGATTGATCTCTATTTCCTTGCTTCTAGAAAGAAGAAATATATTTAGTTTATTCAACTATTAACTGATGACTATCCACAATATGAACCAAAACACAAAAACAGGCATCATGAGAGATTGGGCACCAAAACAAACTTAACGTATAATACTGTAATTATGAACTTGCTAAAATTTGACCAAATCAATTGTCATCATTGTTGAATATGATAGGTGCTGATTTTCAATAATAATAAAAGTGTATTAAAGAATAAACAATAAATAATGGCATGCATGGCATGACTACACCAAGGTATTTGTATGCGAACATAAACAGGCTTTTATAATCACAACAATTGAAGAAGATACAATTTATGGGATCTATCAGCCATGTCCACCTACGGAAGGATTGAGTAGTATTCTTATGACAGGCTGACAATATGTAACCAACAGCACCTACTTATACACTATAGCAGTAAGCAAGAAAAAATTTCAGAAAACCTGGGTTGGTTTTGGTGAATTTGATGGGGAGTAACCGCGTCTTAGCTTGATAGCATTTCTAGTAAAACTAACAAAGCTAGAAAAGCCAGAAGCATCAACACTAAGCCAGGCTTCCCAGGTATCATCCTCTCCTGTGAAAAGGGCATGCAGACCCTGCATGATCAACAACAATACAATTATGCACTAGATATTAACAATAAAAAAAATTCTATCCATAAAACAAAATAAATAACTCATGTCATCCTTTTCGAAACAAACTACGTACTGGTGTGGAGCCTTGCAAATCAACTCGAGCAGCAAAAAGACCTGATGGTTGAAATGTTCTACGATGCCAAACCTATAGAAATCAAAGACTATTAACCTTTTGCTTTCTGAAAATTATATATATATATATATATAAAGAACCCATTGAAAGTTGTTACCCTCTAACCCAACCCCCTCTCTCCTCCCAACCAAAAGAAAAGGAAGGAAGAATTTGCCAAGGAGAGGACCAGAGAAAAATTACTTTAATCCCAAGACAAAATTAGATGCATTGTCATTTTAGCATCAAGATTGGAAGAAAATAAAACAACAAACTAAATTTTTGAAAGCCCTCTTAACCCTAATCACAGGAGTGCAAAGCTAAAAGTTTCAGAGACACGTACATTTGAATCTTTAGGGGATAAGGTGGCTTTCATAGCTCTACCCAAATTAAATATTTTCTTTGGTTGTTCTTTTTCCTTTTTCTCTCTTTTAGGATCATAACAAATCCCCCATTCTTATAATTGTTTCTGATAAAACTTCTATTAAAAATAGGCAATAGGAGTACAATAACAATTAAGGCATCCAGCCATTTGTTAATAGAGTGAGAAATATTGTGAAAGAAAAGAAAGAAAATGGCAAAGAGCATCCTCACAAGAGAAACCAGAACATATTAAATCAGGACAAACAAGAAAGGCACATAAATTGATCAAAGCTTGTAATACCTTTCTATATACAACCGAAAAAACCCTATGGAATAGTCATTTTCCAAGCAATTTTAGGAAAATAAAATGGAAGAGCAAGAGTTGTACTCTGAATACATTTTCAAAATCTGTTAGAGCCACATCAACAGATGATCATCTTTAAAATTATGAACAATGAGTTCTTCATTGGAAAAAATTAATAGAAACAATTAGACAGACCTGACGACGGTAAGCAACCTCTAGTTGTTCAGCAACATCTTCACGAATTGGTAGCCAATCAAGCCCTCCTTTACGGGCGAACCAATGGCCTCTTAGAACACGTCTATTTTCTCCATTCCAATAAACAGGGAAACAATGTCTCTTAACCAAATCTACCTGCATCGGTTTAGCATCACATCCTTGGAAATAAGTTTTTCAATTGATTTCTTTTTAAAAAGGGAAAATCCATGTTCCCTCAAAATACGAAATTTTGCAAATCTGACATGGGCTTAATAACTCTCCAAATATCCTTACAAGCATTAGTAACAAATACTAAGTGATGAGGCAAATATGCCAAAACACTTCATCCCCCTTCTATATTGTTGAAACTTGAAACATATACCATGAAGACAACAAAGATTGACACATCAAAGAATATTGTTTTTCCTGAGGGGAAAAAATGGTGACTCTAAACACAAACATTCTGTGTTTTCCACTTTTCCTCTCCATTTCTTTTCAGTCTTTAATCTTTTTTCCTTCTTCTCTTTCCAAGATAGTAAGAGTGTATGAGAAGGCACTATGACTTAGCTAATAAAAGCAGAAAATTGTACAGTCAAATTCAGAACAAACAAAAATTTCAACTACAGATCAGCCAATAGCAGGAAGGACAAAAGAAGTCAGCCCTACTATAACACATGAAGA
Organism: Aeschynomene evenia; assembly: GCA_013621005.1. NCBI lineage: Eukaryota > Viridiplantae > Streptophyta > Magnoliopsida > Fabales > Fabaceae > Aeschynomene > Aeschynomene evenia. The sequence continues at coordinate 34,870,697 of CM024266.1, read as the reverse complement.
TTTTTCTGGGAAAAAAGAAAGAGACCAAATTTGAAATGCAGAAAGTTACCATTAAGATTTAAGACCATTATGGAAAAATACACAATAAACAAATCAAATACCTCGTAGAGTCCTCCCTTTACAGGAACACCAACTCTTTCTTCCTCAACTTCATAAAGTTGAGATGACTGATTGTGACCCAAAGAAGATTCATCGAGTTGCTTATCTAATTTGGCGCTGGAACTTTGTCGTTGTCTCGGACCTTCACTACATTCTGCATATTCTCTCCACCAACTAGAAAGCAATTCCTCCTCTCTCTATCATAGCATACACAGCAAAGTGTGTCATTATCTAAAAGTCACCTCAACCATCATTCAAATTGAAGACAAGAACAAGAGTAACCAACTATACATTTTATAAAATGACCTGCAAGAATGCGGCTTCAATTGCCAGAGAATCCCTCATGCCAAAACGAAAATAATCACTCTTCCCCACTATCTCTGTGCCTGGCACTGAGGCTGCCAACTCTGCAACCAAATACCAGCAGAGTGAGGGAGTCAGCAGGACGGGTTGAGTCTTAATAAACAACAGTAAAGCAGATGCCAGAAACAATGCATGGAGCAAATTTAAATGCCTCAGATAAATTTGAAAAAGGAAGCATGCTTCTAGTTTAGTTATTGTCACTTTACAAGAGTAAAAGAAGTTGTTTGGATTTGGAAAGAATGCCAAAGGAGTAGTCATGACGATATTCTAGCAGCAGCAAAAGGAAAGATGCTTAAAAGAAAGAAGAGGTTGAGAAATTAACACTAGAGTTGCATTCCTCGCACGCAAAAGATGAGCAGAATCAAAGGGGTGGCTCATAACTCTACAACTAGCGCATGTAAAAGTCCACAAATCATAGGTAGTCAGTTAAGTGACAGTTTATGCTCCCCTTCTCTCAGCAGAGCAATTCACCAGACGCAACACAGATCCTCGAATTGATAATCATCCCAGCAAACCATTTTTAATAAAATTCAAAATCAAAATCAACTTTAGAGCAGAGCAAGTTAAATACTCAAATGAAGCGCAATCATGTCACGTCATAAGACAGATAGAGAGGAGAGGGCTATGACTCGAGGCTGAATAGTGAATGAAATGCGTCGCACAAGTTGTGAAGTGGAAAGAGGTGAGTGAAGAGAGAGATAGATACCATTGGGGGCCAAAGGGATCTTGCAGAAGTACCACCTGACATCACCGCCATCGGAGGGGCTAGAAGTCTGAGCAAGATACTTGTGCCTGGCCTTGGAATGCTCGATCACATCCTCCAGCCTCGCAATGTTGGAAGGCGTGTTCTTCAGCGAGTCAGGGTCAGGGGTACTCCCCTCAACGCCGCTCCGATGCTCCTCCGCTTCCGCCGCCGCCATCGCCACCGCCAAAATCTAGAACAATTGAATTGGATTCGAAAATTGTTGGCTGGTTTGTTGAATTGAGCAGGGGGATTGGAATAGAACAGCAACAGCAATAGCAATGAAGGAAGGTTGGTTGGTTTTCAATTGCGTGGGTTAACAAGTGTGCTACCACTTTTTAATTTTACAAGGGATTGTCTCCTATTTCTGTTCCTGTTGTTGAATTAATCTATGAACGAATTTATGTAATGTATGTATGTAAGCTAAGAACAAAGAAAGAAAGAAAGAAAGAAATAAAGAGGAATGACAGCAATGGGGATGCGTTGAATGTCAGGTGAGCTCCAATCATTTCCACCAGCCACAGCCAAACAGCGGTGGCCTCCCCCAAAAATAAATTACTACCAACATCTTCTTTCATTTATTCATTAATTAACTAATTAATTATTAATTATTATATAATAATTTCATTAACAATTGGTATATACCCTTTTTAATTAAGCTTAGATGTTTTTACTTTTTAATGCCTCCTTAGCTAGAAGCTTGTTTATAAACTGGTTCGTTTCCGTAAATTGGTTGTAACCTTGTAATTAAATTTTATGTATGCAATGGTTAGAACTTAGAAATGACTAATGAGAACAAATAAAACACAACCATTAAAAAGAAAAAAGTTCTAGAGCATTATAGTATTAATTATATGTTATAATATTTGGATAATCAACTTTGACTCAAGTGAATTTTTAGAAAATAAAATCAGTAGCTCTCATTTTGCTTTTCTTATTAGGCCACTTCTATATTATTTAGGTTTTGTTTACCAATGTTCATGATACTAAAATAAGTAGTTTTAAAAAAAAAATTTAAGGAACCTATAGTTAGAAAATAAAATCTCATAATTTTAATATTAAATTTATTTTTTATGTTTTTTAAATATCAAAACTCTTATTTATCGTTCTGATATATAGCTTAATTTGTATTCAATAATGGTGGTTTGTGACTGTGAAATAATTAACCTAATTATTATAAATGAACTTTCCTAGCTAAGTCGTTATTTTGAATTTTTAAGTCGTTGCTTTATGGATGATTTTATCTAACTACTCAAAATGAATAAAAAAAATCATGAGGGTAATCACCTAAGTGGAAAAAATTATAAAACAAATGATATATATATAATAAACATCTATGCCTTTATTTGTATACATACAAGAAATCTCAAATTATAAATAGATGAAGTCCCTCCTAACAATTAACTCATCTAATTAACATCTATCCTTTTCTAATGCTAGTCCAAGTTCCTAATATATAATACCAATTTATAAACTAAAATAACATATATATCATCGCCAAGCTAAGTTTATTGTGATATAATTAGTTTGTATTCTTGTGTTGGATCTTAACTTGGTCTAAGTCATATATATAATAAGATATTTTAAAATTAATCATCAATAAGAGGATTTCAAATTTACGATGCACCACAACATGCTCATCGTAATTTCCTTGCTAAATGAGTGTTTGATCCAAAAAAGGACAATATTATTACATATGTATCAATAGAATGCATCATAGATTGGATCTTTAGGATCTGATTTAGGAATGAAATTATTGATGAATTGAATTTTATTTTTGAGTTTTATAGCCATGAGCACCTTCTTATGGCTACAGAGACATGATAGTTTGATTGAAATTGTAGATATAATTAGAACACAAGGTTTTCATTTAAATGAATGAAATAAAGATTAGAAGACTCAAAAGTTAAATTCCCCACTAATGGATAAAAAATAAGCTGTTTCTAATTCAATTGAAGAATAAACACAATGGCAAGGAAGAACAATGGAAGCAATGATGATTGATATAAAATCATAAGTTCTTGACGTGAACTTTAAGATAATATGTAAAGAAGAAGATTTTGCATAGATATGAAGGAGAGAAAAAGAAAGAGAAGAACAAAGACATAGGGAATTTTCTCTTAGCCTTGCAAGGAAACTGAATATTATATCGTCTATCAAAAAGCTTAAATGCAAAAGCATGGAATGAATGAAAATGCCTAGAAATGAAATAATGAAAACAAACTTCTAACTAACAACGAAATGAAGGAACTAATTAATTAATTATTGCTTGGGTGTTGATAGTACTGTATTGTATGGTATAAAGCCTTGTAGTAGGCCAATATCATGTGATGCATCAAACTCCATCAAGCCCTGAAACATATACACTGTAACGTTATATTCCTTTTCATGACATGCACATTATATTGAAATATGTTTTCATCCAATCCGAACACTATACATATTCTAAGGTAAGAGCTCTAGTTTAGTGCTCACAAGGGATGATCACACAAAACTAGTTGTTAGTTGTAATCAGATTTTGGTTACTCGTATAATATGTTGTGTGTATGCATGTGTGAATACCCTGTCTTTTTATGAGTTGTGCTTCTCCTTTAAAGGTCTGCTTCCCACTTAGTATGTTTTAATGGACCTTTAAGAGGAGTTCAGTCGTTTAGGTGGCCCGATCTAGTATGTTACCTCCAATATTATATTGCCCTAGCTAAGACCAAAGTATATATATGAGATCAGGTTAAGTTATTAAAGTGAACCTCAATGTACACGTGAAATTACAATATATAGCTTAATTTGATACCATATAGAAGTCACATATAAAATGCACACGAAGATTTACAGATATAATTCAATTCCGGGTAAAAGGTTTTAATGTGATTCATGATCGTCTTGCATTTTGATGGTGTATGATGAGGGTTGGGTAATGGGGTGAGTGAAATTGAGTATGAGATGGCAAGGGTGATTGGATGAGTGAGGGTAAGGGTGCAAGGGTGAGTGGTGAGGTGGCAGGAAGGTGGTGGTGATGTAGGTAATAAGGGTGCGGTGGTGATGCAAGGGTGAGTGAAGGAGGAAGGAAATATTAAAAAATGAATGATTGTTATTTTGTCTTTAAAAATCGTCTCTAGTCTCTGCTTAGTGTAAGGGACACTAGTGCACACTAATTTTGATTAAATTGTGACCAATCCTGTAGTATCATATCCACCTTTTAGGATGTATTGTTTTTTCTAACTTGAAAGTCGGTAAAAAATTGACTCTGTCAAGTATTTGATATGAGTGTCACAGTGACTTGGTGAACAGAGTCACAGTGACTCAGTGAACAAAATTGTTAATTTTTTGTTCACTCCAATTTTAGAGTCATTGTGTACTAGAAGGGAGTCATCGTATGCTGAAAGAGAAACACAAATATGTGAGGGTGTGTTCGGAGCCAATTTTGAAGTCATTGTGACACTAACTTCATAACTCCCATAACTTTGACTTCAGAGTTATTGAAAATAAACAGTAACTTAATCTAATGGTTCATTTAAATAAAAATACATATACCACTTTATTTATTGTTCATTGTCTATTAGACAACAACCCTATGCTACTAGAACAAGAACAATGTGAAAGAAATGAGCTTTAATTTAATTTATCCTTGACTCGAGGTGGTAAAACAAAAAACAAATTCAATGTGGAATGGAGGGTAATTAAGAGAGAGCAATTTTGGAAGGTGGAGTAGTCCTAGTGCATGGATGGAAACATAAACATAAACAATGTGGGTTTAGTCTCTCACTAATTTCTGCCCTATTTGATAGGGTGTTTCCATAAAGAAAGAGAAAAACTAAGCCCAATTTTTCTAAATTCGATTGCAGCATTTATCATGTAATCTTATTTTATAAGCGTAATTTTCTCACCACTTTATAGAACTAGCACCATAAACAAAAAAACCAAGCTTATTTGGTCAAATGAATGAGATGGATCATATATGCCTGATACTCATATGTAAATATGTAATAGAATTAAAAATTTTAAATTAAAAATATCATAGAAATGATTGTGTTCCTCAACATTATATTAAAGCAGAATATAATTTAGGTAAACAATAAATTCGCGTGAAAACTTTGTTGCGAAAATCCCTCGGTATTAATGTGTAATTATATGTCTTCTGCATATTTGAGTTACGATTCAAATTAGCATAAATAAATAGTTTATAAAATAATATATTGAAGATATTGCTAATTTTAAAAGCTTTATTGTTGGAGGTTGTAATTTTATAGTAGAAATTAGTATTATCTATAGCGCACTATTTTGCAAATGTATGTTTCTATAGCAAATACTGATAAAAAGTTTCTGTGGAAAATATTTTATTTATTCATATAATTTAAAATTAAATAAATATAGGTTTTATTTTAAATACTTACAATACAAAATAGAATTCTTTAGGATTCTAGATGTAAAAATTGTGTCAAATTTTGAACATTTTAATTTAAAGTGTTATTTTATTTTTATTTTTTAAATGTAGAGAAAAAAAAGGAAATTTAAATGGACAGAGACACTTGCTCTCGTTCTCTCTCGACTAATCCCTAGCTATCGTCGGAGGACTCCTCCCTCTTTCGACTCTGTCACTCTGTAGCCTCTTTCTCGCCGCCGGCGCTTTCTCACCTCCGCGCCTCACCTTACCTGGCGATCAGCTCCGTCCGAAGCCGCAGGTTCCGTTCTCATTCTCCATCACTCCTTTTCTCTTTTTATAATTTCTGCATCTTTAATTTATTGTAATTTTTCTTCGCTGCTCCGCACGATCTACTCTGATTGCCCTATGCATTTATGCTCGCAATGGCATAGACGTCCTTCGTTGTCATTCTCGCTTTTGATGCATTCAATGATTCGAATTTCTTGTTTCTCATTCGAATCATTTTATTCAAATGTTTGTAGCTGCAAGTTTTTTGTGCTATGCAGCTGGCAGCAATCCATTTTTAGCTCGAAATTGATTGCTGTTTTTGTTACAATGGAATGTAATGCCCTTTCAGCTGAGATCACTGTATAATTAGTCGCTCTCACGGTTGATAAATAGGCCATAAGCCTTAAGGATAGGGAATTCCGAATTTCGGTTTCTTTGCTGAAGAACAACCAATTATTGGCAAGATTTAAATTGTGATGGATGGAGTAAGTCCCGTGTTTTCATGTATTGTTATTGTTGTTATCTTAATTAAAGAAGGGCTGAAGAATGTTTAATTAGCGAACTAAGAGACAGAGTATATCTGGGGAGGGTAATGTATCCAGCTAAGACAACCGCGAGTAGTGACTAAAGAGAAGCCGTTAATGTGATCCTATGCTATTACAAATTAAGGGGCTGATATACATCCTTGAAATTTTGGCCATTTCTTTTCTTCCTAATACTAAAGAAAACGGCATCAACTGCACATTTTGACAAAATCCTGGTGTTTACAATAGTGCTACTAGTCAAACCTAAAACATTCATTGAGGGATGCTGCTTTGACAGAGATTGTTTTAAAGGGCTTTATATTTCTTATTATGGGTTTGGCACATGTAGCTGGACTGAAAAAAGCATGCAGCACAACCTGATCCTCAAATATATTGTTCCATTAGAAAGTAACTTTCTTAAAATGGAGAATGCCCAAAAGTAATGGGCAGCCGTCTCTGAACTATCTGCATGCAATATACATAATAGAAGAAAGAGTGTGAGGTTTATGCAAGTTTTCTGCTTTTCATTGTGTTGTTTCTATCAAGTGTCATGGTCAAGTTGTAGTCTCTATATAGGATAAATGGATGATAGCTAATTAAAAAATGATAGGCATTTCCATGACATATTTCTTAAGCATGTTAAGAGTCGTTGTAGGGTGTCTGGCTTGATTTTACTCAAGTAATTTTAGATGTCTCACATAAAATTTTAAATTTTTTTTGGTTGGCACATAAAATTTTATATTGAATGGTAACTTTTATATTGAAGCAGAGTAGTGAAACACAAAGAGATAAATTCGTGCTCTGTATAAATAGCAAATGTGTTCATTGGATGTATTTTTCTGCTTGGCACTGTAGATTACAGGAAAAGGGAGCAATAAAGCATTTGGAATGATTAGTTATGGCCCAACAGTCATCTAGGCTTCAGCGCTTGCTTACTCTCTTAGACAGTATCCTCCATATTTCCTTATCGTTGCATTTACTAAACTTATTATGTATTTTTGAGTAAATAACTTTTTCATTCTACCATTTTCTATTTGACATCAATATGGTCCTAACTAAAGTTTTGACATCATTTTAGTCCTAACATTTTTTATTTCAACATCAATGTGATACTAAGAATTTGTTTACATCAATTGCCCCCAACATCTTTAATTTTGACATCAAACTTGTCACCAACTCAATCTCCACTAAATTGGAACTATTTGAAGATAAGTGGAGATTTAATGGATGATTAAATTGATTCAATTGTCAAAGCTAAAAATGGTAGGACTAAATTAAAAGAAAAATAAGCCTTGTCCCACTGGGTGGGGTGAAAATATTGGTAGGACTAAATTGATGTCAAATGAAAAATATTAACGTCAAAATGTTTATTTACTTTTTATTTTTTCTTGAACTTTTCTTTAACCAAATCGTAAAAGCTGGGTCAACCCAAGCAACAAGGTTGACTGCTGCTCGTCAAATAGGGGACATTGCAAAATCACACCCTCAAGACTTGAGCAGTCTTCTTAAGAAGGTATTGATTTTTCTAACGTTCTATTCCGGCTTTTACTGCAATATGTTCAGTTTATATCAGATTTATTTATGCATTGCCTTGAAGCAAAGTATGTGGTGAAAACTGAAAAAGTAAATTGGTAATGAATTCTTCCTATCTCTCTCTTTCTTTATGTGCACTTATAAACCTTATGCCATTAGGTGGTCTGTTAAATTGTGTTGAGATAAAAACCATTTCTAGGCCTTACTCTTGTAATTCAAGTGTTTGTAATAGTTGGTTTTTGACATCATAATATAGCATCTTCAATCAGGTTATTGTGAGTTTGATGTGTGCTTGCTGCCCTTATTGTTTGTATTAAAAATCTTATCTACAAGTTTAGCACAAAGTTATTTGGCACTTCTCTATTTTGCTTTTCTATGTTGGCTGTCTAGGAAGGAATTGATATTACATCAATTGTTTTTCAAATCTGTTTTCACACCTGTTGTTTTATGATCTTCAGGTTTCTCAATATCTACGTAGTAAAAATTGGGATACAAGAGTTGCAGCTGCTCGTGCAATTGGGTCTATTGCTGACAATGTTAAACACATAAATTTGGCTGAACTTATTGATTATGTTGTATCAAAAATGTCTGAGAATGGGATATCTTGTAGTGTGGAGGATCTGTGTGCATGGCCTTATTTGCAATCAAGAATCACAGGAAGCTCCTTCAGAAGGTTGTACAATCAATGCTTGTTTGATATTTTTTAATTTTTATTTTTTTTGCATTGAAAAGATATTTTCATTGGAGAGAAAGGCTGTAAGATATCGGTGGGTTGAGTGACATGCCTTCAAAAACAGAAAAAGGTTGGACAAGAAGCATGGAAATAATCAATGTGTAGCTGGACTGCCCGATCTCTTCCCAATATAAGACTGGACATCATTGAAACTCCAGTGTGCAGAATATCAAAAGAGAAGCATAAACAATGCCTTTTGCTGTAACTCAAAACTAGTGCGATGACATTTAGACAGCTTCATAACATTGAAGACCAATGAATTACATAAATTGAATATTCCACAAAAGCCTAGCACCTTGTTTTAACCTAGACTGATATACTGAACTATGTTATAAACTGCTCCACAGTAAAACACATCTGGAATTTAACATGAAATGAAAATGATTGTTCATATTTGGAATAGTTTCTCCCTATTTTGCATTGGGAATGTATTTGGAAAGATATTTACTGAATTGTTCTGGCCCTTGACAGTTTTGATATCAACAAGGTGCTTGAATTTGGAGCTTTATTGGCATCAGGAGGACAGGTAAATTGATTGTTTTCTTTGATCAGTCTAGAGTTATGCTTGCCTGTTTAAAAGGAAGCAGAGGTACCTTCTGGTAGTAAAGAACGAACTTCTGTGGGCAACACATGCAGGGTGCTTAGAAAATTACAAAATCTAATAAAATGTCTACTAGAAATTGCATATATAGAGAGATGGGATGAATAAAATAAAAAAAATGGCAGATGAAAGAAACATGAACAGTTTTGGATTTAGGATTCTTGACAAGGAATGTAGAAAAGTATTCATTGTATAAAATTTGTAATGCTAAAGATATACAAGCTGTTCTGGGAGGATAAGGAAATTTATACAGAAAATTGATTAATTGCCGATCAATTTTTATCAAGGCTATGCAAGGGCCTTTCCTGATAAATTTAGAAGTTGTGTCAAGTGAATCCTAGGTTCTAGTAAAGGCTGTTTCCCTTGCTTAAAACTCTCAATCTTTGAGTACATTGGTATTAGAGGTGATTGGTTCAATACTTCAGTTGAATTTGTTTATGCATTGTAAGCCATAGAGGCGTAGACATTTTCTTTTGAAGTTTATCTTGTTTCTTTTCTTATGCATTTGGTGCGTAGATCTTTATGTCTTATTTCATTTCAGGAATATGATATTGTAAGTGATAACATAAAGAACCCAAAGGAGCGATTGGTTCGCCAGAAGCAAAATCTTCGACGCCGTTTAGGTTAGTAAGGCTGTATTGAGCTTTTATATCTTATTGCCAATATGTGAGAAGTAAAATATAGATTCACTGAGTTGGTGATTGCTAAACATTTATTTTGTATTTGATGATCGTGTGTTTAAGACTTTATGTGCTTTTTAATTAAAAGATATGTATCACATAATTGAGAGAAATAGATAACAGTGTGCATATTTATTGTGTTTATGCATGGCTATCATGATTCATGTTCCTCTTCTTGATAATGTCTGGTAACTCACTTTAGTTTATGTGCTTCGGATTCCTGAAATCCTTCTGTTAATGTAGGTTTGGATGTATGTGAGCAATTTATGGATATTAGTGATGTAATAAGAGATGAAGATCTTATGGCACACAAGTCAGACTCACATCTCAATGGAATAGATCATAGAGTTTTTACATCTTGTTCTGTACATAACATCCAGAAAATGGTTGCAAACATGGTTCCTAGTGTCAAGTCAAAGTGGCCAAGTGCTAGAGAACTGAATCTTTTAAAGCGCAAAGCAAAAATAAACTCAAAGGACCAAACAAAAAGCTGGTGTGAAGATGGAGGTACGGAGCCATCAGGTGCTCAAAATTTGGCTTCTAAAGTCACACATCCTGATTCAGTAAATTACAATAAGGTAATCTGCCATTTTAGTTGTTATTTATTAGGTAATTTTGGGCCCACTTGGGGCATGCTTTAGAGAACTATTCTGCAGCACTCCTACTGTCAGGTTAGTCGGCGATGGTCACAATTTAACTGTTAGTTATTAATTATTACTCATATTTAGTTATATTGTTGTCCTGACTACTATTATATTATTATTTATTTGGTCGATGCATCCTTGTATGTGATGAGACAAGTTTAGTTCTGCTGTTTCTTCCTTCAAATTGTGGGAATGCAATTTGATTCAATTTCCACCTGCAATTACTAGGCACAATTCTGAATATCTCATTGATGTTTTACTTAGGCATTTGTGGATGTTAATCATGATGAAGATGGCATTGACCATGATGGGGATGGACAATGGCCTTTCCTCACTTTTTTTGAGCAACTTATTATTGACATGTTCGATCCTGGTAAACATTTTATCCCTGTTGTCTCATTTCGGTACATTTTGGAGAAGAATGTTGGATGTCTATTACTTCAGGGATTTTACACATGTACTGATGTTTTTTGAATGGTATATTTTCAAATGTTTTTACTAGTTTGGGAGGTCCGCCATGGTAGTGTGATGGCACTGAGAGAGATTTTAACACATCAAGGTGCTTCTGCTGGGGTATTTAAACATGACTCACGCCTGGCTGGGGCCTTGTTTGTTGAGGTAGAAGACAAAAGTATGCCAAATATATTGAAGAGAGAGAGGGAGATTGATCTGAATATACAAGTTTCTGCAGATGAGCTTGAATCAAATTTGAAGAGGCCGAAGCTTGAAAATGTAGCATCATCAACCTCAATGGATAGTGTGATGACTTGCAATAATGAAGGTGATTTTGAAATCAGTGTTAGTTCTGAAATCCCTGGAAGCAATATACCTTTGGATTGTGGAAATGGGCAATTCAATTGTAATTCAGTTGGGATTGATCTGGAATCTTACTCCGATTGTTTGCAAGATGCATCCAAGGAACTTGCAAATATATCAGAGCAGAAAGCTTATTCTGTTGACAATAAGTTGCCCTCAGGAAATCTAAATGTTCTGAGAAATCTTCCTCAGAATTCTGAGCTGATGAATTTGGTTAAAGTGGCTAGAAGTTCCTGGCTTCGGAACTGTGGATTTCTTCAAGATTGTGTGATACGTTTTTTGTGCGTGTTATCACTGGACCGGTATGATATCTATTCTGTATGTTGTTTAATCAATGTGCTAGATGCTGTTAAATTGTGATTTAAGTAACTGATTGATGAGATGCTGTGCTTCTGTATTTTAGTGACAATACAAGAGTTCTTTTCATCTCTTTATCTTTTTTCTCTATCTGTATCTGCATTTATATTTGTTTTTTTTAATATTTTTTTGGTTAATTTCAGCTTTGGAGATTACGTATCTGATCAGGTTGTTGCTCCAGTGCGTGAAACCTGTGCACAGGCATTAGGTGCAGCGTTTAAGTACATGCACCCAGCACTAGTAAATGAAACATTATACATATTGTTGCAAATGCAGGTGAACATCATTTAAGAGTTGAATTTCTTTCCTTTGAATTCTTATTTAACATTGCTTTAGCTTTCATTCAACTTTTGTCGGTCCTTTTCCTCACTATGCAGTTATTTATTTATTTAGTATAATTGGTATTATGGATATTCTGAGATTGGTTTTTAATTTTTATGCTTTGTTGTTGCCTTTTGTTCAGTGTAGACCAGAATGGGAGATTCGTCATGGTAGTCTTCTGGGTATCAAATATTTGGTTGCCGTGCGACAGGTGCTAATCTTTTTTTGCCAATGCTTGATGCTTCTTTGCTAGGTTTGACTATCAGTATAATTGTTGAGGCACATACCTCACTTGCTACGTATAATCTATCTGGCCATTGTTCTGTGCAAGATATTTCTGTCATATGCATTAAGATGTTGACTTCAAAAACAATTAGGATTTCTCATTATTTTTGTTCTCTTTTCCTCTTTTCTAATGAACTATTTATGTTAAAAAAGTTGACTGCAGACACAATTAGGTACTTGTTTCATATGAAGTGTGTTAGATTTTCTTGTGTATAGCAGTTGCCTACAAAAATTCTACCATTTTGTTAATTTTTTTCCGCGTGCTATGGACCTGTAAAAAAAAGTCTTCAGGAGTGACAGGTTAATGACAGTAGTGAGCATTGCAAAACTAAGACTAAACATAGACAGTTTGCAGTTTCTTGATGGCTCTTCTTTTCATTTTAATAATAGTTTGAAATCAAGTGATGTTTTGTGCTGTTCTGGCTGTTGATGTGTCTTTTACTGCCACTAGGAGATGCTTCCTGATTTGCTTGGACGTGTTCTTCCTGCCTGTAAATCTGGGTTGGAGGACCCGGATGATGATGTTAGAGCAGTTGCTGCTGATGCTTTAATTCCAGCTGCAGCTGCGATTGTTGCTTTGCAGGGTCAAACTTTGCACACAATTGTGATGCTTTTGTGGGACATATTGCTTGATTTGGATGATTTAAGTCCATCCACTAGCAGGTAATTAAATGGATGAAATTTTGGTAGTTAACTTTGCAGCCTTCTAATTTTAATTAGATTGATATGTTCCCTTTTATGTAGATGTAACATGACCATGGATTCTGTTTTATTCTGCTCAGTTTTCTTTCTCTTTTTTTATGGTTGTGTTCTGCTTTGTCAATTACAGAGCTGACATGTAGATGGGCCTTTGTTTATGTATAGATTTCATTCATTTTATGATGCTGATTAATTGCTGCAAATTTCTTAATGATGGATTTTTGGTCATATGCTAATGAGTTATATTAAATGTTATCACTATACTTGTGCACTCTGTCACCCAACTGTCCAACTCATAAAATAGTTATAGGATTTTATACATAGTCATTTTATACTTATGATTCTACGAAACTTAGCATTTTGAATGATAGAATTAGATATCCATTTTCCCAGTTTACTGCCACTCTGCCAGTATTTTGTACCTTGTAGATAGTAGAAATCTAAAGCACCTGGCGAGAGCAAAGTTTAGTAATCTTATATTAATCTTAGTTTTAATGTGTATATTATCATCTGTTTTCAGTGTAATGAATCTGCTGGCAGAAATCTATTCTCAAGAAGATATGGTCCCAAATATGTACAAAGTTTTTAGATTGGGAGATGCAGAAATATCTATTCGGAATGGAATTGGTGGTGATGATCAAGAAGAAGAAAATCCTTATGTTCTTTCAACATTAGCACCACGTCTGTGGCCCTTTATGAGGCATAGTATCACTTCTGTCCGGTATTCAGCAATACGGACTCTGGTATTTATTTTGTTCCTTTATGTTTGGTGATAAGTTTGAATTTCATGTCACACACGTTGTAACATTTATTATAGAGTCTATGGGGCAAAATCTTGTGCTAGTGGTGATGGCTTATCATAAATTTTCTACTTGCAGGAGAGGTTACTTGAAGCTGGATGCAAGAGAAGCATGTCTGAGCTGTCTGATGCTTCATTTTGGCCCTCTGCTATATTTGGGGATACACTTAGAATCGTATTTCAGAATTTGCTATTGGAAACAAATGAGGATATTTTGCAATGTTCTGAGAGAGTTTGGAGTCTCCTTGTTCAGGTATTTCATCTTATAAAAGAGAGCTGCTTAGAAATGTTTTTAACTTAATATTCCTGTATCTCTGTCTTTCCAGTTTAAGAGTATGCTCTGACCCTTTGTTTTGTCATGCTCACATCAATATTAGGCCTTAAAAAAGGAACAAAGTCATTTAGGAATAGGTTTGACACTGAACAAAGGCCTAGAAAGGAGTTACTTCTTCTCACTGTTTCACTTGGTACAGCTCCTGTAATGCAGGGATCTACATATCATTAGGACAGTATATGTTGAGACTTTAGTTTTAAAAGCTACAGTCTTAAAACTTATGCATGAGCATTGCTGCAAATTCCAAATTTTGATATCAAAATGGCAGCTATACTAGATTTGTTGATTTTGATTCTGTAACAACTTAGTGTTATTCTTTCTGGAATTCAGCTTTTTGGCTCTTGCTAAATTTAGTAAAGTAATCAAATGATTTGTTAATATATACAAGAGCTTGTGAGAAAATAGATAACTGAGTGTAATTATTACCTTATGCTTCATCCAAAGAGAATAACCTGGGGCTTTATACAGCCTGTAGGTATGGCTATGTGTAGCTTGTATTTATAGGTACAAAACGATCAGGATGGAAATTATAGCTAATATTGCAGATAGTCATATAAACCGAAGCTCCATGATTGTTAAAACTGGAGCTAATCCAGACCTCTAAGAAAATCGGTAAATAGGACATGAGTTGATGAAGCTAGTTGCAAATCACATTGACATGAAGATGATCTTCTATTAGATGAAATGAAAATCCACTTCTATATGTTTGTTCCTGCATATACATAGACTTTGATTGCTGTTTATTTTATATAATTGGTGGATCACCAGTTTGTTGATTTGAGTCGAAGTTCGGTCTTCTGCTTCAGTTCCATCTTCCATTGCTTTCTATTATTTCTCTGCAGTAGTTTTTTTTATGGTGTTCTAATGTTCATGGCCCTCAAACAGTGGTTTGGTTCCATATGGTTATTTAATTTTTATATTTCTCTGTTTTTCTTATCTATCAACTTGCCTGCCTCGTTGATTTCAGTGTTCTGTGGAGGACTTGGATACTGCTGCGAGATCTTACATGACTTCTTGGATAGAACTTGCATCTACACCGTTTGGTTCAGCATTAGATGCCTCAAAGATGTTTTGGCCTGCTGCATTTCCAAGAAAAAGTCAATTTAAAGCTGCTGCTAAAATGAGAGCTGTGAGGATTGAAAATGATTGGAGTGGGGATCTTGGTTTTGATTCTATAAAAGGAACTATTCCGCAGGATAGAAACGGAGATGCTGTTATGAATTCAATGAAGATTGTTGTTGGTGCTGATGTAGACACCTCTGTGACTCATACTCGAGTGGTTACGGCAACTGCTTTGGGAATTTTTGCTTCTAAGCTGCCCGAGGGTTCTTTAAACTATATAATTGATCCACTGTGGAGGTCTCTAACCTCTTTGTCTGGTGTCCAACGCCAGGTATGAATTTCTGGTTTGTGTACAATAGACCCCCACCCAAGTGATATTCTGCCTTCTTTTTTCCACCTTTAATATTTTGCGCTGTATTTAGGTTGCATCTATGGTACTAATTTCTTGGTTCAAGGAGATTGAGACAACAAGTTCATCCAAAAACCTTAATGGTATTCCTGGAGCCCTCAAAGATTGGTTGCTGGATTTATTAGCATGCTCTGACCCTGCATTGCCAACAAAAGATTCTCTTCTTCCTTACGCTGAGCTCTCAAGAACTTATTCAAAGATGCGTAATGAGGCTGGTCAATTGCTAAATGCTATCAAATCTTCTGGTATTTTTAATGAGTTACTGTCAACTACCAAAATTGAGTTGGATAGCTTGAGTGTGGATGATGCCATTAGTTTTGCATCAAAAGTTCCAGCAGTGTGTAGTGATAGTTCTGCGAATGATTCCAAGGTAAAGAATATTATAGATGATGTTGAATCCACAAAACAGAGGCTCTTGACAACTTCTGGCTATTTGAAATGTGTTCAGGTATGCTTCAAATACTTCCTTTACTTTGTTGAATTGGTTGATATTACCTGGTTTCTACATCATTTCCTGTGTTATCCTTGATAGATTTTTGACATGCTTATTTCTGGTTCATGGGTTCTTTTGCAGAGTAATTTGCATGTTACAGTCTCATCTGCAGTTGCAGCTGCAGTTGTTTGGATGTCTGAATTTCCTACACGACTTACCCCAATCATTTTGCCTTTGATGGCTTCAATCAGACGAGAACAGGTGCTAATTTAATGTCTGACTGTTTATATAATGAACATATACATTTTTAACTTGATAATAACATATCTGTCTGATCTCTCTAGGAGGAAATACTGCAAATGAAGTCAGCTGAGGCACTGGCTGAGCTAATGTATCATTGTGTTGCTCGTAGGCCATGCCCCAATGATAAATTAATAAAGAATATATGCAGTTTGACATGCATGGATCCTTCTGAAACCCCACAAGCTAAATTCATTTCCTCCATGGAGAATATTGATGACCAAGGTTTTTTGTCTTTTGGAACTCCTGTGAACAGACATAAGTCAAAGGTCCATGTTTTGGCTGGCGAAGATCGATCGAAGGCGGAGGGGTTTATAAGTAGACGTGGGTCTGAGCTAGCATTGAGGCTTTTATGTGAGAAGTTTGGTGCTTTGTTATTTGACAGGCTTCCTAAGCTATGGGATTGCCTCACTGAAGTGCTTAAGCCTAGCTCCTCTGAAACTTCAACTGTCACTAATGAAAAACAAATCACTATGGCTATTGAGTCTGTTAGTGATCCCCAGACATTGATTAACAATATTCAGGTTGGTTTCATCAATTTCTAGTTGTGAACTTGGCTCATTACATATTAGTATATTACTCTTTGGGGTTAGAGAGATTTTGAAAAATAGGTGGTACTTTTTCCTCGTACTTCAGAAGTTCATGCACTGTTCAGTAACCTATCTAGGCTCGATTACTTTTTATGTTGCTTCGTAATTTAGTCCCATAATAGCTAGGCAAATAGTCAAAGTACCCTTTATAATAGTTTGTGGAATTCTCCCTCCTCGTCTAGTTTTTAGGGTTAGGTCCATTTGATTCTACTAACTACAATAAATTCTTGAAGTTTGGTCATAATCATCTAGATCATTTTCTGGGCATTCAGACAAACCGTTCTTGTAGGATAGGATTAGGAATCTAGCTTCTACTTGGTGCAAGGCACATGATCTTTTTAGAGAGGGTGTCTTTCTCTGGTATGCTAGAAATTGGAAAGCGTTTCCCCTTTAGATTTTTTCCTTACATATTTATCTTGAGTATCTTTGGTTTTACATGTTCTTTGTAATTTTCCTCTCTTGTTAATATAATTACTTCTATGAAAAAAAAAATCTTTATCCATTTTCAGGGTTTGCATATTGTTTTTGCTTCATTTGAGACTTGGTTTTGTTGTAGGTGGTAAGATCTATTGCTCCATTGTTAAATGAGGAGTTAAAGTCAAAACTGTTGACACTTCTCCCATGCATTTTTAAATGCGTTCAGCATCCTCATGTTGCAGTTAGATTAGCTGCTTCACGCTGCATCACTTCCATGGCCCGGTCAATGACTGTGAAAGTTATGGGAGCTGTGATTGAGAATGCTATCCCTATGTTGGAAGATGCATCTTTAGTTCATGCTCGGCAAGGAGCAGGCATGTTGATTAGTTTTCTTGTTCAGGGCCTTGGTGTAGAGTTGGTCCCTTATGCTCCTCTGTTGGTTGTTCCACTTCTAAGGTGTATGAGTGACTGTGATCAGTCTGTCAGACAGAGTGTGACCCATAGTTTTGCTGCTCTTGTTCCTTTACTACCTTTAGCGCGAGGCCTTCCTCAACCAATTGGATTAGGAGAAGGTATATCTAGAAATGCAGAGGATTTGCAATTTTTGGAGCAACTACTTGACAACTCTCATATTGAAGATTACAAGTTGTGCACTGAATTGAAAGTTACACTTAGAAGGTAAGTTAGACTTTATTGGGGTGCTTCATATTCCATTTTGAAACAATTTGTTTTATTTAAAACTAGTAATTTCATGTATAGGTCAATGTTTGATTTTCTCATTATTCCAATAGAAATTGTCCATGTTTAAAGCCTAAAAGCCTCTTGCATGGATTGACCTCCTAGATATAAAGGCTCTCTATAAGCCTTCACCTAACAGTAAAAGCTTTTGGGAGTGTTGGTTCTTAATATTTATTACGTACTTATTATAAGCATCACACATCCACCCAACTTGTTTGTGGTTTGATAAATGAAGTCTGTTGATTTGATTGAAATCACATGGTAAAACATTGATTAAGATGGTATTAGTTTTAAATCTTCTCATAGTTCCTCTTGTTTTTTCTTCTTTCCTTCCATTTCTTTTCTTTTTTTTTTTTTCAAAAAAAGAGTTTCTTCGTGTTGAACTCTTTAAAATGAATATTGTCATGAACCATCTTTCTCAAAAGATTAGCTAATGGATAGAGATACATGAATGATTTTATATCTAAAATGGCCCTCATGGGAATGCCTTTGTTGAGCTTAATGCAACAATTTTTAGAAAAATGAAGGAGAACAAGGATTGAATCTAGATTCTAGACCTTTCGGTCATAATAACTATGATACCATGTCTCCTAAAAGCTAACGGATGGAGGCACATGATTGATCTAACAAACATAAAATTTGTTGCTTGTGTGCTATGAGATTTCAGAGTCATATGATACAAGACATGATGATATTCTGGCATATCCTGATGATATATGCATATCTGTTATCTATTAGTTTAAGATTTTTGTGGATTATAGTTAAACTTTTATATTAATGCTGTTATTATGCTTCCAGGTACCAACAGGAGGGCATAAATTGGTTAGCATTTTTGAAACGTTTCAAGCTTCATGGAATTTTATGTGATGACATGGGGCTTGGTAAGACACTTCAAGCATCAGCAATTGTTGCCTCTGATATTGCTGAGCATCAAACTCCAATTGGGAATGAGGACCTTCTACCATCCTTAATTATTTGCCCATCAACACTTGTAGGACACTGGGCCTTTGAGATCGAGAAGTATATTGATGTTTCAGTTATATCTAGTCTTCAATATGTTGGTTCAGCTCAGGATCGGATGCTTCTTCGAGATCATTTTTGCAAGCATAACGTGATTATAACATCATATGATGTTGTCCGTAAAGATATTGATTATTTAGGACAGCTTTTGTGGAATTACTGCATTTTAGATGAAGGGCATATAATCAAGAATGCTAAGTCTAAAGTTACGCTTGCTGTAAAGCAGCTGAAAGCCCAACACCGACTGATATTGAGTGGCACCCCAATACAGGTTCGTGTGGTGAGTTTAAGTTATCATTGAAGTATACATATAACCACTAATCTAATAAATGTAATACGTTTTCTTGCAGAATAACATCATGGACTTGTGGTCCCTTTTTGATTTTCTTATGCCTGGATTTCTTGGAACAGAGAGACAGGTATCTTTTTGCTGCCCATCATTATGTTTGAATTTGTTACTATACCATAACTGTAACGCATGAGTTGTATTTGTTTGGCTTTGGAGATCATCATATTTATTATTTTAGGGTATTGAAATGCTTTGGATTTACCTTTTTGAGATATGTCTTGGATATCTTGCTAGTTCTTTGTTAATGGTTAATTTGTGTGCCAATCCATTTTAAAATTCTTATTTATCATTGTCACAACTGGTATTCATTTTATGTGGCTTTAACAGTTCCAAGCGACATATGGAAAACCACTTTTAGCTGCAAGAGACCCGAAGTGCTCTGCTAAAGATGCTGAAGCAGGAGCACTTGCTATGGAGGCATTGCATAAGCAGGTAGTACACTCTCACACACTATCGTACTGCAGAATTTTGGGTCTTCTGTCTTCTAACTACATGGTCTTTTTTCCTCTAGGTCATGCCCTTCCTTCTTCGTCGAACAAAGGATGAAGTCCTGTCTGATTTGCCGGAGAAAATAATTCAAGACAGATACTGTGATTTGAGCCCTGTACAATTTAAGCTTTATGAACAGTTTTCTGGTTCTCGTGTAAAACAAGAAATGTCGTCTCTTGTGACAACGAATGAGTCAGCTCCAGCAGAAGGAAGTAGCAGTTCAACTAAAGCATCTTCACATGTTTTCCAGGCAATTTGATTTCCTTGATTATGACAGTTATTTTCCCATTATCTTTCATTTTTTATGACCAAAATTCCATTCCTTGCTTCAGGCACTTCAATACTTGCTGAAGCTGTGTAGTCATCCATTGCTTGTTGTTGGTCAGAAGATTCCAGATTCACTGTCGACCATCCTCTCAGAACTGTTGCCAGCTGGTTCTGACGTCATTTCAGAGCTTCACAAACTCCATCACTCCCCAAAACTAGTTGCCCTTCAGGAGATTCTTGAAGAGTGTGGAATTGGAGTTGATGCTTCTGGCTCTGACGGTGCTGTTACCATTGGGCAGCACAGAGTCTTGATATTTGCTCAACACAAGGTAATAGCTACTCTTTTGTTGGGGGCTATTTTCTTTTTGAAGTTCAGTGCATAGTCGACTGATTTTTGTCTTATCAACGTTTTGTTTGCAGGCTTTTCTGGATATAATTGAAAGAGATTTGTTTCAGACACACATGAAAAGGTAAGTTCCTAGAGCTAGTCATCCACTACTTTGTTAATTCCACTTGTTTTATTTATTTTTTGTCTGCATACATTTATGTTTCTCCTAATTAGAAGCTATTGACTACAGTTACCATTTTTTATTTTTTTCCTTTGTATTACAGTGTTACATATTTGCGGCTGGACGGATCAGTGGAACCAGAAAAGCGTTTTGACATCGTCAAAGCTTTCAATTCAGACCCTACCATTGATGTCCTACTGCTTACAACGCATGGTAAAAAACTTTGACCTACTTGTACTTATCAATCAATCTACCCATTTATTTCTCTCGTCACTGTAACCTTACTTTTTTTAAATTATATCGAATTCCATCTGCAGTGGGTGGGCTTGGTTTGAACTTGACATCTGCAAATACTCTTGTTTTTGTGGAGCATGACTGGAATCCAATGCGAGATCATCAGGTAATTATTATCTATCTTTTGCTCTGTGTGTGTGTTTTCTTCTCTAGTTCAAGTCTGCTCTAATTTTGGGAGCTTGGTTAGTAAATATGCTGTCATCTTGTATTCTCCTTTTTTCATCATTGGAGCTTTTCTCATCTCGCTTTTAAGGGAATATTCTTCTCTGCAATTACAACTCATCTTTTATCAATAACCTGCAGGCTATGGATAGAGCACACAGGTTAGGTCAGAAAAAGGTTGTTAATGTCCACCGCTTAATAATGCGTGGCACTTTGGAAGAGAAGGTTATGAGCCTACAGAGGTTCAAAGTGTCTGTGGCAAATGCTGTGATTAATTCGGAAAATGCTAGTATGAAAACGATGAATACAGATCAGTTGCTTGATTTGTTTGCTTCGGCAGATACCTCCAAGAAGGTATAATAATCACTTACTTGGTTTATTATATCTGAAAATACCTGTTGTAGTTATTTCAGTGATGTTTTATGTATGCTTTTGTTTTCTGAATTGTGCATGATCATATTCTACTCTGTGTAATGTTGTATAGGGAGCTTCCGCCGCCACAAAGAGTTCGGAGAAGAACCCGGAGGGAGACCCGAAACTGGTAGGCAGTGGGAAGGGGTTGAAATCGATACTTGGGGGATTGGAGGAACTATGGGACCAATCACAATACACGGAGGAGTACAATCTGAGTCAATTCTTGGCAAAGCTGAATGGTTGATTTGATTGATATTCATTGGTTGGTTTGAGTGGGGAGTGTACATAATAATATGGCAGCCAAGTCTACATACAAATTTTGACAATGTAACGTCTCTCATTCCATGCCCCTTCCTTCTTTTCACCTCATTCTTTTGTCGTTGCTTTTCGAACACTCCAATTCAGCCGGCATCTGATTGTAGGTGGTGGTGGTGGTGATGATGATATGTTGTAGAGAATTGGAACTTGTGAGTGACGGCTATGGAAGGGGATGTTGGAGTCATATTTTTTGGATTTTGTATATAACATACATTCATACGATTAGTCCTAATCATAGTTATAATCCTTGCTAACAACATAACACGAATTACATACTTTGCATTTTGACGACATTCTTCGAAAGCTTCACATTCCAAGATGCAAACTAGTGCTCATCATCTTTTTATTGGTCGTGCCTGTGGGACATACATCAAAGCTTGCGGGGATGAAGATTGAGCTGTTTCGAACGTTGATTTCTAATTCACGAATTAACACCACTAACAAAAAATAGGATGAAAACAAAATAAATATAAACTAATAAATTTTATCAAAGTAATAAATCATGTCAGCTGACTGTGATATTGAGTAAATTGTCTTTTACAATGCCATTTTGGTTAAATTCTATATCATGGAAAACTGTTTTATACTATATTAAATTTTTTTAGGGAATAATTATCATTTACTTATTTTTTACACTGAGCTAATAGAAAATTGTCAAATATTCTCTTTCAATAATACCTATTCTATAAACTCTTAAAAATTACTTTTTAAAAGATGATGTGTTATGGTACAATTGGTTACAATGTAAAATATATTTACACAGTAATTAATCTTAAATTTAAATCTGATTTTTTTATATACCGTTAAATCTGTGAATTCATTCATACTATTTCATTTCTTACGGAAAGAATACACTAAAATAGCTAGGTATCAAAATATAAAAGGTAGTAAGTATGATTCGTCGTTGCTCTGTTTTCATTTTGAGTGCGAAAATGAAAATTCAAAAAATTGCTGAGAGGCGCTCATTCATTCATTCAAAACAGAAAAAGTCAGGCCCTCCCTCTCCCAAATGCTTCGAAGTTGGGATTATTTTGTTTTGTTGTATTCTTTCTTTCTTTATTTTATTCTCAACACACGTACCCACTGTATTATTATACTATAGTGTCACACTAATACTACTTGTTTAATCACATTATATATTACTTATTTGATTAAATTAAATTAAATTGATTATGTTTCTTCCTTGAAGTTCAAAGTGGACCCGCCCTTTCTTTATGCAATTAAATAGCTTATATTATTACTATTATTATTCCGAGAAAGTTGCTACACTAGTATATTTGATAGTGACATCACTTTCTCACTCTCTCCCTCCCACGTCTCACTTTTTTCTCGCAGGCCTATATTTCTTAATTGCTCAATTTTTTTTCATAAAGTTATATCATATATATATATATATATTATATTTTACTATTATTATTTGCACATATGTAATTGATTGGCCAGACTTTTAAGTAGCTTTTAAAACTAACCAAAGTGAAACATTACACTTCACCGATGGATAATAAATTCCTTTTATAAATTCAAATAAAATATATTCTTTCAAGTTGAATAATTTTTCAATATCTTTTCAAAAATAAATTAATCTTTTAGGTTTCCTTTTAAAATACTCTGAAAATTAATATTATATTTGAAATTAATCTCCTACATAAATAAATTAACAAAAGAAGTAAATTAATATACGTAGCGATAACGTAATTAAAAGATTGATTTAGTCTAAATATCTGAAACAGATATTTTTAGGTTAAGGGTAAAATACAAATGATCTGCTGGTAAATAAAATAGAAAATATAACAAGGGATTAAAAAAAAGAAATCGAAGCTGGCCCAATTCTATTGATAGAGTAGTAGAATAAATAATAAAAAGTAATAAATGGAAAGGGGGGCAGTTGTGAAAAAAAGAGAAAAAGGAACCGCCAATGGGAAATGGAATGACGATAATGCCCTGAGAAGAAGTGGATATATATATATATATATATATAATATATATATCTATATAATATAAAAACAAAGAAACCCTACTACTAGTCACTAGTCACTAGTCAGTCACCACCACCACCACCAACGCAATCAAGGAGCGTCTTGTCCTTCGCTAAGCCGTCGTATCATCTTTCTTTTTTCTTTTGTTTTGTTTTTTGGTTTTCCTCTCGTCACTCTCAGATCTGCTCCTTCCTTCTATTCGACTTCGTTATCGTCCCCTGCCCTCATGGTTGTCAACGAGAGGCCCTCTAAGAGGATGAAGAGAAGAGTAACCGCCGATCTCTACGACTTTCTCACCTTTCCCTCCACCGCCGCCGACTCCGCCCCCTCTGACGGTGCCTTCCGCCACTCCGTGCAGCAGTTTCTCACCGACCATGCTCGCATAGCCTTCCCGCCTTCACTCTTTCCGTCGCTCATGACGTGGCAGATCCTGTTCCGTGTGGGCGAACTCGTTGACGGCTCCGATCTCTCGCCCGCGTTGGTCACGCTCGACATTGTCGAGGAAGACGTCACTCGTTCTCGCAGTTCTGTGTACTGTGACCAGTGCCGAGTCGTTGGTGAGTCGAATCGCTCGCTCCCGAACTCGCTGCATTCATTGTTCGTAGCTCTCATGTGTTCTTTCTCCTACAAGAGTAGTACTTTTTTTTTGGGTTACAAAAGGTGGAACTTTACTTAGAGTAGTGTATATTTACGACTCAACTCAGTGAGTCATATAACGATTCTCTCACACTAGGTATTTTGATAAACGACAGGGCGACAAAATTATTTTCTTTTTTGAATTGTTTTCCCAAATAACATATATTTTTTTGTTTATAAAGATATAATTATGCTTTAAATAATATAATATATATAAAGACAAAGTTACACAAGCATGAGGGATGGGGGATGGGGATGGTTGAGACTTATGGGAGTTTCGTTTCTAATGCTTGACTTTATTGTTTTGGGGAAACCATTTCATCAAAAGGGTGGAGTGGGCATCCGGTGTGTCGAAAGCGATATCATTTCATTATAAGAGCTGCAAGCAACGCCATTGAAGGCTATCAAAGGCCTTGTTCTAGATGTGCCACTCTTGTCCAACTCTCTGAACCAAGGTCTGGCTTTTATCCACATTTCTAACTTGTTCATCTGTTGATTTTATTATTTATTTTTTTCCTTAATGCAAATTGCCTCAGTGTTTTGGTTATTTGAAATCTTGGCCAGGTGTAAATCGTGTAACTTTGCCATCAGCGTTGATGATCTTGAGGATTGGGTGTATCTTCAAATCGAAGATAGCACTCATCTTCTGCATGGTGTTGTCCACTCCAACGGCTATGGTCACCTGCTCACTCTTAATGGAAGAGAAGGTGGCTCAAAGCTTCTTTCTGGATCTGATATTATGGGTTTCTGGGATAGGCTTTGTGCTGCTATCTCTGTTAGGTATGAATCCTTCAACCTCCTCACTTTTAGATTCCGGCTGAGTTTAGTGAAGTGAACTGTGTCGTATGCTTGCCTGAGCAGGAAGGTCAGTGTGATGGATTTGTCCAAGAAGTTTGGGCTGGAATATCGAGTGCTGCACGCCATCACCAATGGACATTCCTGGTATGGCAATTGGGGTTATCAATTTGGGACTGGCAGCTATGCTCTTACTCAAGATGCCTACCAGAAAGCAGTGAATACCCTGTCAACCACGCCCTTGTCCTCGTTCTCATTCCAGGGCCGAGGACCACGAAGCCGCCTCCAGTGTGTTATTTCTCTCTACCAATCTTTGTCAGAGACTGAACTTCTAACAATTAAAGACCTCTTCTCTTTTTTGTTGGGACTGATTCATGAATTTCGCAAGCCCATGACCAAGAAAACATCTAAACAGGATGAATGCACTAGCAGTTGTAATTTGTTGTGTTTTTGGACGATAAGTGATGTTGAAGATGTCCAGCAGGCTTTGATCAAGGTGTTGCTTGCATCAGCTGCCTGTAGGGAGGTCAAATGGGTGTCAAGGCGTGCTCTCAAGGGTGCAGTTTGCAAGGGTGTTTCATCTCCAGAGCTTCTAGACTATAGTCTTAAGCACTTGGAAGGAAAATTAGCTGCCAACGGAATGGTAGTTCGCACACGATGCAATCCCACTACCAGTGCTGTTGAGTTCAGGTAAGAATGAAAAATGTACTTGGCTTTTCTCCCCTGTTAATTGCTTCTGCTTCTATGCTATTGCAACTGATGTGTGAGCTCTTTATCCTTAAAAACAGGCTGGAACCAGGGCCCCATATGCTTTGTGCAAATTCAAGCTATCCATCAGAAGAGCAAGTGATCTCTGATCTGACATTCTTATTTGATTCGGTAATTCACCCTGACAAAATGGTGAACTACAGACCTAAGATTATGAGGAAAAGGGTGGCTGATTCAGCAAGGAAGCTCCTTGACTGTAAGCAATTTATGAAGGACTACAAGTCAGATGCAATGGCTGTAGAACTGCCATCGGTCATTAGGCTGTGGTGTCAAGTGGAGCTTTCTGATCAGCCTAAAGATGATCCATCCCCACCGCCAGAGCTAATTGTGCTGCCTTTGAATGCTACTGTTGCTGACCTCAAGAGCGAAGCCACTAGTGCTTTTCAAGAGGTATACGCGATGTACAAGAGGTTTCAAGCTGAGGAACTAATAGGGTATGGGTCAATTAGTGATTCGCTCACAGTAAAATTCCTGCTTGGAACAAGCGGATCAGTCCGAATTGTAGGTAAATGCCCAGCGAAATATGGTCTCAGCCGATTCCGGATGGAACGAGGAACAGAGGTGTGGAAAGTTGATTGCCCTTGTGGGGCGCAGGATGATGATGGAGAAAGAATGTTAGCATGTGATACTTGTGGTGTTTGGCAGCATACCAGGTGCTCTGGAATAGATAATTCTGATGCAATGCCTTCAAAGTTTCTGTGTATGAGGTGTGTTAGCTCGTACAGACAGGAACAGGAAGCGAAGAACATGCCAGAGTGTGGCGGGGAATCTAACAAGTCTTGTAAAATATTGAACACTTGTTGCAGAGATGAAGCGGTGGCAGCGGATTGTGCAGCAGTTGCTTGTAACATAACAGTGGATTTTGGTGTACGTTGATTGAGTGTATAGTTTTTGTTTGTATGTATCGCCGTCTGTATAGTTTTTGTTTGTATGAGGAGGTTGTCAATCTTTTTTGAGAGCTTAGCCTTAGGCTCTTTCTTTCCTCTTTGATATTATCATCAACCTCAATGAAAATATATATATATATATATATTATTGACCATAGCAGCTTCCTTTCATGTTTGTTTGGATTTTGCTATGTTGTTCAACCTAATAATGGTCGTTGCAAACAAAAACATCAGATGCCATTTTACAGGTTCTTAAAAGCTACAAATGCCCAAATTTGTATTACTTCTTCTGAATTCACTAGCTTGTCATAAATCTTTGCTAATTAATTGTGGCAGCTATTGAATGAAATAATTTGACAAATTGCATGCCTAACAGGTAACTGCTTAGTTCCAAGTCTCTTTAAAAAAAAATTAAAGTACAACTGCCCAACAATTTTTCTGTGTGACATTACCTTTTCTGTTGGCCCAGATTTTATTTGTAAGTGATGGTGAAGATGAAATTCAATTTAGACAATAAGTAGAAATAATTAATTAAAATAGATAGTAATAGAATTAATAATTTATAATGTTAGGCGCATTTGTGGATTAATGCTGCTATGAATTTATTTATTATTATAAAAAAAATACTCGTAATTCCTTGGAATATCCAGCACTATTTTTTTTTACTGTAGAAGAATATGCGTATCCATCCGCACACACAAGGAGGCAAGTATATGGGAAAAAAAAAAAAAAAAAAAAAAAAAAAAAAAAAAAAGGTGAGAGGTAGTAATAATCAGTGAATACTAATCAGAGTGGAGGGATAATACTACTATTATATATCGATAATAATGCGCGGCAGTGGCAGTGGCAGTGGCAGTGAGTGAGAAGAGAGGGAATGGGGTGCAGCAGCGTGAGCGTGAGCGTGAGCGTGAGCATGAGCATGAGCATGAATATGGCTGCGGCGTGGATGGCCACTCCAGCTAGTTGCAGAGCCAACTCTCCTCCCTCTCTTTCTCTTTCTCTTGCCACTTCCAATTCCAGCTCTCATCGTCTCCGATGCGCCTTTTCCCCCAATTCCAGTTCTATGGTATCTCATCATCCCCTTCTCTTTTGTACTCTTTCTTCTTCAATTCAATTTCCTATGTGCTGTTGATCCAATTTTCTTATGACATCACAGAATATTGTGGCGGCACTTGGGGAGCCCCTCCAGGTTATGATTTCTGGTGCTCCTGCTTCCGGCAAAGGCACTCAGTGCGAGCTTATCAAGAACAAAGTATCCCCTTCGCCTCTCTTCTCTTCTCGATTCTACCAATCACTTACTTCATAACAAGCCTTCTTATTCGTTTTATATGATGCAGTATGGTCTGGTGCACATCGCTGCTGGTGATTTACTTAGGGCAGAGATTGCCACTGGCAGTGAGAATGGCAAGCTTGCCAAGCAATACATGGAGAAGGGTCAACTGGTCCCCGATGAAATTGTTGTCATGGTATGCTATGCTGTGCTGTGCTGTGCTCCCATTTTCATTTCGATTTTGAGGGTTCTTGTTGACATCTTATGCTGCGCAGATGGTGAAGGACCGTCTCCTGAAGCCTGATTCTAAGCACAATGGTTGGCTTCTCGATGGATACCCCAGGAGCTTCTCCCAGGCCACCGCCCTCAACCAATTCGGCTTTCAGCCTGATCTCTTCATTCTTCTTGAGGTATTCCTTCCATATTTCCACTCTTCCTCATATGATTCCGAACCCCAACTATACATCGTTAGATCCCAGCCCTTTTCCTATCACCGCAATTTGCAATTATGCTTTGATTCCTCACTTTGGACCTGCTTAATTTATCCTACACTGCAATGATGATTAACCCCAATTTTATCATAATTCACGACTGAATTTCCAGGTTTCTGAAGATGTTCTTGTGGAGAGAGTAGTCGGGCGAAGATTAGATCCTGTTACTGGAAAGATATATCACTTAAAGTATTCTCCTCCAGAGACACAAGAAATTGCTGCAAGGCTTACCCAACGTTTTGATGATACTGAAGAAAAGGCATGGATATGTAACTCTTTTCTTTTCCTCTCATGTGATGTTTAGTGATTCATGTTGACTGCTCTAAGGTTCTACATATATGTTTTTTTTTTTTCCTTTCCCCTCTGCTTGTTACTATGACTGAAGGTTCTTTTCCATTATATTTTGATCACAACTTAGGTTAAATTGAGATTGAACACCCATCATCAAAATGTGGAGGCAGTACTTTCAATGTATAAAGATATAACCGTTAAGGTATGCTTTCTAACTTATCTCTCTCACTCACACTCACCCCCACACAAGCAACAAACCCATCCATGTCTGGATGCACAGCACAATTAGTTTTGTCCAAGGTCTGTGGAGTGGACATAATCAAATCAATATAGCAACCACAATTACCAATTTATGGTGTAAGTTATTTTGGATGAGCTATCTATGTAAAGTGAATAATCTTTTCCACTAAAGGATTAAAAAAAGGATATTCACACTCAAATGGCATTAATACCTTGTTCTCGTGGAAAAGACACTGATAATGTGTTTGACTTAAGTTCTTATGTTCAAAACAATTTATAATCTAAAGCTCCTACAACATCTGATATCCAAACATGCTAGTATGTCTAGTCAGCCAGCACAAAATAAAAAACTATCTGGTTTCTGTATGTTTGAAATAGAGAATAGTATAAAACATCTGAAGCATGAATTTATATTGGGTGATAGTTGTTTGACTGTTTTACGGTTGTGTTTCTTCAAGTGTTACTATTGCTGCTTTCTAGCAGTAAATTTGTTGTTCAATACAATTCTACTAATGCTAAAGCAAGGATATATTTGAAAGAACAGCAGCTAAAGTACTATTGTTGCCTTCAGATAAATGGAAATGTCTCCAAGGAGGAAGTATTTGCTCAAATTGACGCAGCATTGACAAGTCTTTTAGAGCAAAAGAAGGCTGCTTCAGGATCTGTGGCAGCGTAGGAGAGCATCTTTTCACATTTTGATCGAGCATGGCGTCCTATATATGTGGAGGTAATTTACGGATTTTAACCAATGTTTTATTTTTATTGAGTTAAAAGTAATCTGCATTTTTCCGTGAAGACTGATCGATCTGTTAAAATTGTCTCGTGGCTTTGCATCCTTTTGTGGAAAAGCAATGTGATGTGATTGGCTACAACCATGCATGAGGACCTGTGATCGCAAATTGAATTGAATGGTATATTTCACATGTTCTTTTCTATATGAAAGTAATTCCTTTGAAGTCCCTTTTTTCTAAAACTATCAACGACTAGCTTGTAAATGGAGGGTTTAGTGGATTATTGCTTGTTGCTTCCTGTTTCCGCTAGGTCGGTACGCTCTGTTCTTTACCATTTTTTCTGTACATTAATTGGTGATTGAAAATCATGTAGTCGACCCAATGAAAGAGGGGGAAAGAATAGATTATAGTTATTCTATGTTCTTGATCATATGATTTACTTTGATATTGTAACAATACCTACATTCAACTCAATTTGTTATTTTCTGAATAAAATATCCACTTTGGATGAATCCTTTATATATTTATGTTAGTTTGCTTAAACTTCCATAATACCTCGTTTTCGTGGTCTGACGTCAATACTTTTTAACTAAAACATATATAACAGATTTCGCATGGCCGCACCCAGCAGTCTTCTTCGCTAACTGTTTACTCTCCTCTAATCTCTCTTATTATTATAATTATAAGTAACTCGTTTTAGATGTCAGTGGTCAGAGTAGTACTAAAATGTAGTTGCATTCACCGACTTATACAAATTAATGTCAAGATTTTCAAAACCGATAATAGATACAGATGGATTGTATTGTTGATAAATCTTTGACTTTATGAACACTACAGAGTTGCATCTCTCTTCACTTTCAGGTATCGGTCGTAATTTTATCAATAATAATCAGCATATGCATCTCGGTTATTGAATATTTCTGTATCTATCTGCTTAACAAATCTTTTAATAATTTGCTTGAGTACTAGCCACTAGTGTATATTATTAATGTTAGGTTTGTTCTTTGTTGAAAGGTCAGCCACATTAGTTAATTACTATTACTATTACTTGTACCCATGCATATTTGAGAGCTTTGCAAATAAATAACAAATCAACCCCAAGTAACCAGCTCTCGGCGAAATAGTAGTTACCAGTACGTTTTCAAAGCTTTTATTCAATTATTATTTCTCTTTTTCTGTCGCAGTTGGTTTTTGTTTTCTATAGTGCAACGACCGAGTTATATTTTTTATTTTGAAAATAAATTATTATTGAATGCGAAGAACAGTGCTAATGTCCGAGTCTGCTCTATATACATGTAAGACTTGGTCTTTGGTCCTCAGTCCTACAAAGTAACAATACTCTCTCTTTCTTTCAATTCTCAAACCGCGTTTGTTGTCTTCTGCTTTTGCCATTCTCATATAATCCTCTTCTCAATTCAGCACCCTTCATATACCTTCTCTAATCATATTCTTTTATCTCTCTCTCTCTCTCTCACCTTCCCACCATGAAATTATCGAATCCTTCCTATGGCTTTTCTCCTTGACCACTCCTTCTGCTACCTCTTTATTTTCCTGTACTTCCTCCTCTCTCCTCTTTCCATCATTAATTCACTTTCAACAGTTTCCATCTCTGAGACATCCAACCAAACAGTTATTTGTGCCTTGCAACATCCAAACCAACAAGGACAAACTAACCTTAACTGTACTAGCTTTCCCCCTGGTATTGGACTTCAACTGAATCCCAACATCTCCTATTCTGAGATTGTGGGTGGCAATGGATTCGTATGTGCACTAAGGCCACCGTCTTCTTCTGTTTCCACCATGGGTTGTTGGAGATTCTCTCCCAATGCTACTAATGTCCCCTATAAGCGCATCTATCATGGGCCCGTTATAGAAAACATTGATGCTGGCAACTCCCATGTTTGTGGCCTTGTTAATGGGAACAATAGCCTCGAGTGTTGGCAGTGGCATGGCTTCGATCCAAACATGCTGGACAGGAACATGTCAAGCATTGCCGTGGGAGAGGATTTTGTGTGTGGCTTATCACAATCAGGCAACGTTACGTGCAATGGTAATATTATACGTATCCCTCGAGGGCAGTACTCTTCGATTGCAGCTGGGTTTAGGCATGCTTGTGCAATCACTCTTGAAGGCAGCTTGGATTGCTGGGGTGACGTGAGCATGATGGGTCAGAAACCACAAGGTAGTTTCATTGGTTTGGCCTTGGGAGAGAACCGAAGTTGTGCTCTTAGGTCCAATGGAACAGTTGCTTGTTGGGGATCAGATGGCTTCAGCATCCCACAGGGATTTCAAGGGACTTATTTTGAATCAATTGTGGCAAAGAGAAGTGTTTTCTGTGGAGTTGTGTCTTCTAATCTTTCTTTGATCTGTTGGGGTACTCAGACTATTGAGACAAATGACATGGTGTTTGACAATGTCCTCCCTGGGCCTTGTAGGAGTAAATGTCCATGTGGACCCTTGACAGATTCTGCCAAGTTATGTGTATCTCAGGGCATGTCCATTTGCAGGCCTTGTTCAGTTCAGCCTGGGTCTCCATTTCAGCCATCACCACCACCATCATCACCACCGATTGCTCCACTACCCGAAACCACGCAACGTGGCTGGAGCAACAAGATGGTGGCATTCCTGGTGGTTGGGTGTGTTGGTTGGAGTTCCTTGCTGGCAGTCTTTGCTTTCTTCCTTTACAGGCACTGCAAAGGCAGAACAGGCCGTGTCCATGACTCTGGCAGACTGGACGGGTCCGCGACCACCTCGCCAAGCCAACTGGAAGAAGCTCAGGCCATCCAGGGAGTTCTAGAGAAGCGTTTGAGCCACGTGATCAGCATGGGAACTGGGACCCATTTGGAGGAGTTCTCCTTGCAAGTGCTGCTCGAAGCCACCAACAACTTCTCAGAGCACAAAAGGATTGGGATTGGCAGCTTCGGCTCTGTGTATCATGCCACATTGCAAGACGGGAAGGAAGTCGCCATAAAGAGAGCTGAAGTCTCTCCAAACTCTCCATCCTATGCAATGTTGGGTGCCACCAGAAAGCAAGAAGACAAGGACAATGCCTTTGTCAATGAGCTTGAGAATCTCTCGAGACTCCACCACAAGAACTTGGTCCGGCTATTAGGGTTCTATGAAGACACGAGCGAACGCATATTAGTGTACGAGTACATGAACAATGGCAGCCTGAATGACCATCTCCACAAGCTCCAAAGCTCTGCTCTCATGTCATGGTCTATGCGCATCAAGGTGGCACTGGATGCAGCAAGGGGCATAGAGTACCTCCACCAATATGCCACGCCGCCGATCATCCACCGTGACATAAAGTCATCAAACATATTATTGGATGCCAAGTGGACAGCCAAAGTGTCTGATTTTGGGCTCTCACTGATGGGTCCTGAAGATGAAGAGTCACATCTCTCCCTCCTAGCAGCTGGCACGGTTGGTTACATGGACCCTGAATACTATAGGCTCCAACTCCTCACAACGAAGAGTGACGTGTACAGCTTCGGAGTGGTTCTGCTAGAAATGGTGTCAGGGCACAAGGCCATCCATAAAAACGAGAATGGGGTGCCCAGAAACGTGGTAGATTTCGTGGTGCCTTACATTGTTCAGGATGAAATTCACAGGGTGCTGGACCAGAGAGTGCCACCGCCAACACCGTTTGAGATAGAGGCAGTGGCGTTCGTGGGTTATCTGGCGGCAGATTGCGTGCGTCTGGAGGGCAGAGACAGACCAACTATGAGTGAGGTTGCCAACAGTTTGGAGAGAGCGTTGGATGCGTGTTTGGCCAAACCAGCACTGTCCTTGTCAAGGTCCACCACCGCTGCTTCTTCGGACCAATAGCATCTTTTCTTTTCGCTTACGCGTTCGTTAACTCTGAAGCAGTCCACTTCTTTGTATTTGTATATTCCACCACCACCTTCTTTCTCTCCTCATTTTTTGTTGTTAATATTACATTTTTAAAACTAATTTCATTGTCATCACGAGGACACACACATTAAATAACGCGCTCTAATTTTGTTTTTATTTTGAACTAGTCAAGGCCACACCATAAAGTGTATATGGTTGCATTGAGGCTGAGCCTACCAACTAGAAAAAAAAAAGAAACAAATAAAAACCAATGGGAAAATGCTACTTGTACATATATTAATACACATCCACTCATTTTTCACTCATTTAAAAAGTTGGCAACTTTTATGAATATGTTGGCAACTTGCCAACATTTTTATAAAAGTTGCCAACTTTTGAATTGGTGGAAAATGGGTGGATGACACTATTATATGTACAAATAGCATTACTCAGACCAATGCAACGGCCAAAATTATTTATAAAATCCAAAACCGCTGTGTTTTTACACAAGCAAACCGTACGTGTTTTTTAATCTTTAAACTACTTTTCGAGATTTGGAAATTATTAGACTTCTTTTTTCTTTTCTTTTATGTTAACTATTTCACTTCTTTATTCACCATACGTCAAGTGGATGGAAGTTTGAAATAAGAGTCCAGTAAAAACATAAGTTTTTTTAATAAAAACCAAGTCAAATAGTAAGATTGAATAAAATCGAACAAAAAGTCTCAAATAGTAGAGCACTCTTTTTCATAAAAGAAGATAATTCCCCTCTTCACTCTAATAATGAAAATCACTATTTTTATTTTAATTAATTAATTGACTTGGTGTATGACAAAAACGTCGACTTGGTGTAGGTTCAGACCAATTTCACGCTACGCCAGTTTCTAGAGTTCGTGGAACAGAAAGGGGAAAAAAAGGTGCTCATGGAAGTTTCCAAGTTCAGAATTTTCTTCGAAAAAGTTTGCGAATCAGTTGGTATTAGGTTAGGTGGGTTCGGATATTTGAAGAGCAAATGAAATGAAATGATACAAGTTCTAGAAAGAGGCTTGGCAACTTAAGTAAAACAGTTTAGAAAAAAGAGACAAATAACCAACTCATGTTTAAAGGTTTAGGAAGAGATAACATAACTGCCATATTTTAGTTTAGTTTAGTTCCTACACAGAATAGATCTCTCTCCCTCTCAAGTCTCAACAAAGTTAGATGAGTGCTTAGTAAGAAAGAAAGTCACCAGTTGTGAAAGGAGCTTCTCCATCCTCTTTGCCAAGAGCACTGTGAGAGTGAGGAGATGTCAATGTGGAAGGTTCAGCATCAACAAGCATCTTGACAACCTCTCTCATGGCAGGCCGCAGTGACGGAAGCTTCGTGGTGCACTTGATTGCTATCTTCAACACTTTTATCATATCTTTCACAGACTTGCATGCCAACTTGTTATCAACTATTTTCAGAACGCTCTCTCCATCATTCAGATTATTCAAAACCCAATACACTATGTCCTTGGCGTCCCCGTAATCCTCTTCAATGGCTTCTCTGCCGCACACTAGTTCTAATAGCACCACTCCGAAGCTATAAACATCGCTCTTTTCATCTATGTCCAGTGTATAAGCCAGCTCTGCACACACCATACTTACTTGTAAGCAAGCATGATTTTATCTGAACTAACACATTATTTTTGTTCATTGATCGATATATTAATTGGTGTATGCTTCTGAAACAAAAAACAGCACAATGAAATTACCTGGAGCAATGTAACCATGGGTGCCAGCTACACAACTAATACCCAACTGCTTGTCGGATTTTTCTGCCAATCTGGCAAAACCAAAATCAGCTACTTTAGGCTCATAATCCTCATCAAGCAAGATGTTGCTGGATTTTATATCCCTGTGTATGATCGGTGGAGAGCAATCATGGTGTAAATAGGCAATCCCCTTTGCAGATCCCAGAGCAATTTTATACCTCTGGTTCCAGTCCAACTCTGGCTTCCCATCTTTGATCTGTCTGTGAAGAGCTCTAAACAGATTACCATTTGCCATGTACTCAAACACTAAATAATTGGACCCTCCTTTTACCAAACAAGCATAGAGCTTGAGTATGTTTCTATGCCTAATTTTTCCCAAAATCTCCATCTCTGCAGCTAAAATCTTCACATTGTCTCCTTTGCCAAGTTTCTTTACGGCCACCGTGCCGCCATTTTTCCTCAACTCCACACGATAAACCTTCCCTGTGCTACCACTGCCTATCAAATGATCATCATCCAATTTACATATTTCATCCACATCAAAATCTACTCGGTGGAAAGATGCAAGTTTCCATTTTTGACTTACTTCCTCTTGGCCTCCTGAGTTTTTACCCACAATCATATGCTTGAGGTTTCTACGATTCAAAAACAGCAGCAACACAGCTAAAACAATGACAAAGATGGATGCAATAAAACATAATAAGACAAATTTGTCACTGTAGACCCTTTTCTGACCATGATTTTCAGCACAAATCTTCAAATCAGAATTCGTGAAAGGTTTAACATTCTCCTCAGCACACAGTCCCTGGTTTCCAAGAAAAGCTTTCTCTCCTCCAATAATCAATAGGCCAGATGGAACTCTACCAGAAAACTGGTTTTCAGAAAAATCCACAGAGCTAAGCTTCATGGTTGCTAAATTATCTGGAATACAACCTGTGAGTTTGTTTCCAGATAGATTAAGAGAGTTCAATGAGGTCATAAGTGAAATTGACTGGGGGATGTTTCCAGAAAGAGAATTCCAAGCAAGATTCAAGTCCACCAACCTTGCACAATCACCCAGTTCTGTGGGTATTGATCCACTTAATGAATTCTCTTCTAGATGCAGAGTAGATAATTGCTTCAGAGATCCCAATTCCGGTGGTATTTCAGCAGAGAAACTATTATTGTTCAAGTAAAGCTTCTCCAAGTTCACCAGCTTTCCAAGCTTTGATGGAAGCTTACCAGAAAACCTGTTGTTAGTCAAAACCAACTCATTTAGGTTGGTAGAAAACCCAATTTCTGAAGATACCTCACCACTGAAATCATTATCAGCCAAATCAATTATATTAACATCTGGGAATGCCCAAACCTCATCTGGAATTTTCCCAGATAAGAAGTTCCTATTAATCCGCAATCTCATAAGAGATTTGCACGTGCCATAAGTCCCAGGAAAGTTCCCAGAGAAGTTGTTCTGCAGTGCAAGCAAAAAGGCCAACTTCCTGCTTTCACACAGGTACTTTGGGAAATCCCCTGAAAATTGATTCTCAGATATGTCAATGCTCTCAAGTGGCGAAAACCGGCCGAGGTTTTCTGGAATCATCCCAGTGAAGTTGTTTCTATAAACTGAGAATCCAACAAGATGCTGCATATCCCCGAATCCAGCAGGAAGTTCTCCGGACAAGAGGTTATCATATAGTTGAAAAACAGTCAAATTCTTCATGTTACCAATTTCCTCTGGCAGCCTACCATAGAGATGGTTTGCAGAAATGTCCATCTCAAGCAGATTGGTGAGGTTTGCAAGCTCAGCTGGGATTTCTCCTGTCAAGTTATTCATGAAGAGCTCAATCTTGCAAAGATTTTTTAACTTGGAAATTGATCTTGAGAGTTTGCCAGAGATCCTGTTCCTTGAAATGTCCAGTGTCTCCAGTGCCCTCATCTCATACATTGATTCTGGAATCTCTCCTCTCAAATGGGAACCACCAAGATAGAGCCAAGTCAAGTTCTTCAGATTCCCAAGAGTCTCTGGAATGTCACCCTCAGTGTACTCATTTTCCCCAAGGCCCAGTGACACCAGTCCAGTTAGGTTCCCCACCCAGCGGGGGATTCTCCCAGAGAAGTAGTTTGCTGAAAGGTCAAGAACCTGCAGGTTTCTCAGCCCAGACAGGTCTGGGATGGTTCCATGCATCCGATTTCCTGTCAGGTTCAACACTCGGAGGTTGGTCCAGTTGCCTATTTCTGGTGGAAGCCTTCTAGAAATCAGATTCGATGGCAGTGACAGCACTTGCAGGCTCTTCAGAACTGAGAGTGATGGGGAAATGGCACCAGAGAGGGACTTGTTTTCAAGTGAGATTTCTGTGACTTTCCCAGAAAATTGATCACAGGTGATCCCATGATACTCACATGCAGACACTGATTCATTCCATGAACTCAAATAATTGAAGGAGTCATTCAAATGGTTCTTGAACTCAAGGAGAGCTTGGGCCTCCAAGGTCAGAGACACACATGGCGGCAAAATGATGTAGGAAGTGAGCAACAGCATTGGCAACAGGAGATGAAGGGGACTACTACAGTTGGCCATTTTGGAGAAAGTTGAGGGACAAAACTGTCAGTGCAGAGCAGTGCAGTGCAGTGCAGTACAGTACAGTTCAGTTCAGAAGAAAACAAAACAAAAATAATTGGAGTGCCAGGCAGGTCAAGGACAAGGTGGGTGTGGGATATGATCTCTGAAGGTAACGTTACTTGTTGATGATCAAACCATTATTGCTGGAGTGGGAAATAAGGGGTCACCTCACCATCCTGGCAACATTAGGAAAATTCAATTCAGTGCCATTAAATTATAAACAATTGCATACACCAATCAGTCAATAAAAAAGGCAAATTAACTAAAGCAACATGGTGGTCATGGTGAATGAGTGAGAGAGAAAGGTGACGTTAGGCCGTCAATTTTGTTTCTATCTGTGGAGAATTATTGTACTGTCTTTTCTATAATTGCAATCAAAGCATTGAAGAAAGAGATGATGCCTTTGGAGTCACTCATACATTCGGATCTGATCTGATCTTTTTCCACACAGAACATACATAAAGGTTACCAATATCTAGTAATTTGCTATGAAAGCAAAGCACAAACAATAATTATAACATAGTACACTCAATACTTTTGAATTTTGAAATCATTAGTTACCATTACTAACAACCATGGACGTTACAATTATGTATATATATATTTCTTTTCTTTTCTTTTCTTTTGGGGGACAGCTAATCACGAGGTAATCCTTAGAAAAGTAGCTAGCTTTTTCCCATGGGTTGGAACGTTACAACTCAACATTATTCCATCCCAAGGAACAACCTTTGCCTCTCTTTCCATCTTGTTTGCAGATAATTAAGGCTACTCGATTGAAACTCAGAACGTGGGAAACATATAATATAATAATATAATACATAGAATTAGAAGACCAATATAATCAAATAAATAAATGTTGAAAGATGAAGAGTTTTCATATGTATATATATAAGAACAAATTAAAGTCAGCAGCAATATATAGGATTGAAATTGCCTTGATGAGAATTAAAAAAGCTAAGGGATCTGATGATATATATATCCGGTTTGTATCTATCTATCTATCTAATTACCTGATTATCAGTGGATAATACATGCATACTACAGCTAGCTAGCTAGCTATCAAGCAGGATGGATGGATCTTTAATTTGGAGTTCTCATCTTCATCACCAAAATGAACAAGCTGCTGGAGGGACCTGCCTACGCCTTCTCCTCGCTCTTAGCAATAAGCCTGTCTACTGAGAATGATTATATATATAGCGAAGAGAGCGAGAGAGAGCAAATAGAAACAGAAGAAAAGAAAAGGAGTAATTTTGCAAGCAAGAGAAGTAATCTGTCTGTATGTATCTTATTTCAGTGGTGGTTTGTGCTGTGAACTGGGTGGGTTGCCAAGAGAAAGCAAGAGCAAAATGGCGATATTATTGTTGATGCATGATTGATGAGTAATATTGTGTTGGAAGTTTCTTCTACAGGAATAATAATACTAGTCTATATCGAGAATGAAGACTGAGCAAATAAAGTTGATCGAAACTTTGGTAGTGAGTGGTGTGCTGTGGTGTGGTGTGGGCACAGATAAAAGAGAGAGAGAGAGAGAGAGCAACTCAGTAGTATAGTAGTGGGGTGGGTTGGGGGAGACAGAGACCAATATGCTTGCTTTTTCACCAGATATATAAATAATACATTAGTATCATATTCAGAGCAGAACATAAATAAATAAATTTAGAAGGAAATGGAATAGGAACAGGAATAGGAACAGGAACAGGAGCGGTCATTTTGCCTAGCTAATATGATGACAAGGGTTGGAGAATGCAGTCAGTGAGTCCGATCAATTACCAATTAATATCATTTCATTTCTGTGTTTATTCATTTATTTATGGGATTATTCATGTACAAATAAAATGACACTATATATAATATATAGATGGTGGAAAATGGTTTTGTTAGAGATTAGCATTAGGATTAGGACTAGGAGTAGGACGTGGACGTGGCATTCCCTTCCTTTCCAGTGGAGCTAGGAGTGAGTCAGTCCCAGATTTTTGAGAACATGATCCTGTCCTGTGAGTCAGTCCACTATTCCATTCCTCGCTCTCTCTCTCTCTCTCTCTAGTGGACGGACGGACCACAGAAAAAGGAGGTACGGTCACTGTTCAAGCCACTGTTTGTGCTCTCTCTGTAGTCCAGTCATACTATCGACGTTTTGTCACCTTTCGCTCCTTTTTCATTCATTTCTTCTTCACTACATAGTACATAACATATATCTCCAACATCAACATCTTTCACGAATTAATTCCCTTTTATATTACTCCATCAATAGTGCTTCTTCTGCATCATTCTACGATGCTTCAGATTTATAATTCCTTTATATTTTTCATAAAACTAATCGAAAAAGTAAAGATTAAATATTTTGAAATATGAAATTCATTTTTTCTTTTCCAATATGATGAAACTAAAAATAAAAACTACAGGTGTTGAAATATGAGATAACAAGTTTTCTTTTCTTATAACATATAAAACTAAAAATTATATACTTTCAATTTTGAAATATGAGATTATTAGATGATTTTTTTTATAAAATGTAAAATTAAATACTATATACTTTTTGAAATATACGATTTATTTCATATAATGTAAAATCAAAGACTATAAGTACTTTGAAAAAAAAAAGATTACATGATTATTTTTTAAGTTATATAAAACATAAGACTGTTTTAAAATTTGAAAATTATATTACACATTTCGAAGTTTTATACAATGAATAACTAAAAAGTATATATACTTTGAAATATGATATTGTACAAGTTTTTTTTAGTTTCATAAAACCATATGCTAAGTTAAAATATGGCCTCAAACGATTTTTTTATTAGTATAAAATTAAAGACGTTAAACTTTAAAATATGATTTTAAACAATATTATTTTTCAATATAAAACTTAAAATTGTACTTCAAAATATAAGAATAAAAAATTTATTTTGATATATTATAAAGAGAATATTTATATATATGATTACATGATTTTATTAAACATATAAAATTGAGACAAAATACTTTAAAATATGAGATTACATAATTTCCATGTGGTATAAAATTAGAGATTATACACTTTAAAATATAAAATTGCACAATTTTTTCATTATGTCGTAGAAAACTAAAAACAATATATTTTAAAATAAGAGATAACACATTTTGTTTTTTAGAAAAATTACACTATATACTCTGAAATATGATATTGCACAATTTTTTTTATGTAGTAGATAACTAATCAATTCATCTAAGTGTAGACCTAATATACACTCATCCCATTATCCACCTAATAAGAAAAATGAGATAAAGGTATGCATATGTAGGGACCACCATTCAAAGCATGTGGATGGATAATTGGTTGACATCTATATTGGGTATTGGGTGTACACCAATTTGGATATTGACTATATACTTTAAAATAAAAGATTTTACAATTTTTTATGTTTTAAAAACCTAATTAGTATATACTTCAAAATATAGATGAAAAGTAATTTTTTTCATATTATGGAGAAACCAAAGACTATATATACTTTGAAGTTTGATATTACAAAAAGGTTTTATATCATAGAAATCCAGAGACTATATACTTTGAAATGTGAAATTACACAATTTTTTATGTAGTAGAAAATTAAAGACTATATACTTTAGAATATGAGGTTCTATAATTTCTTTTATATCTTACAAAACTAAAGACTATATATACTTTGAATAAAATGAGATTTTGCAAAATTTATTATGGCATAGAAAAGTAAAGACTATATACTATGTAATATGTATAATAAACATTTTTACATAGTGGAATACCGAAGACTATTTACTGTGAATTATGAGACTACACAATATATTTTATGCAATAGAAAACTAAAGATAACACACTTTAAAATATGAAATTTCACAATTTGTTTATGTCATAGAAACCTAAAGGCTATGTAATTTAATTTGAAATTAAATATGAAAGTGAAACAATTATTTCATATAGTGGAGAAATTAATGACTATAAACTTTGAAATTTCAAATTACACAATATTTTTTAAGTCATAGAAAACTAAAGTCACTATATAACACATTTTTTTTAGAGTAATGTTACATGTACTCTATAAAATCAGCAACAATCAGCCACTATATGTAATAATTCAACATTTTAAAACTAGTAAACCAACTATTATTATTGTACATTAATCCAACATTTTTAAAAAGTTTAATTACTAATTTCAAAATGTTAGTGGCTGATGATGACTAATTTCGTGATGTATACAAATCATTTCTCATTTTTTTATTACAAAGAAGAACCTAAGACTATATCCTTTGTAATATACATTACACAATTATTTTTATGCCATAGAAAATTATAGACAATATACTTTTCAAAAAAGCTTACAAGTTTTTTAGTCATTGAAAACCAAAGACTATAAACTTTATAATATATATAACAAACAAATTTTTATGTAGCAGAATATCGAAAACTATATACTGTGAAATAATATGAAATTACATAATATTTTTTATCTAGGCTAAAATTAAATACTATTTTGAAATATGAGATCATACATTTTTTTTTAAATCATAGAAACTTAAAGACTATACAATTTGAAACATTAATGTGAAACATTTTTTAAGATAGTAGAAAAATCTAAGACTATATATTTTAAAATTTGAGATCGCACAATTTTTGGATGTCATAGAAAACTTAAGACTATATGTACTTTGAAATATAAGATTGTATATTTTTTTTTTCATGTAGTAGAAGGCTAAAGGTTATATATACTTTTAATTATAAGATTTCACAAATTTTTATGCTTCTACATTAATTAGTTTTAGCGACTAATTTTTAGCGGTCATTATACTAATGTCACTATTTCTATTATTAATTAATCTTTTTTGTCGCAATTATACATTTTCCATTAGTGTTATTAGTTATAAGTTTAACTTTGATACACTGACATTGTAAAAATATTTTACGCCGTCATCAAATCAAAATTCTTTATTTGATGACTTTTAAGGTAGTTGGAGAGAGAAAATATTATCATGGCTGACGTAACAACACTGATTGGACAACTCTGTACAAAATTTGTATACTTTTATAATGACAAGCCACTAATTATTTACCGATATCAAAATAGTTAATAGGAAGACCATCTCAAAATATTCTGATAAATGAATTACATATTTTGTAGTCTTCTGACTGTTACAACAAACACATTATTCTTTGGGCTCTAGCCCGTATTAAAAAAAAAAAAAAGATTACTACCTAAAACCCTAAACCCCTAATTATTCCCTAACCAGTTTCTACATTTGCTTAAGAAAAATCAATAAAAATATTTGCTCTATTGTTCTTCAAGAACGTGACATTTCTCAGGAGGCATTCAAACTACTTTCTAGCCTTTGATTTGAATCTGGTTCCATATACTGGGTTTGCACTCCAATTTTGCTCAAATCTAGTTCGTGCTCGAGATTTGTCAACTTTCAACGAGACCTTCTTCTTCAGCGATTTTTTGGAGAGGTGTCAGCTTTCCAACGTCGTTCTAAGTCTCTTGCCTCTCTTGGTTCAAGCCTTTATTCTCTCGCAAGTTCGCTTTCATCTATCGACGACATG
Organism: Aeschynomene evenia; assembly: GCA_013621005.1. Lineage (NCBI taxonomy): Eukaryota > Viridiplantae > Streptophyta > Magnoliopsida > Fabales > Fabaceae > Aeschynomene > Aeschynomene evenia. The sequence continues at coordinate 34,826,941 of CM024266.1, read as the reverse complement.
TTATGATCTGGTTCTCCGTCATCTCTATGCGATTTCTCTGGTTCTTGATTTGGATTTTCGCAAACCGCAATAGATTTTTTATTCAATAGTTATTTCAAAATTCAATACTCTATTTGATCTTTGTCTCAATTGCTCTCGAGAGGACGTTGCTCAAATACGTACGTGACAACGTCCGTGGCAACATCTTCCTTGAGCTACTGCGTACTTCTTTCTATGTACAAAATCGATCCAAACCGATCAAATGACCAAAAACCGCCTAAAAAATTGAAAATCGAAAAAATTAATTTTTTCTTTGTTCTATTAGGCTGCCAAACGATCGGTTTGGTTCAGTTTTCAGTTCCAACAATAGAAAACAGATCGAACTGAACTAAATTTAATGCCATACCATATATATTGTATCTTTAACCCTCTAAACCTATTTTTCACTCACCTGAAACACTAGAGCCGCCGCTCAACCTATCACCCTCACCCTCTCAAAAAATAAATTGCAGAATCTCACCCACCCTCACCCTCGCGGCCTCGCCCTCTCTTCCGATCTCCGGCGTCATCCGCAAGCCGCGCCTCCCGATCTCAGGCCCCAGCCGCGCCTGCCTCCATCGGACTTGCCAGCCGCACCTCCCTCTGCCTCGCACACAGGTGACACCGTGACAGGCCCTAGCGACTCCCTCCGTCGGGCTCCCTCGGTCGCACACAGGCTTTCTCCTCCGGCGGATCCCAGACGCGTCTCCCTCTGCAAGTAGCGTCGCCAGGCCGCCACCTCGCCGCCTCACATCCAGCCACTCTTCCCTCACGCATCGGTATCACCATTCTCATTTCTCCATGTCTGAGGTAGGTTTCTCTGTTTTGTGAATCAATAATCCTCTTTTCTCTGTTTTGTGAATCAATAATCCTCTTTTGTTAAAGAAGGCATATTATGATTTTAGCTTCCAATTTTTCAATATTTGTCAAATAAATGTTGTGTATGAGTGTACATTGCTGTGGTTTTGTTTCTGATCATGCAGAATGTGTGTCTTTTCTTATTCAGCAGGTTAAAAAAACAAAAAAAGAACCGCCCAAATCCAACCGCATTGTGATCGGTTCGGTTGGAGGCGGTTAAAGAGAACCCATTGGTTGATGATTTATATCAACCGAAGAGGTCGGATCGGGTGGAATTTGTTCAAAAACTGAACCGACTGCCCGATGAACACCCTTTCAACAATACCTTTTATTTTTGTTATTTTACATTTTCCGAATTTAATTAATTCTAATTTTACTCTTTAAATGATGAACTCCTGCTTCTATTTAAAATGGTGGCGAAGTCCATGGAATCTGTGAAAGAAGAGCCTCTTACAATATTAAATATCTGCTTGCTGATACAAGATCAGTAATTTTAAATGCCAGTTATATCTCTGTCGTTGTCCCATCCTTTTTATTCAAAGGGTAATAACCTTAGTCAACTGATTCAATTGTCTAATTAGATGAAACAGGATAACCAATTTATTTATTTATTTTTGAATTTTTACTTCTTTCATTTAGATTTTTTTTCACTAGTTTTTAACTATGTTAATATGTAGAAAATCAACTTTTGTGTGCAGTTTAACAGTCCCATTATATGGTCTACAATATGCTTGGAGATTGGGAATGGCTTCTTTGATATATTCTTTCTCGTGCATGAGATGTGCACAAATTTGTGTTCATAGGTAAAATAAGTAGGTTTACCAAAGCATTCTGGTGGGACTATATTGTTAGATTTTAGAATTCAGATCAGATTACTTCTTTTTGGAATTCATTTTGAAAGAAAAACTGTCTTGATACTTTTTGTTATTGTGTTTCTGAGTACTGCTATAAAAAAGATAAAGAATATATCTTGCACAGTTCATGATTATATATTTACTCATCAATTTATTAATAGATTCTAATTCTGAATTTAATTTACTTCTGTAAGTCAATGTGTGAGGCTTCCTGCAGCCCAAGTAATTATTCAATGGACTCATTTAAACTCATTACACAGGTGAATCTGATTTTGAAGCTGACAATAAAATTGATGGAGGTGGTCACAAACCTATCTAGGAACAGTTCCTGGGTTGGTGGTGTGTTGATTTTGGAGGAGGCAGCTGCTGAAGAAACCTCAAGAGGGTAACGCTCCATGCTGGGGATTATTGAATTTGTTGTGGCCTTTGCTGCTTGCTGCTCATGAATTGCAGTTAGGCTTTACATCATTGGATCCAACAGAGGCTTTTTGATTATTGGTTTTGTCTGCTGTGGGTGGCTTGTCATTCTCAATCCCTCTTTGTCTGAGCTTCTTCTTCAGGCATGAGTTCCATAGATTTTTAATCTCATTGTCTGTTCTTTCTGGTAACTGAGCTGCAATTTGAGACCACCTCAATTATATATATATGTAGAAAGCAGCATATTGATCAAGCAATGAATGAAACAATATATATTTAAGCTAGAGCAAGATAAGATGGTTCTTTAATTTAATTTAAATTGAGCAAGCTAAGAGGTTTAATTAGGTACATGCCTGTTGCCAAGGACAACATGGAGCTCAATTATCAAATTCTCTTCCTGCAGAGAGAATGCTCCTCTCTTCAAATCAGGCCTCAGGTAATTTATCCACCTAAATCTGCAGCTCTTCCCACACCTCTGTAGATCTGTCATGTCATAATAAACATGAATCAATCTTGTGACTTGTAGATATATATGTTGTCTTCAAATACTATATATCATGTCATAATAAACATGAATCAATCTTGTGACTTGTAGATATATATGTTGTCTTCAAATACTATATATATATATATATTAACATAACAATAATCTTCTCTATTATAAGTTTGGTGAGATGAACAGTTTGCTTTTTGAGTGAAATGACCAAATAACCATGGTTCCAAGGGGTTGTTTTTAGAATTCTACTTCAAGGTGCTCTATATGAGTGACACATGTCCAGTGTGTTGTTCGATTGCCCTTCGTTTCAATTTTCTTCATATGTAGTTGTAGTTTGTTTATGGCCGTCCGATTTAGGTTTCTAATTTTCTGCCAGAGTTGCTTTTGGGTTGATGTGAAGCATATCTGCGAAGCTTCATTTGCTTTGTAGTTTTCACGTGCTTCTCTCATAAGCTTCTCTCTCCCCCTTACTATTTTTTGGAGCATAGTGTTACAATGTTCTTTCTCTCCTCCATCTTCTCTCACACGTTTCTCACTTTAATTTCTCACTTTCTTCCTCCATTTTCCCTTGACTTCTCTCTCTCCTACTCTATCTTTTCTCTCTCTCTCTCTCCGAGGGAAACCAGCTGAAGGAGACTTGTCAAAAGAGGCAGGTGGCTGGTATTGCTAGGTTGTGTCAGCAAAGGGGAAGAGGAAGAGCCGCTTGGCAGTGGCGGTCTAAGATGAAAGCCGCGCATCTGGCAGCTACCGGAGATGGTGATGATGGTGGTGCCAATCTTGCTGAAGGCTTGCAGAGGGAGGATGAAAGGGGCGAACAAAGGAAGATGGCGTCGTCGTTGCCGTTATTGTGGCAGTGTGGCTGAGCTTTGTGGTTGCACGATGAAGAGGGAGCGATGACGGGATGGAGGAGCGAGGGCATTAAGGGAAGAGGTGACCAGGATGAGGTGGCGTAGCAGTACCTTCATGCGGTGCAGATCGTGGGCTCATCAGGAGGCGCAAATCAGGACAGAGGAAGGAAGGGTGGATGCGAACTGATGGAGGGCGCAGATCCATGGGGTAGGGATGGAGGGAAAGAGGTGATGATGTGAGGTATCTCTTGAGAAACACCCCAAAGCTATGATCTAACACCCCAAAGCTATGATCTCACAACCCAAGAGGGGGGTGAATTGGTTGTGTGTAGTTTTTTGCAAATCTTTGCTTTCTGATTTCAACAATTCTTCAAATCTCAGAGATTGATCAAGTCTTTGATACTTGTCAAAAATTAGTCAAAATACAAAAATCAATAAGCTACTTGTGATATCAGAATTAATTATCAAAGATATGACATACACAGAAATCAATATGTCAATGACAATGATATAGTTTAACGGTTTAAACAATTACAAATATAACACAACACTTTAATCTCAAGCTTTCTGAACAATCAAATGCAAATATATCATAAATAAATCTTTCAGAAATCTATACTTTCTGAATCCACTTTCTGATCTTGCTTTCTGAACTTCCTTTAGAAATCGTATCAGAACTTGTTTCAGAATCAATATGTTTCTGAACAATTATTTCACATTAGAATTAACAATCAATTCTCAATACAACAAACAATATGATATCTCTTAAATGCAATCAGAAATCTAAACAACAATCATACAGAAAACAATATCAGTTTCTTAAGAATGTATTCTTGAGAAAACTAGTTATAGATTTCAAATCTCTTAGATTCCTTTCTGTAATTTGTTGTTGAAATTGTTTATTTCAGATTTCAATTACCCAAATAACAAATATCATACATCAGAAAGTTTATTACAAAAAGATTCCTTTAACTTTAGTTTCTTTAACTTTCAAATTGTTGTTTCAAGTTTGTTCTTAAGACCTTTACTAGAAATCAAAACAATCAATTTAAATGCCCAGTTTCTTATGAATCAAAACAATTAATGCATGCAAAGTAGGGTAAGAGAAATTAGACCGATTTTATACTGGTTCGGCCAATGTGAGCCTACATCCAGTTCTTCAATCTTTCAATGATTGAGTTCCACTATAAATGCATCAGAAATCACAAGTTACAATTAACAAGATATATTTTGCAACCTTCTCAGGTTCGACACTTCAGAAACTCCCTTCCAAAGATTTCACTCCCTAGATATCCCTTCTAGAAAGATTTTCCTTTTTTGATATCCCCTCAAGGACTTTTCAGTAATCTTGTTTCTGATCACCCTTTCTATGAACCAATTGTTGAGAAATTGAATTTACTTTATCAGTTTAATCTTCTTCCTTATCTTGCAAGCCTCAAACTCATTAAGTTTGATCAATTTCTGAATTCTTCTTCTTCAGAAATTCCTTCTCTTCCTTGATGCACAATCTTTGAATCAGAACATTATTCTGATCTCAACTTTCTTGAGCTTTCTTTTCTCTCTTCTTTTTCCTATTTCAGCTCTCAACTCTTTTCTTGCTTTCTCAATTGTATCTGAGTTTTTCTCAGATTTTTCTTCTCTTTTAAGCTTTCTTTTTCTCTCTGAATGATATGATCAATACAATGCTTTCTCTTGTGTGTCTCTCTCAATACAACTCGAGACTCCTCTATTTATAGAGAGCTCTTTCAAATAAAATCACCTATAGCAGTCATTAACGGCTATAATCTTGGCGGGAAAGACTAATAATATGGATAAGTTTTATCCATTTACAACATTGAACTAACTTCCCTTTTCTATCACATGTGCAAATACATATTTCTAATTACATACACATGTACTAACATATCAGAACATAATAATCAACATAATCAACATAGTTCTGATCTTTACTCTTTAACCAGAAACTCATTAAGTTTCTGTACCAGTTTCTGAACCATAACCAGAAACTCATTAAGTTTCTGAACCATCCTTGATAGCTTTCTGATCCTTCCTTTCTGCTTCTGAATTTCTTCTCATTGCTATCTCATGTGTATATTACAAAGATCATACATTATACAACCTAATACACATCTAATCCTATCATCTATGCTTCTAATACACTTATTACAAATGTTACAATTACAATACATGAAGCATATACAACTTACATCAAAATGTAGTTACTATTACAAAGAAGCTTTCTGAACCTATTACAATCATTTCACTATAGCTTCTCAATACTAACTCACTAAGTTACATGAGTTTTGTTATTATCAAAACCAAATGAGGAATTACATTAACAAGAGGGAGGTAGTGATGATGCAGATGGAGACCGAGGCCGCAGTGACCAAGGGAGCTACCATAGCTTTGATTTACGCCAGAGATAGACAAGATGTCGGTTAAAGAAGATGATGATGGTGTTGCTGAAGTGATTTTTTCACTCTCTACTTCTATTATATTTTTTGTTTAATTTTCTTTTGCTATTTTTGGTTTAGATGGTTTAAAGAATCATATTGCTTTCTCTTCTGTTGCATCCAAAGACTATATACTTTGAAATGTGAGATTTAATATGTGATATAATTCATGTAATTCAATATTTTGAAGGCTATAGTCTTCATTTTAGAATACAATGAAAAAAATGGTGAAATCTCACATTTTAAAGTCTATAGCCTTTAATTTATACTATGTATGAAAAATTCATGAAATTCATTATTTTAAAGGATATAGTCTTCATTTTAGAAAACAACCAAGGTAAAATCTCACATTTTAAAGTCTATAGCCTTAAATTTCTACTATATGTGAAAAATTCATGTAACTCAATATTTTGAAGGCTATAGTCTTCATTTTAGAATACAACCAAAAAAAATGGTAAAATCTCACATTTTAAAGTCTATAGCTTTCAATTTCTACTATATATGAAAAATTCAAGTAATTCAATATTTTGAAGGCTATAGTCTTCATTTTAGAATACAACCAAAAAAATTGTGAAATCTTACATTTTAAAGTCTATAGCCTTCAATTTCTACTATAACTGAAAAATTCAAGTAATTCAATATTTTAAAGGCTATAGTGTTCATTTTAGAAAACAACCAAAATAATAGTGAAATCACACATTTTAAAGTCGATAGCCTTCAATTTTTACTATAAGTGAAAAATTCAAGTAATTCAAAATTTTGAAGGCTATAGTCTTCATTTTAGAATACAACCAAAAAAATGGTGAAATCTCACATTTTAAAGTCTATAGCTTTCAATTTCTACTATAAGTGAAAAATTCAAGTAATTCAATATTTTGAAGGCTATAGTCTTCATTTTAGAATACAACCAAAAAAATTATGAAATCTTACATTTTAAAGTCTATAGCCATCAATTTCTACAATATATGAAAAATTCATGTAACTCAATATTTTGAAGGCTATAGTCTTCATTTTAGAATACAAAAAAAAAATGGTCTTCATTTTAGAATACAACCAAAAAAAAAGGTGAAATCTCACATTTTAAATTCTATAGCCTTCAATTTCTACTATAAGTGAAAAATTCAAGTAATTCAATATTTTGAAGGCTATGTCTTCATTTTTTAATACAACCAAAAAAATAGTGAAATCTTACATTTAAAAGTCTATAGCCTTCAATTTCTACTATATGTGAAAAATTCATGTAATTCAATATTTTGAAAGCTATAGTCTTCATTTTAGAAAACAACCAAAAAAATGATGAAATCACACATTTTAAAGTCAATAACCTTCAATTTTACTGTAAGTGAAAAATTCAAGTAATTCAATATTTTGAAGGCTATAGTCTTCATTTTAGAATACAACAAAAAAAAATGGTGAAATCTTACATTTTAAAGTCTATAGCCTTCAATTTCTACTATAACTGAAAAATTCAAGTAATTCAATATTTTAAAGGCTATAGTGTTCATTTTAGAAAACAACCAAAATAATGGTGAAATCACACATTTTAAAGTCGATAGCCTTCAATTTTTACTATAAGTGAAAAATTCAAGTAATTCAATATTTTGAAGGCTATAGTCTTCATTTTAGAATACAACCAAAAAAATGGTGAAATCTCACATTTTAAAGTCTAGAGCCTTCAATTTCTACTATAAATGAAAAATTCAAGTAATTCAATATTTTGAAGGCTATAGTCTTCATTTTAGAATACAACCAAAAAAATGGTGAAATCTCACATTTTAAAGTCTATAGCCTTCAATTTCTACTATAAGTGAAAAATTCAAGTAATTCAATATTTTGAAGGCTATAGTCTTCATTTTAGAATACAACCAAAAAAATGGTGAAATCTCACATTTTAAAGTCTATAGCCTTCAATTTCTACTATATGTGAAAAATTCATATAACTCAATATTTTGAAGGCTATAGTCTTCATTTTAGAGTGCAACCAAAAAAATGATGAAATCTCACATTTTAAAGTCTATAGCCTTCAATTTTTATTATATGTGAAAAATTCATGTAATTCAATATTTTGAAGGCTATAATCTTCATTTTAGAATACAACCAAAAAAATGGTGAAATCTCATATTTTAAAGTCTATAGCCTTCAATTTCTACTATATGTGAAAAATTCATGTAACTCAATATTTTGAAGGCTATAGTCTTCATTTTAGAATACAACCAAAAAAATGGTGAAGTCTCACATTTTAAAGTCTATAGACTTCAATTTCTGCTATATGTGAAAAATTCATGTAATTCAATATTTTGAAGGCTATAGTCTTCATTTTAGAATACAACCAAAAAAATGCGAAATCTCACATTTTTAAAGTCTATAGCCTTCAATTTCTACTATAACTGAAAAATTCAAGTAATTCAATATTTTGAAGGCTATAGTGTTCATTTTAGAAAACAACCAAAAAAATGGTGAAATCACACATTTTAAAGTCGATAGCCTTCAATTTTTACTATAAGTGAAAAATTCAAGTAATTCAATATTTTGAAGGCTATAGTCTTCATTTTAGAATACAACCAAAAAAATGGTGAAATCTTACATTTAAAGTCTATAGCTTTCAATTTCTACTATATGTGAAAAATTCATGTAATTCAATATTTTGAAGGCTATAGTCTTCATTTTAGAATACAACCAAAAAAATTGTGAAATCTCAAATTTTAAAGTCTATATAGCCTTCATGTTCTACTATATGTGAAAAATTCATATAACTCAATATTTTGAAGGCTATAGTCTTCATTTTAGAATGCAACCAAAAAAATGATGAAATCTCACATTTTAAAGTCTATAGCCTTCAATTTCTACTATATGTGAAAAATCAAGTAATTCAATATTTTGAAGGCTATAGTCTTCATTTTAGAATACAACCAAAAAAATGGTGAAATCTCACATTTTAAAGTCTATAGCCTTCAATTTCTACTATATGTGAAAAATTAATGTATCTCAATATTTTGAAGGCTAGTCTTCATTTTAGAATACAACAAAAAAAATAGTGAAATTTCACATTTTAAAGTCTATAGTCTTCAATTTCTACTATATGTGAAAAATTCATGTAATTCAATATTTTGAAGGCTATAGTCTTCATTTTAGAATACAACCAAAAAAATGGTGAAATCTCACATTTTAAACTCTATAGTCTTCAATTTCTACTATATGTCAAACATTCATGTAATTCAATATTTTAAAGGCTATAGTTTTCATTTTATAATACAACAAAAAAAAATCTCATATTTTAAAGTAAATAGTATTCAATTTCTAGTATATGTGAAAAATTCATGTAATTCAAAATTTTAAAAGCTATAGTCTATATTTTATAATAAAAAAAAAAAAACCAAACTCGTTAAATGGACTCAAATCTCAAAGTCTAAATAATATTACATAGGCGCCCATCCATCCACTCTCAATACAAAATGCGTGTGCAACTCCCTATAAACGATAACTATAAACTAATGCAAAACTTTATTTCTTCAAACCTCATTGTCACCCTATGCATAAAGAGAACAAAAATGTGCATTATTGTTCTTTACAATATGTAATATTTGGTGTGAATAACATGTAATATATGGTGTATGTGCATATTATAAAATATATGATATGAATAATATATTGATTATTTTGTTCTATTAGTTATTGTACACCCATACTTTTTATTTTTATATAGTATGAAATTAAATACTATATACTTGAAAATAATTGCAAAGAAATTATAACATTCTTACTTAGCAGTGAAGTAAAAAGTTTTTAATAATTTCCTTGATGAAACCTATGTGTATATATCTATTATGCTTCGGTTGATGTGGTCCCAATAAACTCTTGTATGAGATGCTCTATTATTTTTCTTGATGTGATCTTGTCAATCTCATACGCTTTCATTTCATTTTTCAGACCTGCAACAACATCGATCATGATATATATATATATATATATGTATGTCTGTATTTAAAAAGTTAATTAGAAGAATATTTTCATCAATCTCCACTATATATGCTCCTTGGCTTAATATGTATATGAGTAAAAAGTGATGATGATGAATGATGAATAGTGACCTGGTATGTGTAAAGCTTTGAGTGGCAGGCGGGAGGCATTGAAGTCGAAGAAGAAGAGCAAACTCTCTAATAGCTTCACAGATTCCGCTGACACTAACACTTCTCTCTAAACGTACAAATCACATTCATAATCATATATATATTAGACATGGAATTGATTAATGGATGGGAGTAGCTAGTAACTAGGTAGGTAAAAAGTAAAAACCTTGAAGTTGTTGGCCTGATTGTAATATCCAGAAAGGACAATAAGTGCGCGAAGGTTCTCCGATGCTGAACAAAGTGTAAATAAATAAAAAAAAAGAAAAGATACAAAAATAAGTAGAGATGGAGCGAGGATGAGTGACTGACAGTGGAAGGATGCAATGTGTTGGGGTAGATGATTTTGTGTGTGGGCGGCAAGCTGGCGGATTGAAACCCCGATACAGCTCATCCCAATTATCTGCTGCGACCTCATACCATATGCATCTTCCCCTCTCCACTTCTTAAAATCCCTTCGCAGGATATCCACTACATGCAGGGACCACAGATCTTGCATTTTGTACCTCACTGGGATGCCCATCACATCACATACATAGTTATTTAAGAAGAATGAGTGAAGAAATTAAAGGTAGGTAGCTAGCTAGCAAGCAAGCAAGCAAGCTAATATATAATTAATTAGCTTATTATTATTATGACGATGACATACAGAATTGGTAAAGTCCAGTGCACCCATAGCGACCAGCACCATTGATCAACAATGAAGCCATGTACTTGTCTTTGGAGGTGCAGTGCTGAGGGTCCCTCAGATTCCCAGTTTCCAAAAGGATACCACTTAACTGCGAACCCACCAAGCAATATTTATTAATTAATTAATTAAGCAAGAGTGAGTGAGCTTACAAGTTAGTTAATTAGTTACGCTAGCTGTAATAATGAATCAAGGACGTACCAAAAGTCTGCTAAATGATTTGCAAGCCAGAATTTGAGGTGAATACGTTGCAAATTTATCTGCTATGTCCGTACAACAACAACTTTCCTGTATGTATGTAACCATGCAATGCATACCTCAAATTCTAAATTCTAAATTCTATTGTAAGAACATAGCACATAAATATTCATTCTATATACATACCTCTCCTGTTGTCACACTCTTAACCCATGGATATTCTATTGTCTCGCCCTATAACAACAACAACCACCACCAGTTTATACATACATGCATCTGTTATTAATTAGTGGATATCATTCATATATATTATATATGGAGCCAAACTAAGGGAAGTAGTAGCGTTAAATTTACCTTTCTGCAGTGAAAAATTTCAACCACGTCGTGCTTTAATTTCTGTAGTCAGAACAATATATATATAATAAAGTTATCCACCATCATATTTATAATATAATATATATTTATTTATTATTATTTTAATTAAAGCAGATAATTAAGATAATAGAGCATTATATATATAATCCGTAGGCGAGGTGCGTTACCTCTTGCTTAGGGGGAAGCTTGCTACTCTTGATCAGTACTATCTTAAGACTTCCAAACAGATCATAATATGACAGATCAATCTGTTCAATCATGACAGATCGAGAAAGCATATATATATATATATGCATAGTTAGTTTATCAGAGTAGTCCACAGACACGTAGATGAAGTAATATAATTATATTATATTATATTATATTAAGCGTACGTACCTCATCTGCAAAAATCAAGGATGAGTGATCAATTTGACATGAATGAAGCAACCAGTTGAGTGCAACATGAGAAACGAGATTTGCCCGGTTAATGTTAATGATTGGGAGTGTGCAGAACTTGTGGGTTTTAGAAGTTACATCAAGGTAGAAGGAATACATTATGGTTGAAGCCACAGTTGCAACATCTGTCCACAGTTTGATATATATATAGGATAATAATAAATAAAATATTACTTACTCATATATATATATATATATAATAATTCAGAAGAGAAGAACTTGAAGAAGCAAGTACATATATATATACCAGCATGATGTGAAGCCATGACAGCATGCAGGAACTTGCCGGGCACACCAGCATTGACATCATCCTTTCTTGCCTTCAAATATGCATTCAGCTTGTGAATGCTTTCACTTGATTCAACAATTTCCATGTGAGGCGATACTCCATTATAGTATGAGGCTGCAGACAGTGGAAGTAGAACGCCACTAGGTACTGTTTCTTTACTTCTTGCTCTAGTGACGACACTAGAGAGGGGGCTTGGCCCATTTTCTAGATCGGAGTGAAGGCTGAGCTGTGCAAATGGAGGAGCAATAATCTCGGATGAAGAATGTTCAAATCGTGAATTCTCCATAACCTCTTCCTCTTCCTCTTCTTCAGTATTAGGCATATTCTTTGGTAATATTTTGGAGCTGCTATTATTATTAGTTCTTGCTCCTAAATAATGAGAGTTCAACGAAACTTGATCATCAGCTCTTAGGAGGCCATCAAAGAATGGGTTCTCTCTAGTACGACTGTAGGGTGCCGACCTCATGGTGGAAATGATATTATTATTGGAGCTAGTAGTAGTAACTTAATTAGAGCAGAAAATAAAGTATATAATATGTATGTATGTCAATAATAATATAATTCTAGAAAGATAGATAGGTATGTACATGGAAGGAGGGCATGCAGGCAATTTTAGTTTGAAGTAGCAATATAATCTAGCTAGCTAGGGGGAAGGGAGGGACGGCAGATTAATTGTAGAAACAAGAAAATGCAACAAGGGACATTGTTGTTGGAAACTCCGATGGATGAATGGATCGATATGATATATATATATATATTGATTGATCCCTTATATTAGTCCTACCTTGTCTTGCTTGCTTTGGGAATTGCAACGGAAAATGTCATTTAGGACGGAGCCAGCCCATCTATATATACTTATATATGTTGCGTTGCTTAGTACCCTTATACCCTTTAATTAATTAAATTTAATTTGCCTTCATATTCCTTCATCAGTTGATACATATATATATATATATATATATATATATATATATATATATATACACCATTCTATTCTGTTCTCTTCTCTAGCTATACACACGTCCAGAAATTATTAGGTGCTCTGAGAGCAAATACTTCATTTGCTCTGTATCATTTATTTTTTGTCAAATCATCACTGGGGTCCATTAAAATTTAAGCTTAACTAAACCAAAATTAAATTTAATCAATCCTCTTTTTAATCTTAACAATTTTCTCTATTTGCTATTACTTTTAAAAAAGATAAACACTTCAGTATCTCTCACACCATACACCAAACCACCACCATCACTCCTGCTGCTCCGCCGCACCGCCCTCAATTAATCGTGTATGGATTTAGCTGAAAATTCAAAATTAATGGAATGTTGCAGATGCCATGATTCATTGTTTTCCGATGTATGCAATTTTCGCCTTTTCCATGTATTATAATAACAAGGAGAACACCTCAAGTTTGCAGAACATGTATTTAGAGCACTTGAATATACCCGATCTGTGGTTTTGTTCACCTGAAGTACTGAATCTGCACCCCAGGAAAAAAACATTATCTTTTTCATCTTCCGTTGTGTTTTTTAATAAAAAGGGAAATTCAAAATTTTTTATATTTCTCAGTTGAGTGTGCAATGAATCGAAACGAACACAAGGGAACGAAAATGCAACACAGTGAGGGTGATGCGGTGGTGCGACGGAACGGCGGCACGGAGGCGCGGCGGGGTGGTGGCGGCGGAGGCGGCACGGCGGGAGTGGTGGTGGTGGTGGTTTGGTGTGTGGTGTGAGAGATAATGATAGTGTATTTATTTTTCCAGAAAAAAATAATAAATAGAAAGGATGAGTTAAGTTTAACTATGGTTTGGTTAAAGTTAAATTTTAATGGACCCCAATGATGATTTGACAAAAAATAAATGATGCAGAGCAAATGAAGCATTTGCTTTGCTCTCATAGCACCTAATAATTTCTCTTATATACATTCACCATACTTGTGTTTTGCATTTAAATTTCCTGTTTTCCTACGCATCTAATAACAGTTATTGATTGCAGTATGTATGTGCGAATACATTCATACAATTATATATGGACTTCACATACATACCGCACACACAGTAATTTGATAAACGGACAATACATTCATACAATTATATATATATTGTCAGTCACATACACAAGGTAAGGCAAATTAATGAATGCCAATGACTTAGAGGAGGGTCATCTATATATCACGACTATATATAGATGAGGATATATATGAATTATATTATATGGAGGTTTCTATCTTCAATTCGGGAAGTATGAAATATGTATCCTCAGTTGAGCATGTATGTTTATCTTGACATATATATTGTTCTAAATAGAAGCAAGTAGCATGGCATCAAATTAAAGGCATAAATAATGTAATAAAAAGTAGCATACATATATATATATATATATGTCCATCCTCATATATCCATATCCAGCATGGATAGATGAGGGAAATATTCATTCAATCTCCTGTTTTAGCATGCATGCATTTCCTAATTACAATAATCCAAACCATAAAAGGCTTAAGCATACAATAACAATAACAATAATGATTAATAATAACCGAGTATCAAGTGGTCCATCTCGATGTAAAAGTTGGCAGAAATTAAAAGAGAGATGGAGGAGTTGAGTTGAGAAAGATGGATGAGAGGATGAAGAGATAGATTGCAATAAGAGAGTGAAGAGGATTCACCTATGCCCTAACCATGGTTGGTGAGTGAGTGAAGTACCCAAGGGAACCAAAATATCATCCCAGCTGGGTCACATGCAACTGTGTGTGCTTTTGAGTTCCACATCCATTCATGCAGTTCTCAACATGATTCATGATGATGATGAAATGTACGACCTATGCTATGCTAAGTAGGGAAATTGTAAAAAAAAGCACTATCCCTCCTGATTAAGAGATTAGTGATGGAATAATATTGGGCTTAAACTCCCATAGTTTAGCCACAACATATATATAAATGAATTTTTACAAGGGAGAATTAAAAGCAGTAATTAGTCATTGCCTCATCCCCCCTTACCCAAAGGGGAGAGAGATGGTTAATTGGTTGGTTGGTTGGTCAAACTAACCCTTTTTGAAGTGAAAATTGACTAAAAAAGAAAAAGGCATATTTTGTGAACAAGATCGACATGAGTGGTCCTAGTACTAAAACCTAAGACTAATAATTAACTAACTAGCTAGCTTACTAGATGTTACCATACAAAAAAGCTGGGACATCCAAATGCCCATGACTGCTAAAACCACCTCCTCTTCATCAATTTCTAGCTAATTGATGATCTATCTGATCTACCACCTGTCTGATCTACCATCTGTGATATGCTCCAATTTACAATTTTTGAAAACCATTCTGTACTTTTACTTTGCCCGCCTTGGGCACAAGTTAAGTTGAACAAGATATGGTTCTTTCGGCTCAATTAGCCCATCCGGGGGCTAAGTTTAGCCGTTCCTTCTTTTTTGTTTTTTTCTTTCTTTCTTTCTTTTGTCCAGTAAGCAAGCCATTTCCGATAGCTAGCTTGTGCATCTATCTATGTATGTATGTATGTATGTATGTTTGGTTCGATTTCCAAGAACCATCCATTTCAAGAAGATGCAGACTGACTGACAGACAGACTTGTTGTCTTTGTTGTTGGATGCATGAGTGAGTGACTTTGGAGCCCCTATGGGGGGCCCATATGCAAAAAAAAGAAGCCCAAATTCCAATGATGGACTTGTAGTTTTGTGTTAGTGTGATGATGAGAGAGTGCGTGTGTGAAAGAGAGCACCATGGTCAGGCCAAAGGATGAGATGTATAGAGACGACTTCAAGAGGATGGAGGTGGCTTCTGTTCTAGCGATGAGGAATTGGAGCTTGAAGAGCCATGGTCACGCCTGCGGCACAGCAAAACACACTGTCAAAGATGTTAGTGCCTAGCTAGCATAGCAAGCTCAGCTACGTACCCTCCCTAGCTCATCAATCAATTGTTATTATTATTATTGTTACCTGATTGCAAGGCAGGGGAAGGAGCAAGAGAGATGGGAGTAGCATAGTGCTGGGCGTATCCACCAGTTGAAGCTGCAGCAGCAGCAGCAGCAATGGCAGAATACTGAAACAGCTGGTGGTGATGATGAGGCGGAGGAGGGTAGTTCACTCCGTAACCCTGCCCGCTTGAGCCCCCGCCACTCCCTTCTCCTCCGCCGTACTGCACGTACGGGTAAAATGCTGTCGCTGCCGCCGCACCCGTCATCATCCCTCCCGTTCCGTACACTGGGTACTGTGCTGCTGTTGCTCCTCCATACACACTGTAGTAGCTCTGCATGTTCCATTTCATCAACAATAATCATTTATGTCAATCTCACCTTTAATTACTTTGTTAACTATTTATTCTTTTAACATTTCTCTCGTTAATGTCATTGACTAGACGCATCAATTAATTCAGGGAAATAATGTTGCCCATTGAAAATTGAGGTGGATATCCAACATAAATGAAATAAAAATTAAGTAATAAATTAAAAGTGGTAGAACTTAGGTATTGTTTAGTAGCGGTAAAGAGGTACAAAAGATAAAGACAGATGAACTAATGATGTTTGGTATACGAGGAAATTGACACACACAGAGTAAAATTTATGTTTATGGACACAAGAGATATAAAATTTGTGTCCACTTTAAATGGTGGTGGACTGAGATGGACAAAGAGAGAGTGATCCATTTAATGAAATTTTCTTTCCAAATTACCTTCCATCATTTTAAAGATTTAATGAATAAAATTAAATTTAAACATGCTAAAATTAAATTAAATGAAATAAATATAATTTAAAAATTAGTAAATATAATTTAAGATTTAATTTGTGATTTTTACGGGTCTCTTTGTCATGTATATTGTTATCAAACACAATATAGAGACATTCTCTGTATCATATCTAATGCTATCAAACATAATATAGAGACACAGTCCCTTTATGTTTATGTTCACTGTGTTTTGGAACCGTTACTAAATGCAACCTTATATATATTAAGTATGGTGTTTAGATGTTTTAATGTTTAAAAGTAATAGATATTCAAGTAGCATTAGTCATTATTCAGTGACCATTCGCAAATGTTCGTAACAAAATTCATTTTAATTAATGTCATATTCTTAGGGATGACAAAAGAGCCTATCCATCCCCATTTTATGGTGAGTTGGAGAGTTGACGAGCTAGTCAGTCAAATATTTAAAAAAATAATGTTGTTCTTAAGTAAAAGAACTGTTTTAATTAAAAAAATGAGCATTCATATAGGTACAATAAAAAATTAGCTAAAACAACCAATAAATTGTGCATAATATATATAATATAAATTGCATAACAAATATTACATGTTATGCACGTCATATATCATATGTTGCAAAGAAAGATAATGTTTCAACATGTAATATATATTGTGCACAATAGATAATATATGTTGTGCACCGCATATGATATATATTGTATATTTTATATTATATATATTGTGAACTATATATTGACTGTAACAAGTGAATTTTTGTTGTGTACAAAAGTAATTCCTATAAAAAATATATGTATATAGGTTATTCTTTTTTGGTATGTACATAAAATAAACTATTAACATATGTCAAATACTATTATGTAACAACTAATAACTAAAAAAAATTGGTGGGTTAATTAGTTAAGTCCCCCTTCATCCTATTTAGCTCACGGGCCAAGTAAAATGAATTTTGAAATTTTGGCAATTTAAAATCTCAACACAGCCTACCAAATTTGACAGGTTAAATGGGCAGATCCTACGGGTTGAGTCCATGCTGACATTTCTACATATTCTTATTTCAATTTGAAAATTCAAATTTTATTCCCACTGATCTCTAGGTTGGTTGTACTATAATAATAATAATATGTGTACACTGTACACTAATATTATGGGTTTCTTTCATTTAAATTTAAAATGGTGGAACAGCATGATGAATGATGATGATGCAGTGAGTGAATATAAAAAAGAAATAAATAAATTTTGGCGCGGCATTTAGAAGAGTGTGAAAGTATGAGTGAGTGAGAAAATGGATGGATGGACCACAAGGCTGCTGTTATGTTATGTTATCTTAAACACACAAAAAGCTGGAAAGGAAGAAAGAAGGAAAAGGAGGGAGAATGGTTTGACCAGAACAGGCACAGGCTTATTTGGGAATCGTTTGATATCTGACTGTACAAAATACTCGCTAACTAGTGCCAGCCATGGCCACCCACTAACTTAATCATTCATTCATGCCTTCTACAGTACACTACTACTGTTCTGTGCTGACCTCCACCCCAATTACCATTATACCCCTACGTATCTTTCTTACCTTCATTACTATACTCATTTTCAGATCCATCCCCATCTCACATTCCCAAAAGTAATTAAATACACATTACTATATATATAGTGATTCTACAATTGTATGTATGTATGTATGTATAATGCATCCATGCATGCATGCTGTCATATATATTATACAAGTGTGTGTGAATCGAATCCATCGTCTTAACAAGATAAATGAATTTCACATATACATACATATTTAGTTGTTACTACAATTTAATGTTAATATAATGATGAGAAGGCCGATAGATGAAGAAAAGAGTATACAGTATAAATATAGCCTATTATTATTAAAACAAATATCTCATTGGTAAACTTTTTCAATTGGTTCTTGCATAAGTTTAATCATTTTTATTACTTATGTGATAATGTATAATAATTAGATTGTGGTCAGTGCATAATTAAAATTAGTTTTGTGTTTTTTAATAATAGAAATATGCTATGAATTAAATATTTAAGTGAGACCAAGAATTCAAGAAATAGAGAGGAGAAGACGGTGGAAACAGATTGATTTGGCGAAAGTTGAAAATAAAGCCATTGTGTTGTGTGGTGGTGCCCTAAAGGTGAATGCTTCAAAACGCATCCTAAGTAAAAAGAGAGAGAGAGAGCGCAAAGGGAAAAAGTAAAAGTAAAAGAGGTACGAACCGTGGGGTAAGTGTAATCGGGGGAGTATGGAGAGTACCTGCAATGCGAATTAAATAGTGATCAATGAATAAGTTAATCTATTTATGGCGCTAAAAGCAGGTTAATAATTATATAACTAGAGCAAATTAAATAAATAAATAAATAAAAGCACTTGACTTGATACAATGTGTAAGTAATATATTTAGTCAATAATATAATAATGGTGATGAGGGGGGATGGAGGCTACAAGAAGAGCTAGCCTTGATTATTGGTATGCATGTTGTAGAGTTGAGTTTGTACGAATCAACATTCTATATACACTATTCAATATTCATGAAAGGATGATCGAGTACACATAGCTAATTAAGCGTAGGAGATATGATATAGGTCAAACAATATATATGATGTTGAAGATATATATGTATGCATGTTGTCCACTTTTTATGTGTTCCACGCACATGCATGTATGTTTCATCATGTGAGAGAGAGAGAGTATAGTATATATTAAGTGATATCATGAATGCATGTTCTATATATGGCATGTGGAGGTTGATTATTCTGTTGTGAATGAAGTGGCTGTGGCTGGCTGGCTGGCTGGCATGCAATGCGTGCTAACTAGCTAGTGTGTATATGTGGTGTGGCACTGTATGTTGAGCCGCTTGCTTAATTACTGAAAAGGAATTAGATAGATAGATAGATAGATTGATGATGAGCTGTCCTTGCACGTGCCATTCATTCCATTCCCCCACCTTAATCACTTACTAGTAAAACTCACATGACATAGCCACTAGCCAGCAAATTAGGAGAGAGAGAGAGAGAGGGGATTATTATGGTTATTAATTAGCTACTAGTAGCTAGTAGCTAGCAGCATGCAACAAAGATCAGAGAGTATAATAATAATTAATTAAGCATAATAATTATTTATTTATACAAATACATACATACCCATAAAGATTGTATGGTATCCCTTGCTGGATGGCATAATGGGGAAAGGTTGCTGCCGAAGGATAAGCTGATCCCACTCCTCCAAATCCTGTCTGGAAAGAACCCATTACCCTAAAGTTCCTTCCTCCTCCTCCTCCTGCGATAAATTAACATTCATACATATATACCGGCAATTACCATAACTACTTTAACTTGACAGTATGTATATATAGAGTATACATATAATTCTATCATAGTAGAAAATTCAAGAAAATGCATGCATGCATGCAATGCTTCTATGGTTCTTCACTCTAAATATTTATAAATATAATTGATAGGAATGAGAGTTTGAGTTATTATACTGTATGAGTGAGGGGAATGAAATTCATTCAGTGGTTTGGTTCCATGCTTAATTAATTAGCTTGGGACATTTGTTTCCCAAAATTATTGTACACAAATGGAAACCAACCAAACGTACATACATCATCATGCATCATCATCAGTTGGATAAAATCCAGTGGAACTTTCCACTCTGGGGTGGAAGAATATTCAAGGTTCTGCTGTATGTATGTATGTATGTATGTATGTATGTGGTGTCTTCCATTCTTATCAAAGAATATGTTAGTTTTGACCGAGTGCCATCCATCCATCCATCTATATATACTAAATATTATTATGATAATATGAGTTAATAACGTTAATTAGTTTCTCAGAACCAACCACAATACTAAAGAGAGGAATAATAATATGTATTCCATTAATTAGAGAAATTAATATTAAGTAATAATGTGTATAGATATGTATGTATGTATGTGTGTGTGATGTATATGAGAGAGCATCTATCTTTGAAGGGTGACCAACTCAAATGAAAGGATTGAAAAAGATTTTATGGAAGTACGACTTTAGAAGAGAGAGAGAGGAGACCTGCAGGTGGAGCAGCATGCTTAGGGGTAGAAGGCTTGGATCTCTGGACACCCAAAGAAGCAAGGTTGCAGTTGGCTCTTCTGCCGTCGATTACAGGAGCAGCGTCAACACAGGCTCTCATCGCTGCTTCTGGCTCCCGGAAAGTCACCTAAAATAATGAATGAATACAATAATTCATCCTCTTCTGGTTATTTATTCAAGAAAGAAATATATATATATATATATATATATATATATATAAAGAAACACATACAAAGCCGTAGCCTTTAGATCTTCCAGTGGCTTTGTCAGTGATGACAACAGCCTCGAGGATGTCACCGAACTGCTCAAAGTACTTCTTCATGGTCTCCTTCTGAGTCTCCCAAGCCAACCCTCCTACGAACACTTTCGTGTATGTCGTGTCACCAAACTGCCCTGCTCCCCCCATATTTACTGGACTCATCGATCGATCCACCTTCCTTTCTTTCTTCTCCGACCGATCTCTCTATGATCTCTTCTTCTTCTTCTTATTATATAATAATATCCTGGCCGCCTCCTCTGATCTCGCTACCAAGACTCAACTGTATATATATATATATATATATTGCAAAACCCTCCTTATTATGTATTGTATGTGTGTCAAACAATGACTCTGAGATAGATCTATGGACAGATCGATCGATCTAAGTGATGATGAGAGCACAGGAAGAAGAAGAAAAGACAGGGAGGGAGGGAGGGAGGGATATATCTCACTTGTCTAGATAGCTAGGTTTTTGATGTGGGTGGATGGATGGAGGGTGTGAGAGAAAGAGAGAAAGAGAGAGAGAGAGAGAGATATCGATGGTGAGAAGAGATATATATGAGAACACACACTACTACAAAAGAGAAGAGAAGAGAAGAGAGACAATTAGGTCAGAGATCCATCAACAGAGAGAGAGAGAGAAAATTGGGAGGGAAAGGGAGAAATTAATTAAAGCAAAAGTTAGCATAAGAAGAAGAAGAGAAAAAGAAAGGAGGAAAGGGTAAGGACATGAATTATATACACACCAGCCCCCACCTGCTTCCATTATTCATTCCTTTAACCAAACCGAACCAAACCGGAATCAATCCTCCATTCCATTCCATTGCACCTTTCTCGCCATTCATCTCATCACCTAATTAATCACTTTTCAATTTCTTCAACTCACTATTCATCATAATCTATAACTAATTCTACTTTATATTTTTATCCTTAATTACTTTTACCATTTAGTAACCGTACACTCAGTTATCAAAACTATTTTTTGTACACTCATTGAATTTAATAAATTATCAACTATCTAGCTACTAAAATTAGTAATTATTTTTAATATATCATCAATATAGGTTTAATTTTGATATACTTATTTTATATTGTCAATCAATGGTGCATTGTTACGTTAATAAAAGATTGTTTGATTTAACTAATCATAAACTAAAAAATCATATAAATATTTATAAGAAAAGTATTATTTTGTTTTATAGGAAGAAAATACATTGAAGAACAAATGAAATCCGTAGAGAGATGTGAGTGTGAGTGTGAGCGTGAGGGGTTCAAGGCGGTCCAATGGCGAGAGCGGTTTGGAAGCTAAGGCGAACCGGATAAGAAGGCGCGTGACGCACGTGGCTATGATTAGGGGGTGAAGAGAAGAGTTGAGGGAGGGGAGTTGCACGCGCAATGATGGGGGCGTGGGAGTGGATGATGCTGCGGTATTATTATGTTCCTTGGTCTATGCTATGCACTTTCTATTATTTTGAGGAGACATGTGGTGTGGTATGGGGTGCATAATTACCCTCACTTATGTTTCTTAATTACTCCCTTTTGCCCCCAAAACGGAACGGAACGGAGTGGAGTGAGGGAAGTCAACGGTCAACCCCCTCAATGGCGGTTGTCTAAAGCAGATACTGACCACACTGCGCGATCCCATGCGTGTACTTTGCTTTTCCTTGTCTTTTTTTTTCTTCTAAAAACTATATAAATATATAATGCAGAACTAAAGAAACTCCACGCCACTATATTCCTTTGTGTGTATTGGGATACTTAATATTCAAATAACAACTGTTATTTGATTACTGAGCGAATACTATACAGTATATAAAATATCAATACAGGTAAAAATGTTTATAAGTTACGACAGCAGGTATAATAAGCATAGCATATATAGACCCGACGACGAAATGCTTTAGTTAATTAAGTCAATTTTAATTTGTTCAGCTAATTGCCAACAGCCCAACACACTTTATCATTAAGATGGGATTTCTTTATTCTTTGCAAGCTCATAGACGGGAGGGAGTAGGTTTTTATCAAATGCCAACAAATATTTATAAATGATAGTATATGTCGTACGTTCATCAATAATTACTAATTTTAATTTTTTTATATTTCTAAATAAATGCAAATGCAAATGCAGTGAGCAAGTGTCAGATGATAGCCGGTGGAATTAAGCTCATCCAACGGCCACCGCTGTTTTAGCTTGCTAGCTCATTATACTTCATTACTGTAAGTACACTAATTTAAAATAGGGTGCCTGGTCCTAATCTATTTCCAATTCAGAAATTGGCCTCCTATTATACATTACTTTTGTAAGTACTTTCTTTTCCCTGTGGATTCAACTTTTAACTGTTCAATTCAACCGAAATTACTACTTAAACCATTATCATGTACCACATTAATTTTAGAAGCTCAAGAGAAAAAAGATGACACTATTTTTTAGATCTAGATCCCACCAATATACTATAATTGGGCGCCTAATTGATATTGTATGTTTTGCAGTAATTTAATTCCCTAGCCTAATAACCCTTGCAATGCCACATGGGGAGCAAATTAATTCTAATAGATTGGGTTAAAGGATCGGATCGGAGTTGATGATAACCTTGTATGTGTTTGCGAAAATTCTTTTTAAAGGTCTCTGACGAAGCTCATAATAATAATTCCTCTGAATGTTTTGGGGATACAAACTCATTCCCACCAGGTCTTCCCCACAAACATATATCTGAGTACATCATGCATGTAAATCATCGATCACACAAATTAATCAAAGCACATTAAGTTGCTTAAAACATGTCGTTCAAAAGAGAAAGAGAAATAGTAGCTGCAGTCACTGATTTTAGTAAAACAGTTAAGTAATATCTTTATTATCAGGTGGTGGGGGATAACTGTTTCTCTTTCCACTTGAATTTCATGATTAAATTTTTCTTTATTGAATTGAATTGATGATCAGTCAAATTAAAGAAGGAAGGTTAGTAGTACTAAACTTGAACACCTAGCTACATGACGCGAATGCTTAATCAACCTTAATTTCATGCATAAAATCAAACAGTATTGGTCTACTATCTAATCTAATTAAACACGATTCTATTATAAATTATCTGCGCACACACTACTACTGCAGATATATGTATATGAAGGATGTGAGGAGATGCGACCTTTAATTTATTGATGTGCAACAACTAAGAAGCAATCAGTTCGATGGAAGGCTGCCTTTATGTTTGGTCCATTGTCTCTAAAGTAGTCTAACCCCAATATATCTATATATATATATCTCTCACATAGTCGGTCACATGCACCTAGATTCCATTTCCATGCCTCTATCATATACAATGGCGTATCGGAATGGATCCTCCCAGGAGTACCTTTAATTTGTTGTAAAGTATGTACCAACATATATATATATCAACAAAAATCCTTCTTTTTTCATGTGAAAATAAATAAATAAATAAATAAATAAATGTTGATTAGTCGAGCCTTGACGTAGGGTCCAAGTATATAATAGTTGGTTATCTTAGCTGCATCTAAACCTAGCTATGCACTTCGAATCCAAAACTATATGGTCCCATCTTATCAACAATCTTCCGTTTAACATTTCTGAAAAAACAAAGAAAGTAAAGAAATGGATCATTCATTATACTGATGGTCGTTACCCTATTGCTTTCTCACTCCTAATTATGTTTTGATGTCATTTCTTCTAATGAATTATTGTTAGAGCTAGCTAGTAGCATGGTCTTGACGACCTTAGGGCAAACCAATTTATTCCCAACAAAGCTGAGCCATATATTATCCATGAAATTACCTATATATACATAGTTTATGTACAAATGTACGTACATACGTATGTATGTATGTTGTTTCAGTACTATTTCGTATAATTAGTTATTTATTGAAGCAAGGCGCGGGGATTCAGTCATACATATGTATGTTTTGGATTGGAGTGTTTCAAACTAAAGTGATGGCCACATATATATGAATGAAAACAATCCAAGGTTACGTTCGTCAATGATAACTGCTATGCTATGCTTAGGATTGGATTGTCAATTGATTCATCAGAGAAACGACAATGGTCGAAAATTCTAAG
The DNA here is from genome assembly GCA_013621005.1 of Aeschynomene evenia. Taxonomy (NCBI): domain Eukaryota; kingdom Viridiplantae; phylum Streptophyta; class Magnoliopsida; order Fabales; family Fabaceae; genus Aeschynomene; species Aeschynomene evenia. Next base: position 34,801,763 of record CM024266.1, on the reverse strand, counting down.
GTTGCAAATTGCAAGGCAGCACGTGGCTCCAACCGTGCATGGCAATTGAACGGAACGGAATGGAATGGCAAACCAGTGATAAGACCAGAAATTGAAGGGTGTTCTTTTTATAGACACGGAAGAAAAGCAGAGCAAAAGCAAAGAATTGTGTATGAATGGATATCTGTCAGGTGGGGTCAGGTGCAGCTGTCTCCAACTTTGGGTTGAGTTGTGATTTGTGAATTTGAAGGAAGGAGCAGAGAAAATATAAAATAAAATAAAATAAAAGAAAGTATCCTCTATATATCATATCATCAGTGTGACCGACTCACTCACTGTGCAGCCAGCCAATTACAGCGCACACCGTACCAACTCACTATTCCTTTTCATTTATTTTGTTTTCTGTCAAAGAAAGTAAGAAACTACAGACCAGCAGGACAGGGCTCACCAGGAAGGAATTGAACGAGTACTGCTTTCTAGTTTGTAACTAAAATCTACAAAAATGAGGGATGAATAATGAAAATCCACCTCAATATAAATGCATAGTTAGGTGTATAATGCATATACCTCACCTCTACCTCCTTACATATAGTAATATGCATAATATATAATCATTGATATATATAATACATATTTTATTACATATAAAAAATGTATGATGAATAAAAATCCGTTATTGACAGTATTACTGCAAAAAATAATAAAAACAAAAGAGAGTAGAAAAGAAAGAAACCTACACATGCATCTCTTCTTCTCTTGTCCATCACATCAAGCAGGTTGGTTCGCTGTCAATGGTCCCACAGCACACCCACCTCTCTTTCGAATCCACTCATCTCATCCATCCTCGATCACACTCTGCCTTCTTGCTCAAGTGAAAATAACACACCCACTCCTTACTTATTTCTACTTGTCTTTTTACACTTATGGTAACAAGACAAATTTCATACCCACCACAGCAACAATTTAACTTAAACACTTGCACTAATCTGATTGATGCACTTTCTTTTCTTTTTTTCTTTTTCTTTTTTTCTTTTTCTTTTCTTCTTGAAACTGTTAAGCAAGTAGAGGATCGGTCAGAATCATATAATTGTTTGCGTCTATAGATTTTAAAGTAGCAAGCAAATAGGGAAGAATTGGCAAGGTCTTACAATGAACAATTTAGAGGATTTTTCTTCTGCTCTAATAGCATATCCCTGAATGCCACAGAGTTCAACTTTATGGGGATGCTCGTGTCCATGAGCTACACTCAATCAAATCCAATAGCTAGAGCTAGCGCAATAGTGGGTAATTGGTCCCCTCAAGTCAGACCCATACTTTTTAGGACACGACATACTGCAATTCAACCCATTTTGGGCACAATTCGTCCAATTTTAGCTGTTTTGTATCTATTATTGGGCTGTGTTTGAAGCACTTGAGTTGGTTAAGCTTGCATTGTAATTTGTAAGACACACTGCAACTGAACCAACTCATCTTACCAGTTCTTCAAATTTGTCTCTACATTTTCACTTTCAAAATCCGTCAGCTTAGTTCATTTTCAAAAAATGGGCCTAATGGTCCAAAGACCAAATGAGTACATCTTCTTTCTCATTAATCTCACCACTGAACTCAGTCAATAACAATTACATTCGCAAATCCAAGATATACAACTTAAGCAATCAAAACTAGACTTCAATTTGATGCAGTAACTATTGCTACTGTTAAAAGGAAACTTTCTTTAGTGAAGCTACAATAAACTCGATTAACTAATTTGCTTAAAGTACTTGCAGATTTATTTGATTTCAAAACTTAATTTGATCACCTGTCTTTAATGAGTTGTTTAAATTTGGTCTTGTGTGAGTGCAACTAAATACAATATATCCTGATAAGTGATAAGTTTATTCGCATTTGCTATTTCATAGTACAATGCAATGAACATGGTGGTTACCTTTGTTGCGGGTTACAAAATGCAGTAAAAACACATCCATATCTTTTAAGCCAAAATGTGCTAGCAACATGAATAATCTATTATGCAAGTGATTTTCAACACACTGATCTTTTACATCAAAAGTGAGGCAGAGAATATAAGTTCTCCCTACTGCATAGGAGGACAGAAGCTTAGTAAGCCACTACCAAGCGGCAAGTAACAAAATGCTTCCCTTCTAGTTTGGACAAATCTCTATATCCAGTCTCATATAAACATAAGCTAAAAGGAAAAGGGCAATTACCAACCAAAACATTTTCAACCTGAATAGCAGAGCCACTTGATCATGATGCATCTTCATGATAAAGGTGGAGACCCAGACCGAATCGTGCACAAGCTCTACGAAAAGCCATTGCTTCTGCCTTCTGTATTGGATCTCCATAACCTGTGTCATCTACTGAAGCAGTACCAGTGGATTCCCTAAATATCTAGAGAAATAAACAGAGTTTAGGGGAAAACAACACTGATTGAGGGGGGAAATGAAGACAGGATGAACAGAAGCTTGATCACCATAGCATATTAATTTTGAATATCTAAATAGATTGCGAGAGACTAAATTTAAGAACAAAACTAGCAAAAAGTGGATGTCAAGAATGCAAGGGTAAGTCAAACGGCAAAGAAACATGAGAAAATTACAGCCATATAGCGAGCAATACAAAGGTTCTGGAATTTAATTGTACAACTGACAAAAAGAAGAAGAAGAAGATGAAACGATGCTAATCAATCTTGACTAACAGTTAGCCAGGGTAAGTAATTTAAGGATAAGAAAATTACAAAGTTGAGCAATGACCAGTCCTATTAAGCCCAGCATACACAGGACATGATATTGCCTCATCTTTTCTTCTTAAAGTGACTGAAGAGTCAACATTGTGAACACTAGAGAGAATGAAAGCAGTGATAGTGATAATATTTAGAGGCATTTGTCCTGGAACATTTGATAAATATAAATATAAAATTGGACTTAAGAGCTCTCAATTGTGTTGTGTGTCAATTTAGCTCTACAGACAAGAAAAGAAAAGGTAAAGAATAAAGAAATAAAGATTGTTCTGTGCAACCATTAAATTTGATACTTGTTTCTCAGCCAAATTGTATGATAGGGTTAGAGAGGAAAAGGAGAAGGGTAGGAACGAACCTCAGCATCAGTTCCATAAAGAGTGACGCGGTAGACAACAGAGACAGACTTGCCATCGGCGGAATAGCTGATATTGCGAACCTCACCCGACCACTCTACGAAGGAGCCATAAAATGATGACTACTCTACTCTGGTAGTAAGGGATGGAGGGTACAAAAGAAGAGAAAGAGATAGCATACCAGGAGCGTGTAAGTTCAGAATGCGGTTGACAGTGTGCCTGTGAACAGAAAGGAAGATGAGAAGTGGTGGATGGGGAGAGAACTGAGGAGAGAACTGAGAAGAGAAGAGAAGAGAGGGAACCAGGGAATGTATCGGATGGCGAAGCCGTTAGGTTCAAGGCGGGTTTTGACGAGGGAGTCGGGGACTTTCTTGTTGAGCTCTTTGAGGATTTCAGAGAGCGGCCTACAGATCCCCGAGCTGGGAGGAGCCACGTCATCGTCTTCTTCATCTGCTGCTGCTGCTGAAGCTGATTTCACCGCCTTCGAATACCACCGACCGCCACTGCGTTGCGAACCACACAATGCCCTGCTAAGGTATTTCAATCTGGAGGAAGAGGAACACGCCATTCTAGATTCTACTTATTCGGCTTTGGTTTTCAAACTCAAAGGGGTTTTGTCTTTGTCTTGGCGCATTACATTCCCCCTCTCCTCTGCCCTCGCTTTTACCAAAACAAAATGTACTACTTATTTTCTCGTTTTTGGTCTGAAATACTTTGTTCCATCATGCTCTTTGGGCCTCAGTCCCTCTTATGGGCCTTGGATGCATTGTCTTTCACAACTTTGACCTCTAGGGCCCAGAACCAGAATCTTATTATTTATTTAATTTCAATAATAATACAAGTAAATTATCAGCATCGTTGCGTTGCTAAGTTATTCATTCAATATAGCAATTAATTAATGAGACCCCACTCACAATAAACCTGTTGATTAAACAGCGGTAAAGTAATCTCAATTTAGTCGTTAATTCAAAACTTGTGCTGCGCTCATCTCAATTTAGGTTACCGAATGGATTGGACCGCAAAGATTGTCTTTAGCTTAGTAATATGTGTTTGAGGTGTAGTGTAGTGTCATAACATACCCTTTCTTTATTATCTACTATCAGTTTAGATGTTGAAATTTTAAAGTTATTTTGGTATGGTTTTGATTCCTGGGTTATCGTGCAAATGATTAAAGAGACAAGAAGTAATATGAAGCAAATGAATCCTAAACTAATAAGTCTTGGATGGAGTTGGACATTTTAATTCATACATTTTTATATATAAAGTATCACTAGCACAAGAAGAAGAATACTGCTTCAAACTTGTATTGATACATAATTTGTTTTATAGATATGATATGTAAAGTAAATTGAGCAGAGATGAGCTGATTAATTAATTAAAGTTGAGCGAGTTGTTGGATATTAATGGGATAAGAGTCACTGGGTGGGCCACGAACAAGTCTCCAAGCAAGGACATAGACCGCAGATTGTGTTGGATGGAAGGCATCCCAAAACACGTACTGGTTTCTGAATAGACATGGAATTTGCAGAGGGAGACATGATATTTGACCTCCGTCCATTCCAATTCCACAGCAAGCTCTATCAATGACACTAAACGCTGCCACCAAGCAATACATTATTATTCATCAATTTGCTTTTGCTGTGTTTTTAATTTGTTTGAGACAAATAAAATGAAGAGGCATGCAGTACCAGTAAGTAGGTACTTTACTTACAGTAGGCAGCAGGGTTATTTAGGATGTCCCCGAAGATTCCATAAGTGTTGCCATAGAGAAACATGGCATCAGGATGGTCTCTGTTGAGCTGGTCCACCGCTGATCTGAGCCCTTCATTGAAGCCTCCAACAATCTGATTGACCGAGTCCACGCACCTTCCTGGCGGGGCCGACCCTGCTGCCCTTTGGTTAGGGATGCACCCCAGTGGGCCTATTCCTGCTATGAAGAACTTCCTCAGTCCTAAGCTGTGCAGTCTCTGCAGCATATATATATGTATGACTATATGTTAGTAATTAATAGATAGATAGATGGATCCAAAATGAAATGAAGTGATTACCAGAACATGTTGGACAAGGTTATTAAGAAGAAGATTGGCAAACTGAGGGGCAGTATAATTGGAACTGGATCCGTACAAGGCAGGGGCGAGGTAGTTGTTGATGTAGTCGCTGTTTCCGATGACGATAACAGCTATGGACTTGGCCAGAAATTGAGTCGTCGTTGGCCCTTCATTCATCACCGACCTGTACTGACTCAATGTCTTCTCAAAGTTCTGCACTTGCTGGCTCAGGCTATACCTGTCCCCCTTCATATCGATCATACATACATACATACATGTTATATTAGAAGCTAGCTAGCTAGCTAGATATATAATTAAGCTAAGGGAGGTGGGTGGGTCATGGGTGTATGTATGCTATGCTATGCTATGCATATATAAATGATAGTACGTACATAGTGTCGGCCTGACTCATCAAGGATGCCCCCATTAGCTGATGCATAATTGACTCCATGAAGTATTGCATCCCCAACACTCATGGGGTTTGCAAATGCTGGAGGAGAAGGAATGCCCAACAGGTCTCCTGCATGCATATATGTATGTATATGTAGTTATTAGCAGAGCAGAGCAGAGCATGGAGGGAGATGGATATGATGATATATAATTATATATATTAGAAATTAGATACCAATGAAGTCAATGAGGGATTTGCCGTTAGAGAAGCGGCCGGTGGGGCCATTGAAGTCGATGCCGTAAGGGAAGTAATTGGCCCTTGCAAGCGTCATGAGGAAGTTATTGTTGCCAACTTCAACCAATGAATCTCCGAAAACAAACAGAGCAGGAACTCTACTGCTACTCTGACACCTCACCTGCTCCTGCTGCCAGCACAGCATCAGCACCACCACCACCACTCCTGCGCTCCTTACACCATACAATTTCCATCCACTCATTATTATATATACTTAATTATATTATCTATGTTAGCAGAGAGAATGAACTCGATCCAACTATGTATCTATGTATGTATGTGAAGAAGTTGGGACTAACTAACTAACTATATATATATATATATATATGGTGGCCAGCCAGCCATTCAGAAACGAAACGGTTACTAGAAACAAATAAAGCTAAGGCAATAAAGTAGGCAAGTCCAGCTAGCTAGCTAGCTACCTACCTTGCGAGCGAGTATGTATTATTGAGCTTCTGCTTTACTTATTTGCATTGCTTGTGTAGCAATATACATAATATTTTCATGCTTTCGGTTGCCTTTTCTCCACCTTTTCATCTTCTTAGATGTTGCATGCACGCACCCGGCCCATCCATCCTGATTCCTGCATGAGTTTTGCTTTGCTTTTACCTTTCCTTTCAATCTTCCTCATGCATGCATGTTTCCTGCCAAAAGCTTTGTTCTCCACTGGCCAAGCCCATGGGGGTGGGTAACTGATGATCAACCGAGCCATAAACGTGAACAACATATATAGAGATCAGTCTTTGTGACCATATATCAATAACTCTTATTTCATTGTATGTACGTGGAAAAGAAATTGCCGCTAATTCTGCTGAAAATTTATGAAATACTTGTATGTGTTATATTTGATATTTAATTTAAACAACTACTATACTCTCTGATCTTTACAACAATAATAATAATATTCACACACTTTTAACAAAGTGTTCATAACAAAGTCACCTTTGGGATTGGGTTGTGTTTTGTTATCCAATATATGTGATTACATATAAAGATATATATGATTGATTAATCATATAATTTACTTGGTTAACTATAAGTAACTCTCTAATTTTTAGATTACATGCATAAAATCACACGGTTATTGTTACGGTCCTTTTCGAGCACTTAGTCGACTAAGTATTTGGCCGACTTCACATATCAGAAATCCGAACACAAGAGCAAGCTAAGGATAAGAGTATAAAGTACACTCAGTTAACCTGCTTAGGGAGGTGCTGATCCTCATATTTAAAGAGTGATAAACTTCTAGCCGTTTTAGATATGTTACAAGAAATATTTTTCATGTGCCGAATAAGAATATTGGATCAATTTTATTGTATCTAATCCACTGCACAGCCCGGACTAGGTACTAAGTAAGTGTTTAATTGAAATTTTAGGGTATTGCTCAATCTGGTCCTTCTTGTTTTTGTGAGCAGGCATTACAAGTAAATAAGTTGTGATGTTTGTGAGCACTGCACTACAGTCTACAGTGCCTGCCTTCCTTCTGCCTTTAGAGTTAGTTTCATAACATCTATCTAATCTTATTAGCTTTCCTGCTGCCTATATATATATATATAATATATATATATATATAATATTCCTATTTTTAATTTATTTACTTAATTCACTTGATCACTTCAGAGTTCAGACCCAGCTGGCTTTACGCGTTAATTCCATGACGATACCAATACTCTGCTACATTACATTACTGGATCGCCTGTTCTTTTTGGCAATTCTATATAGATATTATTTACTTATCCCTCCTTTCTGATCTATCCCATGCATCTACCACGCCACAAACTAAACTCAGGAGTCGAATGCTTATCTACATTCTACAACTAGCCTAACCTAAGCTAAGCTAAGCTAAGCTAAGCTAGTAGTGTATAATCCATCCTTAATAAAAATGATTTTATTTGATGTCTATTGATAGCAGTTGAATGAATGAATGTTTTCTAAGTTACTAGCTAGTTTGTCGTTACTTTCTTCTGCTAAGGGAGAGTTGCGTGTTATAAAAGTTTTACTATATAATCATTCAAAGAGCAATAATGACCGACCAAATTAAGTAACTAAAGATATTGATGAATAGAATATTTATCCATCTTTGTTCAACACCTAACCAATTCAACATTTTTCTCAGTAAAAGTTAAGAGAGATGGCAGTAAGTTGCTTAGAATTACTGTTAAGAACCAAGTTGCTAAGTAATAATTAAGGAGTGAACAGTGGCGCCTAACTCGACAATAAAAATGAACGGTGATCCTATATATTGTGTCAGTTAGTGAAGCATATATATATATTTAAATATACATATATAAGGCCAATTTGAGATGATAAACTTGAATTAACTGAGTGAGTGATGGAGGACGGCACAAAGCACCTTCCCTTCTGATGCAAATTAAAATTACAGGTAATTAAATAAGTAATAAAATTATTTTAATATTTATTATCTCGTACACAATGTATATATTCAATCTATAATTTTTAGTCTTTGTGAAACTCTCACTTACACATTATTTATTTTACTATTAAATTTAAATAAATATTTATTTTATGAATCTGACAATATTCTTAATTAAGTGGGTGGATGGCTATGAGGAAGCAAATCATATTAAGCCAGCTTAGTAGTTGATAAGTACATACATATAGAATAGTACATATGCTGCTTCAAGGTTGGCAGGACTCAAGAGCGGACCTAGATTGAGTGATCAATTAGGACACGCCAATTGATCGATGTCATACGCACAGTAACTAAATTATTTAAACTTCAACATAGAACTTTGGTGGAGAGATTTATCTATCTTCTCAAGCAGAATTAACATTTAACAACTTACGAGTTTAATTCTAATCAAAATTACGCCCTAATATATATACATTAACTAACTGCTGTTTAAAATGATGTAGCAACACGCTGAAAACCTTTTTCACAAGGACTTAAATTAAATTAAAATGCTAAGTATGTTGTTGAATAATTGATGATTCATTTGATCACAGAATTTTACAAGACATATATAAGCCTGTAATGATTGTAGAGAGAAATAAGGCGTCTTTTATTATAAGTTACATTTTTAAAGTTAGGTGAATTTAGACATAGTTGGTTTCTTTTCACCCATAGATTCGGATCGGATAAATTTGTGCTTATTCCAAATATAATATATTGTTAAGACAGAAAAACGAGTGGGAACCACAGAAAATGCCAGCTAAGATTCAGAATCTAGTGCCTACAAAAAGCAGTAGTAGCACCCCATCACATATTCACATATCATCTCAAGTCAAGTAAGTACAACACAGAAACAAAGAAAGAAAGAAACTCACTACTACTCAATACTAATCACTCTCATATTCATATTCATATCTCATATATGCTGCCCATAAGCATAGGTGAGGAAGGTTCAGAGCCCGGCCCATCCACGAAACGGGCCTCCAGGAAGCGTTCCCGCCAGCCCGACGACACCGCCGTATTCCGCGGCGTGCGAAAGCGCAGCTGGGGACGCTACGTTTCAGAGATAAGGCTTCCCGGGCAGAAGACCCGCGTCTGGCTCGGCTCATTCGGCTCGCCGGAGATGGCGGCTCGTGCCTACGACTCCGCGGCATTCTTCCTGAAAGGGCCGTCCGCCAACCTGAATTTCCCGGAGCGCGTGGAGTCGCTGCCTCGGCCACTCTCGTCGTCCAGGCGTGACATACAATCTGCCGCTGCTAAGGCGGCTCTGGAATGGGGCGAAGCGGATTGGGATGGGTGCTGCTTATTGGGAGAAGAGTCATCAGCTCCTCTTATAAGCCAGCAGCAGCTTGGGATGGAGTTGGAGTCCTCCGCTTCTTCTGTTGGGGAATTGACGTGGAACCACCAAGTCTTCAATTTCAACTTCAACTTCAACTTCAACGACGACCTTTTCTTATTCTCCTCCTGATCCCATGCCCAATGCCAATCAATTACCCTCTCTCTCTCTCTCTATATATGTATAAACTCATAAACATTATTATTACTATTAATGTTCATTATCTAGTAGTGTTTGTGTAATTAATTGTGTCCGTAAAATGTAATCGGCTCATTTGGACTTGTGTTGCTTCCGTTCTAGTTCTAGTTCTAGTCTAAAGCACTGTAAAATACGACTTGTTTTCTCTTTCTCTTTTTGGTTGAAACACGCAGAAATGTTACGTGTACCGAGAGAAAGCGTATAATGAATGATGATATTATGTGCATGACTGTGACTTGTCTTCATTTTTTATTTTATTTTTTCAATTCATACCACCATCCCTTTCTCTTTGCAAGTGGCAGATTCGAAGTCAAACAAATTGATGGGTTTGGTTTCTTTTGATTTGGCCCGCTAAATATTGAATAGAACACGACCTTTAGGATTATATATATACCCATCACCCATTTAAAGAAACACATAAGAGTAAAAAAGAATAATTGTGTCATCAGTGAATCAATATTAATTTTCCCCGCAGCTCACTCACTCGCAGCGTGTGATCTATCAACTTGTCCTAGCATCATATATTATATAGGGGCTATAGTTTTATGTTAACAAAATTGACCATCATTTCACTTTGAAATTTTTTCAAGGTAAAATCAACTCAGAAGAATTTACCGTTATTTCTGGTTTTGGGTTTCCATCAAATCCTAAAATCTTTTTGACATCCATGAATTATTGTAGAATTGAACTATATATAATCAATATATATAGCAAGCATGTGGTACAGTACAGCTCTGTCTATTTGTAGCATGGCCTCCTGCATTTTCAAAATGCGCGCAAACAGTTAGTTCAGGCAGGAAGGCAGATTTTAAGTACACACGTAATTGGTGCAAGAGAGATTGCCCACACAAACGGAGGAGCCAAGTCCTTTTCTTGTTAATAGCTGCATCATGAAAACCTTATGATCAAACTGCCAATATTTATTCCTCTTAATCAAAACACACATACACCATATAACTATAATCTTACTCAATGCCTCTTACAGACACAGCTAGCTGCCTAGCTTGCGAGGCGCACATATATTGTTAGAAGATCCAAATTGATACCAATATAATGACGCACATTATTTTGGAATCTAACAACTTTGATCACTCTTAAATTAACATTCCCTATATTTCAATCACTAAACACATCTTTTCCAGGTAATTGGGCACCCTATCTACTCTACTTTTCTATACTTTGTCCTTTATTTATTATATATATGCTTTACATTTTTAGAATTTACCTGTAAAATGTAAAAGAACTGAAGTTTTCTTACGAATATCTTTCCATAAAGCGGGACTAAAACTGTATTCTATCAGGTGAAAAGTCCTGCACATTATTTTGCCATTATTTTATATACTTATTGAACTTTAGGAAATAGAATGACGATAACCCCTATATTATGATTGATTAAATGCTAAAACTCTGTCCTTCATTCTCTCTGAAAATTAAATTAAATTTGGTGAGGATCGGAACTGATAAGTAGGCGGTTTAGCGATAACGAATACATTTGTTTCATATAAGCTAGTAGAGTCGAGTAGAGTAGCATTTGGTGATTAATAAGATCGAATGAAGGCGTCAATGATTTCGTGCTTTATAGATGTGGCTGTCCATATCTACACGATCCGTTCCGTTAGTTGAGTTTTGTGATTGAGAAAACAGAATTATAAATTAGCTTTGTTCGTTGTCTATTCTAAAGCAAGATAAGAATTATATTCACGCATTCTATGCCTTTCTAGTATGAACATCTCACATATGCTCACATGATATGCTCAAGAGACCCACCGTTAGACTTGAAATCTGCAATAAACTGAATTTCCCCATACTAACAATTACATCAACACACGAAACATCATAAGTTTTTGCTTATAATATTATATAATATGATGGTAAGTCACATTGTTTACAGGGTTGGCTTCATTTATTTTATTCCTGTGATCGACCTAACATAATGGGGACATTGTTGCATGCACCCTTCCTCAACTACTGTTTTGTTTTGAAACCTACAATCATTCATTATATTATTCGCATATATATATATATATATATATAGTGTGTGTGCATCATTATCAGTTTATGCACTAACTAACCTTTTTCCCATGAAAACCGTTCCCGCCCATCAAGCTAAGGAAAAGTGATCGCTGGATTATTGTTGTGCAGATAGTGTTACTATATATATAGATAGTAGTACTGTCCTTTCGGCAGAAAGTAAAGATGAGGGGGAAGCCAGCTTCAGGAAAGGCCATTTTTGTTCTGTGCATTGCATCCTTTCTTGCTGGCACACTCTTCACTGGCCAAATGTGGACACGCCCCTCTAGCAATGATCACAATGTACTTCTTCCCTCCCCCATTCAACGTGACTGTGATCATAAGCGAGTGAGTCATATATACATATATAGTTATTATAAGATTGACAGTTCAACTAAGCGTGGAATTATATATTGACATCATTTTTTCAAACATGCAGAAACTGGTTGAAGGCAGACCTGGTGATGTAATGGAGGAGGTCTCAAAGACCCATCAAGCTATCAAGTCAGTATATGTATATATAATTATATATATACGAGATGAAGTCATGCATTTATAATTATTTTTACTTGGAAAGATATATATATACATGTGTGTGAAGAGGATTAATGATGAATTGTTTGTGGTTAAATATATATATATGTATGTGAACACAATAGGTCTCTGGACAAGGCAGTTTCAACACTAGAAATGGAACTGACAGCAGCTCGGACAAAGAGCCAAAGTGGTGGGAAGCACTTGCGGCAACATGCTTCTAACTACAGTTTGCAGAAAGCTTTTGTGGTGATTGGAATCAACACAGCCTTCAGCAGCAAGAAGCGAAGAGACTCCATACGCCAGACATGGCTGCCAAAAGGGAATCAGCTGAAGGAACTAGAGAAAGAGAAAGGCATCGTTATAAGGTTCATGATCGGGCATAGCACCACGCCAGGGGGCATTCTTGATAAAGCAATCGATGCAGAAGAGGCGCAATACAAGGACTTCCTCAGGCTTGATCACGTTGAGGGCTACCATGAGCTATCCACCAAGACACGCCTCTTCTTCTCCACTGTTGTTTCTATCTGGGATGCTGACTTCTATGTCAAGGTTGACGACGACATCCATTTAAATCTAGGTACCTACCTACCCTCTATCTCTATGGGGGGTGTCTGTATATATATATATATGTGTGTGTGTGTGCTTTTTTAATTATGATTTAACCAAGTGATATGATATGATATATTATTTAGCCTTTAGGTATCTATTAACTCAGAAAGTTGCATCAGCTAACTTCTATATATTTCTTGATAATGCAGGTATGCTAGTGAGTACACTTGCAAAGTACCGATCAAGACCCAGGGTTTATGTTGGTTGCATGAAATCCGGTCCAGTTCTATATCAAAAGTGAGGCTATTTATATTATTCAAGCATTGATGATTATTGTGTAATTAAGAAGCTAGCTAGCTAGGTGTTCTGAATAATTTATGAATGTGAAGTAGTAAGCCGATTTGTGTGGCAGAGGGGTGAAGTATCACGAGGCTGAGCACTGGAAGTTTGGAGAAGAAGGGAACAAGTATTTCAGGCATGCCACAGGCCAAATATATGCCATCTCCAAGGATCTTGCCACCTACATATCCATCAACTGGTACGCATGCTGGCCTCATCATCATTCTTTTCCAATATATTATTAGCATTTGGGATTCTAATGAAAACGTAGAATGCAGGCCTATATTGCACAGATATGCAAACGAGGACGTATCTTTAGGGTCATGGTTGTTGGGGCTAGAAGTTGAACACATTGATGAACGCTCTATGTGTTGCGGAACACCTCCTGGTAAATACTGGCCCTCGTTTCCTCGTCATTCATCGCGATTTTATTTTTTTAATTTTGAAGAAATGTTTTGCGACACAGATTGTGATTGGAAGGCAAGGACAGGCAACGTGTGTGTGGCATCTTTTGATTGGTCGTGCAGTGGTATCTGTAAATCGGTGGACAGAATGAAAGATATACACAAAGCCTGCGGGGAAGGAGATGGAGCTGTTTGGAATGTCGATCTTTAATTCACAATTTTATTCTAGTTTTATGACTTCTACATTAAGAGGAATTCAACATATATTCCTTCTATTTTAAACAAAAGAATTTGCTACCAAATTTCCTAGAGTGACAATATCTATAATAATCCTGAGTTTGATGGGCTTTTCAATCTCCATTTACCTTCTCCTTGATATTTCATATTTTCTTTTTCTAGTATATTTTTCATTATTTCAATCAAAATTTGTCATAGGAATTTGATAATAATTTTCTCACAACTTTGACCCTAAAACTTTAGTGTACTTTAAAATACCTAGTTAAGTGACAAACAAAATAGCTTCATTCTATGTTGGAGTTTTTCTTCATGTAAATGAAATGCAGCAGAATTATGTACAGCAGTGTGAATAAGTAAAATTGAAAAGAAAACTAAGATCAATGGTAAATAGGCAACTTAATCCATCGGTCATTTGCAATCTAGTCCTTAGCTATAATTATGTGTACAAGTTAGTTTTCAAATTTAGAAGGCAGGTATCATGGCAGGCATTTTTAGTGAACTGAGATGCATACATTCATATGATACAAGTTTTATAGAACTAACTAATAATCCATGCACATAAGTAAATTTAAGGGATTAAGTTGCCCATTTACCCGTTACTCATAAACTAAAATCACAGAATTTATTCTCATACCATTCATTTGCGTGTGATGGGTTGTTCTTCTGCTCTAGCTCAAATCCAGTGGCACTGAAATACAAACAATCAGACATCCTGTTTACTGCATTTATAGACGACGAAGGATTGTTTCTTTCTCTGAAGTTGAAAGGGAGCCGATAGCTTTGCAGAGGCGTGAGTACTTTGTAACTAAATCCTTGTATAGAGTTAATAATCTGTCCACGTCTCTCTCTGTCAACTCTCGGCTCTTTGCTTCCATATATGGATAATTTGTTTCAGGCAGCATAACTAGTAAAACAGCATGGAGAGGGGTTACAAAATACGATGATTGTGACAGGGGCTGGTAAATCAACTGAGTTAAAGAATTCAAACAAACGGCACACTATGAATAGAAGCAAACTAACCTCTAGTCTCTTCGATTTCGTCATGCATTTTCTTTGACGAACTACACTCCATCTTGCCTTGTTGGTTCCTTTGAGATTCTTCACTTGTTGCTTTACTGGCCAATTTGGCTGCTTGCATGCTCTCCTCAAATTTGTTTTCATCCATGGAGAGGGATGTAGCATTTAAGTCAACTATAAATGTCATGGCTGACACAAGATTTGTGAAATAATATGCAGCTTCTGAGATGAGTTTTTCTTGCCATCGGTACAACTGGATGAATCTCAGGTTTGAATGCAACTGTGAGGGATTGGCCTGAAAGTGACAAACCAAAAGGCTTTCCAATAAGAAATCACCTTTCAATATCCCAAATTAACAGAAAATAAAACTCATCATGAGCATACAAAAACTTTTAGAGAGGAAAATCAATGTTAGTTAAGGCCAAGGCACTCACTCTACTCGTAAGCACTTCATGTCTATTTTGAATTTAAATAGTTCTAAAAGAAAAAAAGAATAAATACTCTAAGCGAAACCTGCTCTATACTCCTTAAGTTTGCACCTTGATAAGCATCACATTTGCAGAAAGAAAATGGAAAATAGGCATCATATTATTAAGAAACTATGAATATGATAAGTAAAATGGCCAATTACCAAGGGGGCTTGCCTTTATTGTTACATATATGAGCACAGGGAGAAAGTCATCAGCTCCAGCTGGCTCATGATTTTCAGAAATTGCTCCATTAAGCAATAGGTTATTGATGACCCTACAACAATTCATTATACATAAGAGTTTCTCACGGGGAGCTTTGAAAGCATTGATTTTCCGCAGTTCTTTCTCAGCAAGCTGAATGGAGAAGGAAAGTGGAATCAAATCAATCAATATTTGTCAAACCCATCAAGAAATCCAACTTATCCAAGTGTACTAGCTATAAATAGTTCTTATTGATAGAAAGCTAGGCTGATGGCCTTGGACCAGACTAATAGAACGGAAAGGGGACATTTCATACAAAGAAAAAAGATATTAGTATGGCTATGCCTAAGCCTAGGCCTATCCAATCTAATCAGTTAGTAGAAATAAACACACATGGAAACAGAAAACTGAAAAAGTTAGTGACATAAATTTACACCCAGAAGATGCATACCAACAAAGAAGCTTCATTACGAAGAAATGCTGGTATGTCCAAATGTTCAGGCTTCAGAAAGGTTTGCAGCAAGCATATTTTCTCCGATATTTCATTATCAATTTTTGAATCCTCAGGGGAAGCAGCAAATGTCCGGGAGAACAATTTAGTCATTATATATTTCTCTAATCCCTGCAGATATAATAGATGAATGATCAGAGAAAAGAAATAAGGAAGCCAATATCAACTTACGCAATATTACCACAGCAACTTCGCAGAAAGCAAATCCATAAATTATATTCTAAAGTTAAATTAGCTTCTTCAATAAATATGAGACTGTACAAAAATATGTCACTAATGTTTTTTAGATTTTATTAGCAGTTAATCTTTTGTTCAACCATCATTGATTCCAAGATGGATGGGGAATCAAGTTAATGTTGAAATTTTATGAACAAGTGAAGACAAAGAATGAAATAATGAACCATTAGCCTTATTTAAAAGAAGGCGGCTCCGGAAATAGCATGAAATCGGGTACAAAGGGCTTATTGTACCTAATGTAACTTCTTTTTCCCTAAATCACTTGCAAAGATAACTCCACTCAGAACTTCTACGCTGAATAGAATACCAAATTATATAATATCAGTGCATATACCTCCATTGCACAGTCAATGTCATCTTCAGTGGAACCCGCCCACAATGGATGATCCCTTATTGCAGTTTCTGTTGTCGAGAAGAATTCTTGCACTCTTTTTCCATCAGTTTCCGGATTGGGTGGGTAAAATGAAAACGAGACAATGAAGCTGAGAAAAATAATTTGCATTATGCGAATGCAAGAGGATATTAGAAAGAGCAACAGCGTGCAACATTAAATATGAATTTCATGTAGAGCAGTGTTACATGCTTGCAGAGTCTTAAGAACATGCCAGATTATAGGCATCGCTGTATTGGTAAACCCACTCAGCCTACACAGTTAGTAGTGACGAAGAATCGAAACATTATAAGCATTAAATAGAACTAAGCTTAGATCTGATCTAGGTTATGGTCGTGGCATTTAATTTAATCATAGACGAACAAAATTAATAAGCAAACCGAAGTTTGCTGTATAATCTGCCAAACAAAAACAATGAATTTGATGAAACTATCCAAATGCTATTGAAATTGAAAGAAGTCAGTGAAATACACATTGATATTGAGAAGGCAGAACAGAACACCGATGCTTTGCATCATCATCATCATCGATATTGGAGGAATAAATTGCGAAACAAAAGATAGAATGACGGAGGCGATAGAAGAGATAACATGACATATATATACTTGCCTCTTAATGGATCGGAGGAGATCGAGGGAAGCAGGGTTTCGCATGCGATCCAGAAAGTCATAGAAAGCGAGGGATTGCGACGACGAAGAAGAAGTTGAATCCATAGAATGGAATGGAAAGTGCTCTTGTGTATGTAACCAGATTGAATTGAATTGAATATGACTGAAGAAGAAGAAGAAGAAGTAACATGTTCCAAATGAGATCAGTAGTAAGTAGCTACCACTACCAAGCTCAGAAGGAACATTAGGTTTGAGTGACTGGTGGACGGTGGGTTTATTCCTTCTTCCACAACTACCGGTAAGGTAAACCTTAACTAACTCTCAAAAACTACTACCAAGTTAAGTTATGAACAAGCCCTGGCTCCGCTTCGGGCTAAGGCTCAGGAATTTTATAAACCAGTTTCGGGCTTTCATTTACAAAGTTGGGCTTCTCAAAAGGCTGGCCTAAGTAGGTTGTTTTAAGATTGGGCCTAACCTTTAGAAAATTTGGGCATGCCAAAATTTTTGACAAAGCACAACCATAACGAAAACATAAGGAATGGCCACAAAAACAAAACGGTAGTGTGCCCTTAAATAAACTCAACTATTGTCGTTTGACCCAAAAGGTTTTGACTTTTGACCGAACAAAAGTAAAACCCTAAAATTAAAAGCCATTGGCACAACAGAATTAACTTTGTTCGGAGGTGAAATTATTGAAAGTTTGAAACATTGAGACCCACAATAGTTATATAAGCTTCCATAACCAAGCGGAGAATATGGATATTTCATTTCAATAATAAACCAATTATCATATATAGTTCAACTTAGTGAAGATTTTGACGCGCAATATAAAATTCAGTCAAAATAGCTAATAGATTGTGCATAATATATAATATGTAATATGCATAATGTATATTACATATTATGCACCTTATATATGACATGTTGTATATAATATATATCACATGTTATAGTATCATTTTTTTACAACATGTGATACTGTTGTGCATAATATATGATATATATTATATACAACATATAATATGTGTTGTATGTATTACATAATACTTATTGTGCATAGCATATATAGTATAACATACCGGTTGTTTTTGCTGTTTTTTGTTATTTTATTGTGCATGATGTTCAACTTATTAACGGGAGATGGATAGATAGATAGATGCCTTCAAAATGAAGAAATGGATACCATATATCAGAACATTGTATGAAAACTAGGAATGCGTATCTATATATAATATAAGAATTAATTGTAAAAAATTTCCACCACGGATTTGAGTCAACACGACTGAAAAGCTGTCATCACCAATGAATCATTTGATTCGGTCTACAGGAGCAACATGCATGCATGCATGGATGCAAATTATGGACTTTGCTCAATGAAGTAGTTTCGATGAAATCAGCCGCGCATCTTTTTGTTGAAGACGATAATTATCATGCATGACCACATATATTAATTTATTACACTAACACACCCCGTGATATTGAATTTTAAACGCAAAAATAAATAAATAAGTCGGTGATATATTGAGTTTTTTTAAGAGATAGAAATGATGAAAAGTTACTACCCTGTACTTTATATTGACATGCGAGAAGGTTCAGAAACTAAACCTCTCATATATAGGGAAGGGGGGGATATATAGATAATAAATCAGAAAAAATACGATTAGAATACAGTAGAGAAGAAAGGTAGCGTGCAGTTGAATCAATTATATTATAGGAATGATATATCTGAAAGCTAAGCTTTAAGGTCATAGACCCACATGTGCATGCCCCAGCTATGGCGACTGCGTCTCCAACTGTTTCTATCAACATTTAAGACTAACCCTAAATTAATTTTGTTTATACGATCGTCAATAATTTGCATAAAATATTGTCTCCAGAGAAGAATTTTGTTAGTATAAAACTTGGGCCGTCCAATGAAATGCGGAAATCCCAAGAAGCTTAGCTTTAGTAGCTATTTTTCCAAGCATTGCTTTGAGAACAATCAAAATGACCTATTGGTTTTAAATCCTCGGGATCATTTACAGATTTAAATATTTGCTGAAAACTAGTTAACCTATTTTTGTATCAAGATTTAGTCGACAGACTTCTGAGAAGCGCGTGGATTATACTATTCATCAATACTACTAGGCCTAGCTAGCATTATTACAATTCTCCAAGTATTATCCTCTCTATATTATTAATTTGTTTTTGCAAAACGACCCCTTAATTAATTAGTTAGTTTCAACACTTGATCGATATTACTAGTTTCGCAAGCATAAGAAAGTTGCTATATTATTGTGAGTACTGGTGATATGTTAGTGACCTTAATATTTCTGCATCATCTTTGGCAGCTATAGCTAGCTTTCTCCAGCCGTGTTTGGGTTTCAATTTATTTGAGCCAAGTTAATTAACTAACATCACAAATTAATTAAGCCCTAGCTCATCATCCTTTTAAAAAAGTCAAACTTGAAAGGTAGGGTTTTATTTTGACTAAAGTTAGCTTTAACTGCAAATAAAGCTAAGCATGTCCGTTCTGAATGTATATACCTTAGGTTTGCATTAACATGATATTAATACGTTCAAATGGCGGTTACTAACAAATTTAGGATATATTAGTTTCAGTAAAAGTCTATATATGTTTACTACCTAACGTAATATATTATATATAAAATGTTGGGGAACACACGAAGGAGATATATATATGAAATCATGGCCTCACGTACGTACGCATAAGCTAGCTAGAAAAGATGAACATGCACTAATTAACTAATTTAGGATATAAGTACTGTATATAACAACGAGTTTCAGTACTAATTATTCAGTTTACTGTAATGCTAGCTGCCGTTAGTACATAGCTAGGAGTATCTGATCATAACCAACATTATTCACGCAGAAGCTAGCATTGATATCGATTCTCTAATTTTACTTACTTATTATAACAATGAGTTAATCGTGCAGGGTTAATAGGGAAATTAAATTAAGGAGAGTGTACCTTACGCACCCGTATATGCTTGTGGGGAACCCTATGATTAATATGTATATTATATTTTGGAAAGAATATAAAAATAAGAATAATAGTAGGTAGCTAGCTATAGTGAGTCGCATTCATTTAATTTCATGTTATGTTCCGTAAACTTGGAAATTACGATAGGTAGCTTTAACCAATCCCGGCGGCGTAGTCACCGGCCGTCAACCCTTTCCCTCCCTCCCCCGTGGGCACAGTGATGACATGAAATGAGTAGTGTGGGTTAGCGTTGACAACCATGAACGTATTTAATTTAACCCCGGCCCCCCATTATATTCCATTCCTCGCTCGATCCAACTCCACCCACATATATACAAATTGATTGATCTGATTGATACCACCTCTCCCATACATACATACACTTCCATTTCATTCCTTCAACTTATGCTCACATTATATTGAAGCCACAAGCTAACTTATTAGACATTCAGAGAGAGAGAGAGAGATCCTTTGCTTGTGGGTGTATGCTTGGTTAGTACTAGTGTTGAAGCCAAATATATATAGATGCATACATAGATAGATAGATATATAAGGTAATTAATTAAGTAGTATAGATGGGTTCTTCTTCTTCAAATGGCGGTGTGCCTCCGGGATTCAGATTTCACCCGACGGATGAAGAGTTGTTGCATTACTACTTGAAGAAGAAGGTCTCCTTTCAGAAGTTTGATATGGATGTTATTAGAGAGGTCGACTTGAACAAGATGGAGCCTTGGGACTTGCAAGGTACCGACCCCCTACCCTACCTTACCTTATTATATTCTATCTCTTCTTCTTCTTTCATTTTTATCTTCATCAAATTAATCCCTACACTACATACATACATACATTAAGATACATGGGAAAAAATTAAACCTTTTTTTGACATAAGTTCATATTGTTTTATTTATTTACCACTCGTTTTCATTTTATGCAGCACTAGTAATCTTTTACGTTCTTTGCGAGAATAATGTTATCAAGTATTATGGGTAGTAGTTAAGGGGAATAAGCCTCTTTTAATTTTTATTTGTTACTAAGTAGTGATTGTATATGACTGTATGTTCATCCTAAAAATGATTCATAATAAAGATCTCATCATCAATCAAATAAAGAAGATTCCCTAAATCATACTCTTAATTAGATTGCTAAGACTATGCATGGAGGGATATATAGGAGGACGTTGACTAACTAAATAAATGAATCCTCTGCGCGCACAATGATTGCTAAGCATTTTAATTTGCTGATATGTTGTTTAATTAATTAACTAATGAAAATTGTTGTACATACGGTATGTGGATGGGACAGAGAGATGCAGAATTGGGTCAACGCCACAGAATGAGTGGTACTTCTTCAGCCACAAGGACCGAAAGTATCCAACAGGGTCAAGGACTAACAGGGCAACGAATGCAGGGTTCTGGAAAGCTACAGGGAGAGACAAGTGCATCCGCAACAGCTACAAGAAGATCGGCATGCGAAAGACCCTTGTCTTCTACAAAGGCAGAGCCCCTCACGGCCTCAAAACCGATTGGATCATGCACGAGTACCGCCTCGAAGATAATACTACTAATAATGATGCCAACAACTCCAATGTACGTCACTGCACTGCACTGCATATATGCTGCCAATTAACACTGCACATTCATTCATTCACTAATTATTTCATCATTTAATAATTTGTAGGAAGATGGGTGGGTGGTGTGCAGGGTGTTTAAGAAGAAGAACCTGTTCAAGATTGGGAATGAAGCAGCAGCCAATCACGAGCTCAACAACAACAACAACAACCACAGTAACAATAACAATAGTAGTAGCAGGGAAAACCACCATCATCACTACCTACTACAGCAACAACAGAACAACCCATCATCATCATCCACAGTGGGGTTTGAGCTCGACAAACCCGAGCTTGGCCTCCAGCACTACCCTCACTACTCACTCTTCCATGCACACGCACAGCCCCTTCTTCAAGCCCACAAGCCAATGGTGTACGACTACTCATCCTATGCATCCTCAGATCCCCCGGTGATAGCCAAGCAGCTCATGGCAACAAACCCTAGAGACTGCGAGAGCGCTAGCGAGGGCTTGAGGTATCAGCAGGTTCCGGAGCCAGGCATGGAAGTCGGCTCCTGTGACCAAGAGCAGATGGGTGCAGCAGCAAGAGAAGGTGGTGCTGGAGGAATGCATGAATGGGGTGTGCTTGATAGGCTTGTCAATGACGACTCAGCCAACAAAGCAGCGGGGCTCAGGTTCGAGGATGCAACTCCACCATCAGTTCACCAGATCAACCACCTTTCCTTGAGGGGAGAGATGGACTTTTGGGGCTATGCTAAACAATAATTTCTCAATACATGTTTTATATTTAAACTTGATTATAACTTTATTTTCCATTCATTGTTTGTTAATTAAAAGTACCATACTGTCAATTGGAAAAGAATGCAATTGCGGTACTGCTGTTATGTTATAATTAAATTATTGACTACTACGTGTCTCTAAGATTTGATTTGGTTTGATTCATTTGATAATTATAGAGAGAAGTTGATTTATTTGAAGGGTACATATTATTGTATTATTTTGTTTTGCTATAGAGTTCCACAATCGTAGTGAATGTGGCCATCTGGGTCTCTAAACAGAACGCCAATGACTGCAATGATGATGAGCTTCAGCATCAACGACTGTGCATCAAGCTTCTTGCCAATAAGGAAAGTGTGCAAGGACAGCCACAAGATTCTCATCTTCCTTTCTCTCACGTATTCGTCCAATGCTTCCTCCATCTTCCTCTCGTCAGTCTCATTGTGCTGCAGCTGCTTTTGCGCCAGGCGCCTAGCAAGAACAACGGCATCTTCTAAGGAGGCAGAGCCACCCTGTGCAATGAAGGGCCCTGTGGCATGCATGGCGTCACCTGCCACTGTCACTGTTCCTCTCCTGAACTTGTTCATGACCAAGTCCCATGGTGGCCGATACTTCAGTTCTGTGAGATGCAACGAGTTCACCATGCTCTCTCTTATCATTTCCACCGTCTCTTCCGGGAAACCCACCATTGATTCCATTAAAGATTCTCTAATTAGCACCGGATCTTTTGAAATTGTTGAATCTGCTTTTTGTTCGTTGAGTTGAAACAATATACATGTATATACATTAGTCTTCAGAATATGAAATCAGATAACTAATTAAGGTTATATGAATGAAATTAATTAATTAACGACCTTGATCAGTCCTCAGTCTTGTCAAAAACCAGTAAACGAGGCTGCGAGAGACAGGGATTCTTCCGAGTTGGACATGGTCTCTGCTTATGACAACAAACTCAGTAGGAAATTGATGACCATTGGGATAATTGGTGAAGCCTCGCGCAACACATGTAGAGAAGAGCAAGAGCCTCATTGGGCGTAACCCGACCATATTAGCGACCATAGAGTTCACCCCATCACATCCAATGACAACCTCGCAAATCGCAATATACACAACATACGTACATACATACATACATGTGAATGTGATGTGAGTAATTCTAGTATATAGCAGCATAGTAGTTACAACATCAATTTAATCATTGCTTGTTTGTTTGTTTTATTAATTAACCTTTCATTTTCACCAAAAATAATAAAAGGCATTAGCGTACCTTGGCTTGGAGAATAAAGCCATTGCTAAGCATAAGCTGTGGATACTGATGAGAGAGAGGATCCAGTTCAACGGAAAGCACTTGACAGCCTGTACGTATAGTTCCGGCCGGCAAACAATCGGCCATAGCTTTAATCAGATCAGTACGCTTCAAACAGCGAAATTCTTGATTGATCCTGTTTGTTAATAATTAATTAACTGTGAGATGTATGTATGCATGTAAGTTCTATACTTATTCTGAAATGAAAACACCTGTAGAAGTAGAACTCACCAAAAGGGTATTTCTTTTGGCTCAGCCTCTTCAAGCAATACGACCTTTCCCCTGAGAATAATACAATACGGTACCGAGTGTTTTTATTCATGTCATGTCATGTCATGATATACATGCATGCATACATAGATACACAAAGAAGATACACATATATATATGTACCGGTGTATTTGAAGGGCAGCTTGTCTAAGGGAAGAAGCAACACCAAGCTGATCAAGGGCACGCCAGCCATTTGCTTGCACGATTATAGCTGCTCCTGTGGCTCGCAACTCCTCTGATCTTTCCAACACCAAACTTGCGATTCCCTTTCTGCATGCATGGAATCAATCAGTTATATGGAAATGGAATTAATAATCATTCAACTCAATACATAATAATAAACCAGAATTCAGGAAACCTATGAAGGGCAAGGGCCGTCGCAAGGCCGCATATACCACCACCAATGATCACAATCTCTGCCTCCTCAACTCTGCTCATCTTCGTCTTCGGCTTCTGTTTGAGCGATAGGATATTCAAGAAAAAAATTGTTGATTTCTCGTTCCTTTTATAGTACAAATCATAGAATTGTGTCAACATTCTTTTTTGTTAACAAAGAATCATAGTATTTTTTAGAATTTTTTAATCAAATTGATCTCAACAACCACCAGGGTACTTTGCATGATCTTGGGTGAGAGGGATAAATCAGTATTTAATTACTCAGTTAAGGAAATCAGATTTTATTTCTTGATTAGGTAGTGTTGGTTACAAGATGTGATTAATGACTGGAAAAGTGTCGCCGAACTCATGTTTGTTTATTAAAAAATAACGGGAAACGGTGTTCATATTCTTGATCTCTTTCTTTTGTCTTTATACATATTTACAGAAATTTCGTTGTTCTGCCACTGAAATATCATGAATTTTACATTTCAAACTGTTATAACTATCTATCTATATATTAAACCTCCTCTAGTCAAAAGGATCAATTCGTGGATCATGTTCGCTTGCCATGGCCATTCCAGTGCACAGACATGTCGGACACATAACCTGAAATCCCAAATGAGCATGGCAGTCAGTAAACAACTCACCACACACATTCCATGGCCATTTCAGATTAACGAATCAGAACAAAAAAATGAAGTCAATGCTTTTAAAATGACCAACCTTGCCGGATCCAGAACAATTAGAACATCTCTCAGTTTTTGGTGGTGATAGAGGCTGATCTCCCCCATTGAATGAGGATACCGGTTCAATCAGAACAAGTGATCCTGTGCTTGAACATCGAGCACATGCAAGATATCCTGACACAGCAAAATTATATATAGCATGTAGTGTCAACTTTCTGGCAGTTAATTTTACCATATAACATGAAAGCAGAGTGATAGCCAACAAATAATTCCTAGAGACTCTGCTTAATGTTTAACAAGGAATTCAGTTGGGGATAGTATGCAAAAATCCTCAGCAATTGAGCTATCACAGAAAGTAGAGGTGTCCCACTTTGACATTTACATAGTGGACAGTACAACATTGTGATGAAAGAAGGACAACTCTGCCAATATGGCTTAGAATGGTACAAAGAACACATCCATCTTCATTGGTTGTGTGTTTTTTATTTCCCTTTTTCTAATTTTGATATATAAAAGACAATTTGCTTCACCACCTCCTCAGCAGTAGAAACTAGAAAATAGCAACACTTTGCACTGTGAAGGGAAAGGAAGCAAAGAGAAGAACGAAAACATTTGATTCCTTCTTTAAAAAAATTCAACCCCTAAAAATGAAATCCAGATAGCAGGGGAGGGTTTTGAAATCTTACCAGTACCAAGACAATATTTGCATCTTTTCTGCTCCTGCTGTTTTACATTGTTGATCTCAACAACCATTAATGCGGAGATCACCCCTACTGCTCCCCCAGAGAATGACGCCACTATCGGATCAACCTGACTAGAATATCCAACAGAAACAAGACAGAAGATGCATCATTACTCATTTCAGCAGCGATGAAGTCTGACACAGATCAAATATTTGTATAGACAAATAACATGCAGCTTCTATTTATAAAGGTTCAGTATTGACAGATTTTTGGGATTAAAACAGTTCAACCATCAAAGCAATTGTTCCCTATCAGAAGAATTAAGTAAATAAGTGACAAGATACGGGACATGGGCTCTACCTCAACTGCATAGGCAGATGCACACTTCGAATAAAGTCTGCATAAGATGTGCCCCCCAGTCCAAGCTTAAGCTCCAACTGACAAATGAAACAAGATGTGGGTTGAAAACTAATGGAATTCATGAATACTAAATGACATGTAAGATGGATAAAAATAATAAGTGACTTACACTGGGTGCAAGGAGACCACCAAATAGAATAATCCCAGCAATAAGAGAAAAGCATGTTGCATAATATTGCTTGAGGTTTGCAGAACTCTACAAATAATATACTATTAATTAGCATGTGTCGAAGCCTTGCAAATAAAAAATAAATTCTTCATGCTCAACAATAACAATGATAAAATCACCAGTGTCCTGCTATTAAATACATGATTGAGATGATTCAAAACTAACTTGAAGAAATTTACCAAAGGGGGCAAGAATGGAATGAATGATGGAAAGTTAGGAAGTTCGTTCTCTTGCTCTTCTTTGAAAATTCCAAGTTCAGCATTCTTGATCCTTTGTTGTATCCTAAGCCTACGGACCTACAAAGATAATAGGATGTTGTTGGTGAGAAAAATTGACTTTCAGGAAGCTTCAATACAGTATTCTAGAGTATTTCAGCAGACTTGAGAATTGTAATAATTATTTAGTATGAGAGCAAAAAAAATATGAGGTTGTTGTATCAGAGTAATTGATTCTGACCTCTTCCATGTGGAGAAAAATTTTGTTCCTCCTACTTCTAATGTTGTCCTGAATTTCTTGGAGTTCCATCTTGGCAAAATCTTGTACAGTTTCTGGCCCTTCGATGATGCAGAATCTGCAGTTGGAGAGGAAGAAGAATAAGGCCGAACAAAATTGAAGTCAATAATGGTGTCACTCTTAGTTTGATGAAGAGTGCAGAATTTTCTCTGTTTATCATTCATTTATTTGTACCAACTAAATACTAAAATAAGCTTGTGACGAAATATTTGCGGAAAATAGAAAGAAAAGAGATGGCGAATAAGGAAGAGGAAAGGGGAATAGATAGATACCCACCCAGGAGCATTTTTGTCGGTAGGATCAGAGTCAAGAGAGGGAGATGGTACGAAAGAGGAGTCGGAGGAATCGAGAGCCATCACGCGCCATCGCCATCTCCATCTCAAGCTCAAGCTCAAGTTGCTGCTGCTGCTGCTATTTACATGTCTGTTGGAATCGTAGAAATGAAAGGGATTTGTAGAGAGTGAGGCGGATACCCCACCCACTCGACCCAGACACAGCATCATCGCTGTCGTATTTGCTTCAATTCTTCACAAAATTGAATCCAACAAAATCAGATTTTTGGGTTTTCTATGGTTCATTAGTCTAATCAGCCTTGTGAAGTGAAGAAGAACCTGGGTTCATTAGTGTTGCTGACTGACTGCAAAACCAAACAAACTAAACTAAATTAGGGAATAGGGAGGAGGGGTGATGGTTGGATTCACAGTATTTCTAACCTGACCCGACTATGATTTCGAATGGACTTGCAACGTGGAGCCTGTAAATTGGTTGGTTTTCATAAATTAATTAATTAATTATTATTTCACCAATAATATAATAGGGTATTTTATTTTTACTAGTGGACACAGCTGGTTCCATCGCTAAACCCCAAAATTTCATTAGAATAGATATTTGCAAATGCATAGTGACTGGGACAATTATAAATTATTAAGTTTAATATCATCATCATTAAAATAAAAATAACAAGAAGGAGGCATTTGCTATTTTGCATATGTTGCGGGGTATATCTTAATTTCAGAAGCGGCGGGGAGCGAATTCTAATTGTGATTTTTCATTTGTTAAATTCAGATAGATCATGGTGAAGTGGAAAAAGGCAAAAACCCCTTGAAAACCCTACATACAACCCCCAAAAAGTAAAACGAAGAAGTAAATTGTGCAGCTGGGTTCTGAGTAAGAAGCTCAAATTAAGCATAGCAGAGAGAGAGAGAGGGAAGATGGTTTTAGGGGTGAGAAGCTTCACGGAGAGGAGTGGCGGAGAAGCCGTGCTGGATAGAGAGAACGGAGAGGAGCTTATGCACAGGCAGTCTGGCGTCGACATCGTCCTCGGCAATCTTCCTCCCCACTCCCCCGGCACTCTCTTTATCACTACCAAGTATCACTCTATCACTGCTTTCTTTCTCACTCAGTTCCTGCAATCAATACTTTACTAATGTCTTGCTGCTTCTGCTGCTGCAGGCAAGTCATATGGCTGAGTGACCTAGACAACACCAAGGGATTCGCTGTTGATTTCTTATCCATTTCACTCCATGCCGTCTCCACAGATCCAGACGCCTATCCCCTTCCCTGTTTATACACCCAGGTATCTTTCAATTATTTGCTATAATCTCGCTCTTGTATGATTTTTAACCTTCTGACTCACTTGTCTTGCTCTTCCTCAAGATTGAAACTGAGGAACACCAGGATGGTTCCGATGACTCTGACTCAGAATGCAATCATGTCCAAGATTTATCCAGGATCACTGAGATCAGGCTTATTCCCTCTGACCCTGCTCACTGTAATCTCTTCTTCTTGCTCTGCTTTTACAGAAATTCCACATTTCCATGTACCCACCCCATTTACATTCTGCTACCAACCTTGCTGTTTTTGCTACTCCATGTTTGCTTACATATATAATCGTGTTTTACAGTGGATACTCTGTTTCAAATATTCTGCGAGTGTGCAGAGCTTAATCCAGAACCAAATAATGGTCAGTGCTAAGCTTAACTCCCATACACTATGCAATACAATCTGATTTCCCCTTACTGAGCTGTTTATGTTGCCATTGTCCTTTCAGAGGAAGGAGAAGAGCATGATTGGATTTTCAGTGCTGATCAGATGGAAGATGAAGAAGGAGGAGGTATTATCTTCTTGCCTAATACACCGACAAACCCATTCTTATTGTTTTGTTCTAGTTGTTATATTGATGCTAAATTTTATCCTTTATTTTCTGCAGAGGAGGAAGGTTATATCTCTCACAATCCGGCCAACTCTCTTGGTCAATCAAATGGAGATCACGATCTAGCTCGCACAGTTCTTGAGGTTGGGTGCTCTTACTCATAATTCCCTATCTTCTAATGTTTGTGCAGTTTGACATTGTGACTTATATACTCCAGCTGCTCTAATGTTAAAGTTTTTTTGCTTGTTTTCCTCTATCTTTTACTTTGAGATTTTGGTTTTGGTTTTACTCTTGATCTGCTGAGCCTCCGGAATCCTCTTGAACTTTTGCAGTATAATATTTCAACCTCTTGATATGAAATAATAATCATTTGTGTTTAATTTTAAAACTTTCAAACAAGAAGTATGTTATTCTCTTGCATCAAAACTCAATCTTTTTAGATGTGCATAACGGAGGTTGAGCATATTGCCTATTACAATTTGCAATAGATAGTAGGGAAGATATTTATAAGTTATTTATATGCTAGTCACAACATCTAATTCCATATTTGTTTAGTCTAGAATGAGTGAATGTACTACTGGCTATCTGGATCAGTAACATTTTATGTTAAAAGGAGAATATGTAGGATTTTAGCATCTGAAGATTAATGTAAAATGCACTTTATAATCTATCAATTATTATCAACTTTTGCAAAATCCTTTTTGTTTCTGGGTTTCAGTGACTTTTGTATGAGCTCAATATATGGATAATGAAACATAAGAACAAGACATCAACGTATTTCCAGTGGGCTCTATTCTACTTGTTTGCGGATGTGTGGCTCTGTATTGTGTAGTGCCTTGAGTGTGTCAAAAGATCTGCATAATGCTATTTTATGGCATTTATTCTACACACTTTCAAAATCATGTCATCTAAATTTTCTGAAACTTGGAAGTTGGATTATTGGTTTTCTGTAAGTTTTTTAATTTGTTGAAGAAATATACAATTACAGAAAATGATAGCACAAAAGACAATGCATTAACTGGTTGAAGCATATTTTAATTATACTTGTATATCTTTGCTTGTTGATGTGGATATTCACGATGCTTGTATTGTACATCTTTGCACCGTACTTCAATCCTTATCTATATTCTTGTGACTTGTGAGGCTTCAATGCCTGCAATCTAAATTGTTTTTGTATTTGCTTATCTTGGACGTACCTTTGGCGGTGGGGTATTTTGGGAAGCAGAAAGAGTGGTTCTAGATAAGATCGCTAATGTATCCCTCCTATCTGTAAAATTAGTAGGAAACCGATGTTGTTTTACTAGTTTGTTTGATTTCTTCTTTCGATTCTCCCTTATTTATTATATTCAGTTTAACTTATTGCAGCTTCAAATCAATGATCAACGATTTGAGGATGCAGAAGAGACGATGGAGCATGATGGAGATGACACCCCTCATTGAGTGGCTGCGTTTCCCTCAACATAGCATATTGTAGTGTTGTGCAAATTTATATGAACTGTCTATTATGAAAACTATTATAAAACATTTCTGTTTAGGGATATATAGTTTGTTTTGATAATTGATGGAGAATTGCTTTTTGAATGACACTGTATTGGCAAAAGAACATTTCTATTATGAGTGTCATGTTTATATATTATATAAACCAAAATGTCCTTTTGACAGAATCAAAACTTGAGACTTCCCTTATTCAAGAAAAATGACGAGAGTATTATTTAAGTTCATTTTGGGTACGAACCCAACAAAACCAAACTCGGGTGTTTGTTTTGATGAAGCAGGTTATTTCCTAGTTCCTACTTCATGTGAAGTAGCTTTCTAGACCAACCAAACAGCTGCAAAATATAATGCCTTGTTTTTGTTACGGCATATTTTGGTGAATGCTGGTATACCTGGTATTTTTAGGGATTTTGAAAGCTTGGGTATATGATTCTATAATAATGTAAATGTGTAGATATATTTCACATCACTTTTTACTTTATAATAATTTTATATAAAATAATTATACTATATAATTAAAATACAATTTATAAAAATAATTAAATTTAAAAAAATTAAATACTAAAATTAAGTAATAGTTTAATTTTCTATAAAGAGGAATGTCGAAAAGTTGATTATTTTTTTGTCAAAAAATAAAGTCAATTTAAGATAATTTAAAAGTTGCAACCTGGTAGATACATACATAAAAAACATTAAGTTAATTTAATTTTAAAAGGGACTATTAATTTAAAATTAAAAACAATGTTAATTAAAAATTAAAAATAAATAGAAATATAAAGAGGATTTATTATTATTATTATTTTTGCTCTGTTGATATAGACACATACTTTTTTTTTTTTTTTGCACGGGATACATAGATATAGATAGAGGGAGAAGGGGCCCATAATGTTGTATTGGAGTAGTATATATAAACAAACTTAAGAATCCTAAAACCCTCGTGCGTCTGTCTGTGTTGATTGTTGAGAGCAGAAGAAAAGAGAGAATAGCTGCTGCGCCTCTGCCAACAACAAGCAAACAAGAATGGCGGCTGCTGCAATGAAGCCCTCCAAGCCCGGTTTCGAGGAGTCCCATGAGCAGATTCACAAGATTAGGATCACTCTCTCCTCCAAGAACGTCAAAAATCTCGAGAAGGGTACGTACCACCCTCTTTATTATTCTTATTTTTATTTGGATTTATATGCAATTTATCGAATGAATTTGAGGTGTTTGGTTCGTTGTTGTTTAGTTTGCGCTGACTTGATTCGCGGTGCGAAGGACAAGAGCCTGAGGGTGAAGGGACCCGTCAGGATTCCAACCAAAGTTCTTCACATTACCACCCGGAAAGCCCCCTGCGGTGAAGGTAATAAATCAATTCATTCATTCTTCAATTCTCTATATCCAGCTCTATCTGATGAAATACTTGCTTCTTAATTCTTATTCCTACATGTGCTGATTCTATGGATGGATGTGTTTGTTTGTTTGTTTCAGGTACCAACACATTTGACAGGTTTGAGCTGCGCGTGCACAAGAGGGTTATTGACCTTTACAGCTCCCCAGATGTTGTCAAGCAGATTACCTCTATCACCATTGAACCTGGTGTCGAGGTTGAGGTCACCATTGCCGATGCTTGATTCTCACTACATCACATTATCGATCTCAATTTTGCTGTTAATTGGTTGTTTTTTTTACTATTATTATTATTATCTATGTTGAACCCAATACACTATTAGGGCAAAAGTCTTTTTTTGTTTTGCAATTTGAATTTGGTTATACTATTTGCTAATGGATTTTACTTTTTCATTTGATTATCTTTTATTTTGCGGTGTTTTTTAATCAACCCTGTTCTATTTTGCGATTGTTTGGCATTAATGAACAATACCATCGAGATTTGGATTGAATACAGAATCACTGATCAGATTTTAGTTTAAAGTGGGAAGGATAAGAGTTATAGACGAATGGCTTATTTGCATATATGAATCGCTGTAGGTTGATTGGTAACAATGAAGGTATGATGAATATGCGGAAATCAGTTAAGATATATTAGGGTTAGGGTTATCCAAGGCGTAATATTTGCCGAGTGTAAATCTCAAATTGCATATGTGTGTGAAAAAGGGGAAACTGTCGTTTTTGAAATCACACAACATTAATCAAAAAAGAAATTAAACCACAAGAACTGAAATCAGTGGGTAATTGTTTTAGTTTACTGCCCTCACGGAGCACCAACAAAGTAGAGGCTCGTAAGACACAAATAAAAAGAAAAAGAAAAATAATTTGACGTTGATTTATTAATTGATGGATTTTATCAAAGTACAAAATAGCACATCGTCTCCATGAAGTGCTTGAGGCTTTTTCTTCCTTTGACGAAACTAGAAGTAGAGTAACATGCAAATTGAAACAGGGTTGAACGTGATCACTCTGATTCAGAACAGAGCAAAAGATGTATCAAAAGCAGTGGATAAGAATTCTAGCAATAAAATGCTAGAGTAAGCTACAAAATGTGAGTTAGGGAAAAAGCTCAAACAATTGTCATGTCATGGATGTGATGTGAGGTATGGATAAGGTTGAAGGAAATGTTGAGGAATAGCAAAAAAACATGCATGGGCAGAGCACAAGGGCCTATATATTAATTAATCTGAATTGCTTGCAATGAGTGCACGTGTAGGAATGAAGGCTTGGAAAAAAGAAAAATAGGAGGAGCCCATGAAATGAAATGAAACAGTGTAACTAGTTGATGAGAAATTATTAGGTGCACCAAGAATAAGAGATTTTTTTGCTCTACATCATTCATTGCATGACACATAAGCTATTTTATCCCCTTATTAGAAACTTAACCCCTTCCCTCCCTACTATAGTTGACCTTTTGAATTATGTGTCATGTAATGAATGGTGCAGAGCAAAAAAATCTTTTGCTCTTGGTGCACATAATAATTTTTCCTAGTTGATATGCTTTCTTCCTGCAAGCAACAGTGGTCATGGACTCGCTCGCATCCTATCCTCTGCTTAATTGTATCTATCTATCAATCTTTGTCTAACTAGCAACTTAATTCAGGCTAATGATGAGTAGTACCACTCATGTGAATAAAATGGTATATGTTTATGACTACATTACATTAAAACCAAGCACATAAGTCCGTACATTGCGTTAAAAAAATCTGAACAAGGGCGTTGGGTCCAAACATGAAACATGTGAAAACAAGAGGGATGCATATGAATCCAACTCAGCAGAGCAGACAGCAAAAAGTACTTACTTACTTGCATCATGTGAGCGAGCGAACGAGCTCAAAGAATGAAATGACCTCCCCTATATCAGACTGACTGTAGAAAAAGTCAAAAATAGTAATAATAATCTAGATCCATATTTGATTCTTGTCCCCTTCCTTCAGTCACACAAACACAACCCTGACCATTCTGTGGGCGCATGCAAATCAGATACATATATTTCCAATCTATTTAGAGACTGCTAATTCATACATAATGCTTCTATAAACTATTGGCCAGGCTTGCTTATGTGATGTCAGGTAAAAAGGTTGGTCAGATACGCATGAGCCTAAGCAAAGTGCAATAAGGTATCCAAGGCACCCCAAAAGAAAGAAAAGTGATAAAGAATACAAGAGGAGGAGAAAGTAAACTACTAATGAATTCCTGTTTGTTAAAAACAAACAATTGTCGAGCAAACAGAATTTGCGAGTTGAGAGCGAGCCCAATAACAAATACAGGCTACGTCATGTCTGATATTATAGGGGATTAAAGAATATGGAGAATCCATATTATTATTATTATTATTATTATTATTATTAATCATTAAAGTGACAAGTAAAAGTAAAAAATAAAAACACATGGAGGAATCTCGTTAAACAATCCCCTACCGCCGAACTACTTGGACTTTGCTTCTATAACAAAAAAGGAATTGACTACAGTAGCTAATTAATTAAAATCCATCACAGCCCTAGTATCATTTCACCTCAATTGTCCCTTCTTGAGACTAAACGATAACTTGCAAATTCCAATTTACTCCCAAAGTTAAACTCATGTTCATAAACAATAGCTTGCTAAGAGTTGTCTTGTGTGTTCCTATTGGCTATTAGAATTTATAAAACAACTAAATCCACAAACAAATCTATTTACCTGCACTGCATATAAATGAACATGTAACTGAAATTACTCTTAAAATTACTTATCAACAATGTCGTGATCAAAGCTTAAGCTATAACTATGATTCTTATTGTACAGTTCCAAAACCACCCACCAATGACAAAAGTAAAATCAGAGGGAAATCATAAAAATACACGGAAAATTTATGAAAATTTTCTGATTCCCAGAGACAATAGTGGTATACATACACACATACATACCCTGCAAAAATAGTGCAGCAGCAGCAGCCCCATAATCTCTGTACTTGAGTCATGAATTGAGTGGTTCCAATAGTTTCGCAAAAAACAAACAGGAGCACAGACACCTAAATTGAATTGAATTGAATAGAATTGAAATGACTTGACTTTACCATGACCATCGAATCCAATCCAGCAGCAATGATTCATTCAGCAAGCACTTTTGGTTCCCTTGTGGTGTGCTTCTCCCCCGCAGATGCAGCATTATAGTACTCCAAATACCAATCCACAAACTTGCTCAAACCGGTTTCCAAATCCGTGGAGGGTTTGTAGCCAAGCTCCTTCTTGGCCAGGCTGACATCAGCATGAGTGAAAGGCACATCCCCGTTGGTGGGCATAGCAATCAGCTTCTTCTTAGCACGAAGCTTGAGCAACTTCTCCAATATACTCACGAGCTTCCCGACCTGAACAGGGGAAGTGTTGCCAAGATTGAACACCCGCAGCTGCGCAGGCCCACTCTTCTTCCCGCCGCTCCCGGTGCTCTTCCCAGCAGTGTCCAAAGCCCCCAAACACCCCTTCACGATGTCATCTATGTAGGTGAAGTCCCTCGCGACAGAGCTGTGATCTGCCCCTTCAAATATCTGAATCTGCTTCCCCTTCAGAATGTCCCTCGTGAAGAAGAAATATGCCATGTCGGGCCTCCCCCAAGGCCCGTACACAGTGAAGAATCTCAGCCCAGTGATTGAGAGCCCGTAGATATGGTTGTAAGTGTGCGCAATCTCTTCACCAGCTTTCTTAGTCGCAGCGTACAAACTCGCGGGCTTGTCGGTTCGGTCTTTCTCAGAAAAGGGAACCTTGGAATTGAGGCCGTAAACAGAGCTCGAAGAAGCCCAGACAATAGCGGGTTGAGGATTCACGCTCTTGCACACCTCCAGAACACTGACGAGCCCAGCAATGTTGCTGTGAATGTAAGATGCAGGGTTCTTCATTGCGTAGCGAACACCGGCTTGCGCGGCGAGGTGCATCACGTGCGTGAACTTCACGATCTTGAACAGCGATTTCAACAGTGAGGAATCGTTGATGTCTCCTTCCACCACGAACACTCCTTCGCGCGTGAGCAGATCGGCGCGTGCGCGCTTCAGGCTAGGCTCGTAGTAGCGGTTGAAGTTGTCGATTCCGACAACGCCATCGCCGCGCCGCTTCAGGGCCAGGGACACGTGGGTGCCGACGAAGCCGGCCGCGCCGGTGACGAGGACGCGGTGGCCGCTGGGCCTCGACGGGGAGGCAGAGCGGCGGACGGAGGTTTCCCATTGAGGACCGCCTCGGAGGGAGCGGCGGATGTGGGCGGAGTTGGTGGTGGTGGTGGTGGGAGGAGATCCGACGAAGAAGAAGAGGATGACGGTTAAGGAGATTAGGGACCAGAAGAGGAGCTTGTTGATGGAGAAAGGGAATCGCGTTCTAATTGGCTTGTCCACCATTTTAGGATAGAATAAGGAGCAGAAAGAAGAAGCAATCTGCGTTGAAATGATGTGAATGTTTGTGTCGGTGGTGTGTGTCTCTGCTGCTGCAATGTCTACTTTACACTCTGTTATGTTATTCGATGGTGAGATAGATAGATATATTGTTCTGCTGTTTTGGATTTAAGTAACAAAAACTTGTTTAATTCAGTAGTTATTTACCCTACCTTTGTTGTGGTAAATCTGTTATTCTGTTTGTTTGGTAGGTGAATACTTTGAGTTTGAGTAGAGAGAGAGAGACAATAGGAAGAGGAAGAGGAAGAGAGAAGATACTGACTGACTGGGAATATGGATAAGAACACAAAACAGAACGCGGTTTGTTTGAAAAAACAGTCAAATCCAACGAATGCCAACAGGATAGATAGAGTAGTAGTAGTATTTTTATTTTTTGAGATGCGGGCGATCTACCATTTGTTGCATTTTGCACTTCACATGTTATTCGGTTTGTATCTCTATCTACGTGCAAAACTTACGGCACTCTTTTCCTGCTCAATTACTATAATCTTTATTTTAATGCTATTTCGCCAATTACACTTCCGATTTTTGGTCCAAAGGTTATTGGGCTTTCTATTGCGTAGTTGGAGTCAAATTTGCGATTTGGTTCAATACAAATAAAAAAGCAGTGTTTGGTCTTTATATTGCATGATTGATAATTGCAAGCCCATCTTATATCCTATTTGCCCAACACAAGTACTGTAACTTTTCCTTTGGGCCAGTCCTCTGGAGACTTGAGAGGCATTTGCAAGGGACAATGAATGTATGGATGAAGGCAGGCAGGCCGGCCAGAAAAGGAACTTGTTCGAACTTGGGCCTTCACAGAGTAGGGTAGGGGGCGGAGTGTTAATTAATATCGCATGAGATGAGAACTCCTCCAACCATGCTTAATGATAGATACTGATATGTTCTACTAAACTTTCGAGTGATGACCTGCTCACATACATTAAAAACAGAGGTAGAGACAAAGCAATGGCTTCAGAGTGAGTGGTGCCTACATTCAGTTTATGTTGGAACCAATCCAAAGTTTGTAGGTGATCATGCATGCAAAGTAGCAGGCAGGAGATGTGAGTGAAGGCTACTGACACAATTCTTCTCCTACATCTCTATCTATCCTTGAGACCATATCTTTAATTCGAATCCATATGTATGTATCATATGGACGTCAACCAAACATAAAATAAAAGTAGGGGAACCCCTCCTTTTGTGTGTGTGTGTGTGTAGGGGAACCCCTCCTCCAGTCCCCTTAATTTCCTTTCCACACATAACATATATATTTGTTATTGTCTTATTATCTGTTATTATTACTGTTGTCCCGTCTCTAACTCTAACCAAAGCAAAGCAAGCTAGGTATGTAGCTCAGGTTGCTTTTCTTGTTTGTTTTTCCTGGTTTTGGCTTCATCTTTGGATTGGATGCCCATGGACCCCTTTACCTTCACTTTATACATACATTACACATCAAGTGGCGAGGAAATTGATTAAACTACTACTCTTGTGGGCTCCTCTTCACAATATCCGCCGCAACCATTTTAAATAAAACACTTTATAAAGTTTTAGTAAAATAAAATAAGGTGCATTGATTTGTGCGTGCTTTTTAGAGACCTGTAATTTCTTTGGGTCGAATAAAATAAAATGTACATGTTGAAAGGAAAAGTAAAAAATAAAATAAATAAAGAGAGAGAGAGAGATTTGAATAGTGTAAAAAGGAAAAGAGAAAGGACAAGGGGGAGAGTTTATCAAGAGAGTACGGGGGTCGAGGGAGAGGGAGAGGGAATGGAAATGGCATCGAGATCATATACTATAACATACATACTACATCCCGATTCAGTAATAGTAATAGTAATTGCAGTGAGTAATATTAGTATTAGTATTAGAATTAGATTAGTAGGCACCCAAAGCGTGTTGTATTGTGGCCTGGCCTGCTGGCCTCGGACCACATAGTGTTGCGGTCCCCCCACCCAGTCTTCAAAATCTGGGCACTCAAACAAAACGCAAGGGTAAGTATATGCTCATTCCCCAGCTGAAATGGCGAGAGTGCCCCTACTCCTGTCCCATTTCCCGCGCAAAAGATGAGGAGATGGGAAATCTCAAATCAGATGAGGACAACCACCATCTTCTTCATCATCATCATCAATTGTGAATGATGCCCCCTCCCTCGGCCCCACCCCCCCTCCCTCTCCCTTCACTTTAAGAATCTAACTGTCCTCCATTACCCGCAAATCAATGTCCCCCAAAACTATACTACCCTTATTCCACTCCTTTTACTACGCTATTACTATTACTATTACTATCCCTTCCCTTTTTCCTTATTTTATTTTCTTTTTATAGCTACTCCAATCCCCTTTCAAAATTCATTTCAAATTTAAAAATAACAGAGAAAGAAAAGAGAGAGAAAAGAAAAGTTTTTGGGTGTGTGTATAAAGGAGGTTCACCCACTGAACCCTCACGTTTTGTACTTGTGAGCTCTCTCAGCTCTCACCTCACCTCACATAACCCCTTATCTACGGGCCAAAATATGAAAATGCGTTTGATTTTCCCGTCCTCCATGGCGGCTCTCGCCTTATTCTTCTTCTTAGTCGCGGTGTATCCGGCAGCGGCGTGGCGCCCGTGGCCTCAGAATGCCAACAACAAGAAGATGAACATCTCCGATTACGCGTTCGGTGACTCCAAGAAGTACGAGGGGTCATCGGAGTTTGTGAAGCTCCGGTACCACATGGGGCCGGTGCTGACCTCAAACATCACCGTCTACACCATATGGTACGGACGGTGGGAGCGCAGCCAGAAGAAGATCATCCGCGAGTTCATCAACTCGATCTCCGCCGCAGACGCACCCAAACCCTCGGTGGCGGCGTGGTGGCGCACCGTGCAGCTCTACACGGACCAGACCGGCGCCAACATCTCGAAAACGGTGCACCTCGGGCAGGAGAAGAACGACCGCTTCTACTCGCACGGGAAGTCCCTGACGCGGCTCTCCATCCAGTCGGTGATCAAGAGCGCCATAACGGCCTCGACGAAGCCGCTGCCGATCAACCCGAAGAGCGGGCTGTACCTGCTGCTGACGGCGGATGACGTGTACGTGCAGGATTTCTGCACCTCGGTGTGCGGATTCCACTACTTCACATTCCCGTCTCTGGTTGGTTACACGCTCCCCTATGCTTGGGTGGGCAACTCCGCCAAGCTGTGCCCGGGTCAGTGCGCGTACCCCTTCTCCGTGCCGGCGTACATCCCCAACATGAAGCCCTTCAAGTCCCCTAACGGCGACGTCGGCGTTGACGGAATGATCAGCGTGATTGGGCACGAGATGGCTGAGCTGGCCAGTAACCCCTTAGCGAATGCTTGGTATGCGGGTCAGGACCCGACCTTCCCCGTCGAGATTGCGGATCTCTGCGAGGGCATCTACGGCACTGGAGGGGGCGGGTCCTACACGGGTCAGGTTTTGGACGCTCGTGATGGTGCCACGTATAACATGAATGGGATCAGGCGCAAGTATTTGGTTCAGTGGGTGTGGAGTCACGTTCTCAATTACTGTACTGGCCCTAATGCTCTCGATCGTTGATCTCATCTCATGTGTGATGGAATGGACTGTGATCATCTCGATCCCCTCTCTCTCTCTCTCTCTATCTCTGTATGTAGAATGAGATAATTTACTTCTTCTTCCTTTTTGGGGGTTTTAATTTTGATTTATGAAATTATTATTATTATTATTATTATCATCAGCTTTTAATTTAATTTTGTTCTGGGCTTTGGTCTTAGTGGGCTTGTGATCTGTGGGAAGTTTGGTAATTTAGTTAAGGCAGTTAAGTTTGTCCATTATTGCAAATAATGTAATTTTATTACTCTTATATTATATAATGAAGATGATGATGATAATATATGATTATAAGTCCCTCTTTTGTCTAAATCAGGATGGAGTATGGGTAATTACAAAAATGGAAAAGGTGAGCGTCAGAGGCGATTATGGGTGATGATTGGGAGGGGGTAAGGGTAAGAGAGAGTAGGTGATAACAAATAAATAATTACTCTAAAAAAGGGGGGGAATTGAATAGGATTAGGTAATGTTTGTTTAATAATATTTGGAAGTGGAAGGGTGCAGAAACGGCGGAAATGAAATGGAAACGGCGTGGAGTTGGATGATTGAATGCGACGGAGAGTTGCAAGAGAAAAGGGTAAGAGAGGGCTTTGTCTGCTTGTTGGCGTGTGGTGCTGTTGCTGATTCACCATTCTTGTCCTTTCAACACCTGCCAACGACCCTTCCGCTTAAATCATTTTTATTTTATTTAATTTATTCATTTATTTGTATTACTCGTAACCATGAGCCACTAACTTCACCTATCAACGTTTTCTCCATTCCATAATGCACACACACTTACTTGCCTTCTACTTCTAGCCCCTTGTTTTCTACTTTTCTCTTCTTGTCAATTTCACATTTTGCACTTCTAAATCAATCAACACCAATTCTTCACATACAATTTCAATCCATTCTTTAAAGATTAAGCTACGGGAATTTAAAATTGTTTTTAATTGTTTTCAGTCGCTTAATTTATAGTATTCACCTTAATTAAGACTTTTGCTTAAAATCTTGTTTTGAATTTGAGGATTTTTGGACAAGGTCACTTAAATGTACGTTGTGATCCAGGTGGTCTAAGCAAATGGTTGTTTAATTAATATATATATCTGGGTCCTTCGGTCTAGGGGTTGTTATGGTCGGCACTTAGATCTCCTATTTGTGATACACTGCTACATATAAATTGTATGGCTTTGTCTAACCACAGCATTGGTTAAGGTTCCAACAAATGTAAATTGATATATGAAGTTTTTACTTTTTACGAGCCTAATGCCTTGAAATTTCAACCTGGTATTATATATAAATAATAAAATCAATCACTATCAGTTATTATATATAATAATTTAATTTTAAAATAATTAATATAATTTTAAAAAATATTGAGTTAATGCATAATATTAAAAGGAAATGAAAATGATGGGACCAAAATTATAATTCTTATGTTTTAGACAAACATAATTCATATTAGCTGATTCTCTTCGAGTACTGTTATATGTATAATGAAAAATGAATTAAATCAGTCAATAAATAATATTTTAAGTTATAATTTTTCAATTCACTAATTTTTCAATAATTATTTAAGAAAAAAACAAAATAAACTGTATTAACTAATTTAACCTCCAACATTATTGATTTTCTTTTATTTCTCTTAAGTCCTCGTTCTCTCTTTCTACATGTTTGGTTTCATTGAAATATGTGTACATATAATATGAGGTCTAGTTAGAATATTACAAATTGTATTTAAATATAAAATTAATCACAACATTAATAATGTTAGTGTTAGTTTAAAATTATAATACATGCCAAATTTTATTATTAGTCGATAATGTAAAAAGTATTTACATCAAATATATATAATAATTAATCCCTTTAAATAAATGTAAATGTGTTTTAAACAAATATGGGTATAATATATAATGTTAGATTAAATGTTATATCTATATATTAAAATTAGAGTTTAATTTTAATGTATTAACACTATAAAAATGATTTATATGATATCGAATTAGATTTTTTTTGTTTTATAATTTTTTAAGTAGTTAGTTATCAAGTGTTTATCGTAACTAATAATATGATAATTATAATTATATAACTGTATAAAAAAATTATAAAGCATATATAAATCAAATCGTTAAAATTAAATTTAATTACAAATGATAATAATAATAATATAAAAATTATGACAAAGTTCACAATCTGAACAAATCATTAAAGCGTGAAAATATCTTAATTGTAACTATTCGGGGGTCATATCAATACTATGAGGATATGCTAATAAAAAAGTTTAAGTTATTCATTACAATTAAAATAATTTGTATCTCAGTAATTAAAAGTATTATTATCGCGGGTTCTTGATACATATACTTTCAGTTTACTTTTAGTTGATTTAATTAGTTAACACTCATCCCTTTCAGTTAAGATTTTTAATTCCAGTTTCATGAAAAAAAATAAAATATGAGTAATGTCGCATGTATACTATTAAATTAGTCTCTATCAGCTATTATATGTAATAATCCAACTTTTTTTAACTATTGATTCAATATTTAATTAATATATAATATTTAAAATTGAATTAATAATTTTAAGAAGTTTGATTATTGCATATAGTAGCTGATTTTTTGTTGTATAAGAATCATTTCTCAAAAAATATATATTTTCGAGGGAGTTTATTTTTGTATTAAATCATCTAAGTTGAAATAAATTAATTGAAAGTCAAATAATATATGTTCATTTTTAATAAATTTGAAGTCTAATAATATAGACTTTGGAAACTATTTCTTTTTTTAGGGCTTTGGAGATTAATGATGTATTAAAATAAAATACTTCTCTTTAGGAGTAGTTATTAACTAATTTTACAAATACTTCCAAATTTTTATTTTCTCTGTTTTTTTTAATTGTACACTTTCAATTTTTACAAATTTTTAAATGATAATTAATATATTCTAAAATTAATAAAAATCAGTATAAGAGATAAAAATCAGTATTATCTTTTCATTAATGACAAAATATCATTTACATTGATATAAGAGATAAAATTAATTAAAAATAAAATGAGAAAAAAATAATAAATATCACTTAAATTTTTAAATAAATAAATAAATAAAGAGGGACAATCTAAGAACTCAAGGGAAAAAAAAAAGGACGGAAGGAGCATAATATTGAGAGAGTTTCCACACAAATCTTGCTATAATTAACTCAAAGCATCACTTTAAATAGGACAGCAATGCTGTCTTATCTTGAGTAGATTGTCATTAAAATCACTTGGGGAATCTCTAAAATGAGAACTTGTGTGTCAAGGAGAGGACTTTTATTATTGGAATCGTTAAATCATCCTTTAACTACTTTAATTAAGCATCAGTTGATAATAATGTTTTTTTTTTCTCTTTTTTTGGTAACAAAAAAACAGCAATAATTGACGTGTTAGCTATTGAACTGTTTGGCATTTGAAATAATTCGGCCAAAATTGATCATTTCATTTGGGCATAATACAGTACAGATGATCAATTTGGGATTGGAAGGGTATTATTCTGTTCCTTGAATTCCAAATTCCAAGCATTGTCGCGCGCAGGAGTAGTCAAACATTGTGGAAATCTCTGTGTTAGTATTAGGCGAGGATGTTATTATTGTAGGTTGTGTCGACTGTGTAATTTTTGGATTATATGTTATTTCTTCAAGTCTAGCCCTACATACCTACAATTGCATGTAATGTATGTATGTATGCATTCTTTCAAAACCTGACAAAAACCCAACAATTTAGCTTAATTCTCCATAAAACTGATAAACATACATAAGATTCCATTCATACTACACACAAAATATATAGGAATCGGAACCTTCAAGTGTAACAATTCATTATTCAAACGCAATTGATCGATAATGGCAAAATGCTG
Organism: Aeschynomene evenia; assembly: GCA_013621005.1. NCBI lineage: Eukaryota > Viridiplantae > Streptophyta > Magnoliopsida > Fabales > Fabaceae > Aeschynomene > Aeschynomene evenia. The sequence goes on along the minus strand of CM024266.1, from coordinate 34,757,833 downwards.
AGACTCTCCTGGAAAATATTGCATATGTAGTTTGCCTTCAACTTATATAAGTTTTAAATGTATTCTCAATCTAAAGTTCCATGAGAGCTTAATTAATAATTATTTATTCCTGATTATCCTTAAATTGTGGAAAGATTCCATTATGCAAGTATATAGAATGCGTTAAGATATGTTTGATACTGAAAAGGTTGATCGTCTTGCAAGGATGAATTTGATTTCAATCATTCACTCGTTTGAATATAATACTACTAGTATAGCTCCATCACTTTGGTATAGTGAATTAATAATCAATCAAAGACCATAGGAATCTGGCAAATAAATGCTCAATAAGGTGAGAATTTTAAATGTTCATGCAAATTGTATTTTTTTTTCATTTTCAACATTGATGCAAACATATATATCAAGAGTTGTAAATTTTTATTAATTAAAAAATGACATGTACCAAATTTCTTTTGGAAAAATCAACAGTAGTTTAACATATAAATTTGTACTAAAGAGAATAGTATACATGTGAATTTATTTATTCTTATCTACCTATCTATCTATATTGAATATAAAATCTAAACAATGTTGGTAAATTAATCCCAATATGTCTTGCAAGTTGCAACATGTCACGCAATCATACACAGCATAATTCAGTCAATAGTAGATCAGATGTTGCCCTTTGGAATGCTGCAGGAATTCCTACAGAGAACTCACTGTTATTAGTTGCAGATATTTTACTTCAATCTCAATCATAAGCAGGACTTAATTAAATCCAAACGGTTGTAATTACCGAAGCAGATAGATATATTTATACATGTAAAATCAAGGGATCTATGTGAGCATGCATGATACATACTATGTATGTATGTATGTATGTGTGAATGAATGAAAAAAATGGCAGAAACCAACAACAAGTGTGGAGGTGGAGGGGCAAGTAGAGCAGGGGGGCCTACACTATTATGTCTATGGCCTTTTCTCAAATATTTTGAAGAAAAACTTTATGGGGATTTGTGAGGGGTGAGGCTTATGATGTAGTCCTTTTTCTTTTTAGTTTTGAAAATCATAATCAATCTTGAAAATGCTTTTGGGGGATCTCTTTTATTTCTTAAAAGTGGGGCACGTTTTGTTCTGTACTAGACTCAAAAAAGCACCCAGTTGCTCCTTAGAAACCCAACCAGAAAACGAAAAGAGAACCCATTGCTTCTTGTTTTTACACTGCCATGCCATCTCCATTCCATTACATTACATTGCATTGCATAATGACCGATCAATTGCGTATGCAATTTGCAGCACGATCACACAGATATATGCACTTTCCCTTTTCCCTTTTCTCTCCTACACACTTATTTTCTTAATTCCCATGATCCATTCTCTTAATCGCAGTCATTTTGACATTTATGATATATTATAAAATTTACCTAGTTGCACACAAATTGCATTTAAATTTATTGACTTTTTAATGTACAAAAATAAAAATTGATAATTAATGTGGAATTGAGGGGTGACATTCACACAATTCTAACGGTGACACGTCATGATTAATAATTACTCCACTGAGATACAAGCGCGGCTCTTGATGATGAAATAGATTGGTTTTGTGATTTGGTGTTAATAATGAAAATGTAAAACTAAGATGAATAACACATTACATAGCTATGAGGACATTAAAGTGTCAGATAAGCTTTTAGGTTAGTAGTAATTTTTAGTTGATTGATTGAGTAGAATGGTAAGAAAAAGAGGGGGTGAGTGCATTAAATAAGGAGGTTGACCCAAAAGCGAGGAAAACTTATGTACATAGAAAGTAGGATTAATTGGTCATCACTGAACGCATTTTCCGGAAAACCAGCTGGATTTCACTCACTCTGCCATGGCATTTGACCTCCTCAATTGCAAATTGCAAATTGCAAACAAGAGATCAGATCAGAGTGAGTAGAGTAGGTGAAATCAAATATAGTGAATGGTGCGTGCCCATTGTATACTAGTATAGTATATACTTATATATATGCTTAATTATTTATCACTCACAAACCTAACTAGGCCACTCTACAGAAAACGCTTTCGGTTTCTCATACGCAATACCTTTCTATATCAATTTTATTTTGTTTTATTTTTAAGTAGACTACTACTCATTGTCTACTGTGACTCTTAATGAGACGCTACTTTTATTAGTGCTAACAATCATACCAATTAACTACTCTATGTATCATACATTGATTAATTATATATAGTATTCACCTTCATCTAGATCAATTGCCCACTTTGCATTTTCTTGAAATATTTTAACACAATACATAATCATTGGGATTTATTAGTAGTATAGTAGAAGTCAGCAGTGGCAATTGGAAAAAGTGGTGGTAGCGGCGCCTGATTGTTGATTCTTGACCTTCAAGTCCTTTCATACATAAAATAATAATAATAATAATAATAATAATGTTATTGATTAATTGATAATAATAAGTCCTTTGATACTTTTGTCTTGTGAACTTTGTTGCTACTCTTATGCTATTATATTCATTATTATTATTATTAGTACACGCCTAGGTTTTGAACCTTTTGGGCCCCTCATCAAACTAGCCAGGCCATATATAGATAACTCAACTAACTCTAGAATTATTCTACCCCTCATAGCCAGACTTATAGATATAGGGCTATATGCGTCCTTTAGCTATTTCATGCATAGTAGTAAAAATTTGTAATAATGGTTATAGTTACAAACTTGTGTCTTGTTTTGAAAAACAGAAAACACATGAATTCAATTCATTTGACAAGGGCGACCTATGAGATTAATTATTTACCACATGAAATAGTCCCGATTTAATTTTAAATTTTATTGTCCAGCAGTAATTTATTTGAGCAGTTCATCATGTGTGTATCATATATCAGCATCCAATTACAACAGTTTGATCAATTTAAACCCCTTTTGTGAAAACCAATATATTCATGCATTCTGTTTTTTTCATATATGTAAGGGAATTAAAAATTACTATTTGACAGGAAAACAAAAAAGGCATTTCAAGGTGATTGATTGAGTTGGGGGTTGCTGGAAAATATTTAGTATTGAATAGTAGCAATCTAATGTAGTGGAAGCGAGGCAGCAAAGGAACATATATTCATGTAGATGTCGTCCCACTCCTACCTTACTACCTTCACCACAAAGAAGCTGCTTACTTACTAGTAGGAGGGAGGGAGGGAGTAATATATATATATTGTTATCATTATGGGCCACATTTAATTTCATTGATGGGACAACAACACCCCACCCACTACCCTATTATTAGTTATTGCCGCATAAATACGACCACCATATGTTACAAAATCCAACAGAGATAATACTACTAGATTTTATTTATTTATTACTCTATATTCAATACTAGCTAGCTACTTGTACTGCTTCTACTGTAATGTGAAAAATAGTATTATAAAACAGAATTCACGAGTCATGTGAATTCTTCACCACGCTAACATACATTATTCCAAATTAAAATGGCTAAAGGTGTGAATTGACTGACTTGGCCATCCATGCATAGTATATATTGCTACTCACATGTATGATAGGCTTTGAGGAGTGATAAAAATATAATATACAATATAAGATAAATATTATAAGATACTACTGCATAATACTGTAGAAATTTGGAATGCTTCATAAAAGAACATTTTTGAAGTACATAAGTGATAAGTAATATGCAAACGGTGGAATAAGTTAAAACTCGCGAATAACATAAAGTGAAAGGGTAGATTGTGCTGATTGATTTCTTCATTGATATTATTATTAATTATATTACCCCGTGAGGTTAAAAGAAAGTGGGACAGGCCCAAACTACTACTGTAAGTGTAATTGTAATTATCATGAAGCACCTAAAGTTAGAGACAAGGAGAGAGAGTTACTGCGAATTTCTTGGCGTGAGATTGGGAGCGAGCGAGCAAGTGAGTGAGGAGAAGCAATAATTAGAAGATGGGATGGGATGGGATGAGATACAACAAGTTTCATTCATCTGAATTTTCAGAACGGGTCTTTGTTCCCATTTAATGTATTTTGGCATTTCAGATCCACATCCATCTAAGCCAGCTGCTATTCAAACCATCTTAAGATCGAGTGGTCCTTACCTCTAAATATATATTATATATATAATATATATATATAAATATAAATGATGATGCCCCTTTCTAATTTCAATTATTCTTCTATATATATATTTTTAATATATAGTGTGTGTGTGTTTTTAGAGTCGCTAAGGTAATAGATCGATGATCAATTTTTGATACGTACGTTTGATAACATGCATGCGCTATTTCTTCTATTAATAATGAATGAAAAGAATTATTGATTTGCACATTTTTCATAATTAAGGGACCAAAGTGTATGTATAACTGATTTGTAAGTGATGGGGCAAAGTTTTCCCCTTTACAAAATGTGTTCCAAGCAAGTACAAACATTGTTAAAATGGCCCGTGAGTACCGACAAACTATTCCAAACTTATTAGTTTACTCTTAATAATGCGAATTGAATTAAGTATTTAATTCATAATGGAAGTAATAGTGAGCTCGCTGAATATGTATGCTTACTAAGCACTTATAAAAAAGATCATGATATCATATCCAATTGTTTTGCAAAATTACCCCACTGTGTACTGTCATGGAGGTGATTAAGGCCAAGAGAAAGGGCGATTGGGACAAAATTGAAATGAAATCATATCATATCATATTTTAGCATGTCTCCATATAATGTTTTTCCGGCATTCCGAAATCTGAAACTTATTGGAAGCATGGTTACTTAAGTCATATATACTTAAATAAGAATTCACTCTAGCTAGCTATATCTGAAAATTACGCCAACACTTTGGGATTTCAGATGTCACATGTGAGAAAAAACTTAAATTCGATGACAGTATTAAAAGAGCATTAACAGTAGATCATGCAATTAAGGAAAGAGGTATGAGCAAGCAAGTTGCATTATAAATCCATACATATCCTAAAGAAGGAGAACGTATAGTAGTTGATGTGGACCACATGAATCTTCCATTGCCTACTGTCCGCAAGAAAGGGAGGCTTTCCAGTTGCATAGGACTGACTGTATTGCAGGTGATGAGATGAGATTGGCAATATGTTCTTTGTCCTACTCCCCATTTCTTTTCTTCTTATTACTTTATACGGCCAGGAACCTTTCTTCATTTTAAAACATTAGTTAATTATCCACTCTAATCTACAAAAAAAATATAGAGAAAGAAAACATGTAGATAATGCTGTAGCATCAGCATTTAGCATTGCCTGTGAAGAAAATGTACGCTCGTATTTTATATTATTATCATTATTATCCTGGGGAGAGTTCTTCCTTATTTTTTTGGATAAAGTTCTTCCGTATGATATACCGGGAGAGTTTTTATTTTTGCTGTAAGATCTAAGATTCCAAATAGGAAGGGCCCAAGGCCCAACTCACAATTTCATTGATCAGATGTGGCGAAGAATCACGGTGAAGCCAAGTGATTCAACGCATGAGGGAAACCACCACAATTCAAAAAGTCGCCTTAATTTGAAAAACATAAAAAAATGGAAGCCAAAGTTCAGATTCAAGTTCAACGAATACACACAATCATTATTCAAATACAAAAGTTGGTATCCGAATTGTTGCACAAAAGTTTGAACAAGCAGAATATAAAGTGTGAAGGATAAGATGACGGGTCAACATTTATTTAACAATACAGCAAAAATCAATTTAATCTTGTGCAGAGGAGGTCGTAGTCTAGTCTCTACTCTATGGCTTTACATAGAACAAACCAAAGTTTTCAAGACAAATACTAATAATAACTAAAACTATGGAGAATATTGATTCAAAGCACTTTGATGAATGATGCATGAGGAGACCTGCCTGAGAATATTCAAATTCCAAATAGTACCAAGTTAAGATAGACAGATACATACGTTGGTTGGTTTCATACCTAAGAAATTGTACAAGATTGGACATGGCAGGTTGGGTTGGGTTGGGTTGTTGCACATGGATGGATCCAATATGAATGGTGGGTGGCTCTTATTGGGTTTTCCTTCCGCTAGCCTTCTTGTCATATTTTGCATTCTGATAACGAAGGGGAATGAATGAATTCCCTAATAATAATAATATAACCAAATAATAAAAAAGGCAGCAGTATGAGTATCAAGTTTAACCCTGGTGGAAATAGCCTCAGATTTTCAAAATTATACTTGTCACTCTTTATTTCTGCTCTGTGATTTTATCATTCTGCAGATATTTATACACTCCATATGCAACTGCTCCAGCAACAAACAAGAAAACTGTAGGGGTAAAGGATGGATAGAGATACTTCACAAATAACTTGTCCCATTCCTCTGGCAAAAATCCTGTACGTGAATGAATGTTGAAAAACCAGTCACAATAGAGAAGTAAAACGACACTAATTCCCAATTCCTGTTTTCTTATATAGACACACACACACACATATATATATATAGAGAGAGAGAGAACAAAGGGCCACAGTCATAGTGACCATGGCGGTTGGATATATAACTTTTGGTCAATGATCCCACAACAGCAAAGTTCAGATTGATGCTTTAATTGTTAGATTGGAGCTGAGTTTTTCTGCTATATGGATTTTGTGATCCTAATGCCTAATGCAGAAGTTAAGTAGTGTGCTAGAGAGAGAGCCAATGGATAGGATAGAGCCAAGTTAAGTTTGGAAATGACAACTCTGAAAGTGCTGGGTGCTAAAGGCAATTAGCTACTCAAATTCGTATGACAAGTTTATCACTTTAAGCACATAATGATGATTTCAATTTAACCGTTTCAGAATAATAATATTCAACTTAATGGGAGGGTTTTGATGAAGCTTTTGATGAATTAGGGAATTAAGAATGAACAGCATAAGTACCGGAAGCAGCAAGAGAAATGCCCTCAACGAGAATGACGAGGCCAAAACCGAGCCAAGCAAGAAGGAAGGCGCTTTCGTTCTTGGTCTCCTCCTTGGCCGCCTTACCCTTTTCTTGTTGAGCGAAGGGAGGCTTCTCCACTGGGCTCCTCCGAATTATGGAGGCCCTTTCTCTTCGGCCCTTCTTCTGCTTCTTTTGACTGCTGCTGCTTGTTGTAGCTGCAGCATCGGAATTGGAGGACCCGAACCCCACCCCTGGTTTCTTTGGTGGAGAAGATGCACCCTCCAAGCTGGAGGGTTCAGAAGAAGAAGCCTTCTCGGATCTGATTCTGATTCTGAGGCTGGGTTGAGTGGGACACAGCAACATCACTCTGCGTCCTACGTTGTTGTTGATGATGTTGAAGGAACACACCAACTGGGACTGTAGCGCCATTGTTTTCGAGGCTCAGATCAACTCTGGTTGGATAACGGTTCCCACTGCATCAGCTCACATCCTCCCCCTTTTTTTTTTGGAGGAATAATTCGTCCATTTCTTTGTCACGCTGCAACTAATGATCCTCCAATTTGGGCCTTAGGTATTGGGCTTTCAGCACTAGTTGGTTATTTCGTTACACAGTTCTTTTTTTTTTTTTTTGACTTTGTTGTTCCCTTCAACTCATCTCGATTCAGTACGAGCAACGACTGCGTTTTCACTTTTCAGCACCCACACCAGACTTGAAACCTCCCTCTCCCTTTCTCTCTCTCTCTCTCGCGCACTTCTTCAACCCTCAACCATGGTAACGCCCCTTTTCCTTCTCTCTCTCTCTATCTTCCTCTCTCATTTCTATTTCCCTACTTCTTTTGCATTCTAACCCTTCGCTTTACACGATTTTCTTCTTTACAATTCCTTTCCGCGTTTTATTTAGTTTCAGATCGTTCCTCCAAATACATCGATCCGTTAACGTTTCCAATTCTCAGTTTCTAAATTCATGATCTACTTCATTATTTGTGTAAATTTTGGCTGCGAAAACCGATTTCGATTTTTTAGTTTTTTGTTTTTCATTTATGTTTCTAATAGTTCAAAGTTTGGATGCGGATTCAGCTGGCATAATCGGCATTTTATTAGGTTGATCAATAGTCAATAGTTCATTAGCATTACTACTTCCTTGTTCTCAAGCTAATGTTTGCGAATCATTCTGATCGCTTCTATTTTTTTCTTTTTTCTGTTTCCGAATTTTGCTAGGTTCTTCTACAGCTAGATCCGTTTCTCAATGAACTCACCAGCATGTTCGAGCGCAGCACCGAGAAGGGCTCTGTTTGGGTTACTCTTAAACGATGTGTGTATGTGTGTGTATTTGTGCTATCTTCTTGTTTGACCATAAGTCTTGGCGTTTATATATCTGCAAATTGATTTTTCTTTTTCCTTTTTTTGTTTCTATGGCTCTTGTTTTTGATGTGGCTTTAGCGTCGCTGAAGTCTAAAGTGGTTAGGAATAAATTGGCCACTGCTGGTGAAGCAATCGAGTATAGATGCCTCATCCGTGCAACTGATGGCAAAAAGACAATCTCTACTTCGGTAATTATATATATATATATATATATATATATATATATATATATATATATATATATATATATATATTGAGCTTGCTAATCTCAAGTTGCGTTTAGAACCTTCCTGTTTGGCGAACCTTGAACCCATGCAAATTTCAACTAGTATCATCTTGTATTAGAGATTATCTTTGTGACTAGTTTTAGGCGTTAAATTCTTAGTTTATCTCTGGCATGCTAGTTTTCAATCCCATTTATAACCGCTAAGAGTTCTTGATTAGACTAGACTGATTTTGCCAAATCGGAAATAAGTGGAAGCGAAAGTATTGATGAGGTGATCTGTGTTTGAAGTCACTTCGTCTAAGGTTTTCAATTCATGGGGATGTTTTCCTAATTCCGACAACCCGATAGCTAGGTAATATGGGGGTGGTTTACAATCTTGTATGTTTGAAATTTACTGAGATTTTGAAAACCAGTTCTTATTTGATCATATCTAAAGTTAAAATTATCTCATGTTTCTTCTGTCAGAAAACTGGTTTTAACTAGTCAATTTATAGAAGCAAAAATTTCATTGGTTCTCTATCCTTTTTCTTCTAATATCAGCCAGTTTTTTCATTTGTAGATCCTTGGCTTTATGTGCTAATAGTCTGGTGGTCTCTTTATAATTGGCCTTTCACTAGATTAAGTTCCTTCCTTGCCTTTGCCAGTTAACTGATTTAGGCCCAGAAGAATGAACTTGTCATGTAATTGATGAGTTCATTTATGCAACTATTAAGATTTGTTAATGGGAAGCAAGTTGCTCTGTGTAAAATACCAGTGACTGAGTTTCATACACTCGGGATTACTATTTTATAGCAATTCAAATATTTAGATCAAGTTATGAAAACAGTACTGGTTCAGGACTCTATTTCACTCTCACACTGCCGTTAGCTGTTGTAATGCCTTCAAAATTATGTTGGTTGGTAATATTCCTTTTCTGTGGAGATGGCTTTAGAATTGAAACAGGGAATGAAGTGATGAATAGTCCTTGTTAGTTAGTAGTCTAGTTTCTGCAGAAAATCTTAGGAGTGGATGTCACTGACCTAAGTCGTCCCCCCTCAAATTTTTGGCTGTCAACTAATTTTTGTGTTGCGTACATATTGTTTAGATGTTTTGTATTTAATATTAACCGTAATTAATTGCAAAGGTTGGACAAAAGGATCACCAGCGCTTTCAAGCTTCTTATGCAACTATACTAAAAGCCCACATGACTGCCCTGAAGAAGAGAGAAAGGAAGGACAAGAAGAAGTCTGCAGAGGCAGATAAGAGAGAAGGGAGTTCAAAGAGACCTAAGAAGTCTTAAACGTTATCAGCTTTTGCTGCCTCAGCTTCTGCACAAACTTCGTTTCCTGCTGACTTTATTTTCATCTGAAGGATTTTTCTCTTTTTTCTTTTTCGTAAGCAGAGTGAGAAGGGAGAGAGTGGAGGAAAAAAATTAATATCGGAGGATAGTTAAAAGAATTCTTACATTTTGAAGCAATTTCTTTAGTTAAATGTTAATTGAATGTTCAGGATATATTGTTTATTTTATCCAATTTGTTGCATGATTAAACTCATTCTAGGTTGATATTTAGCTCACATAGGAACTCAGTATCCATCATTTGGTGTGGGACTTATTCATCATATGTGGCTTTGACATGTGCATGGTGGAACTGGTGAATTGAATGACTTGCGGTATGTATGTATGGGGATTTCATTGTTGAACGAGTCATATGGGAGTTGCGACTATGTAGAGAAGGATGCGTGAGTGTAAGCCATGTACCCTTCTGAAAAATTCTTGGAAGCCCATTTTTACATCTAGCTAGGAAATCATGTATGAATAAGTAAGAAGTTTGATTATATTAATACTAACTATGATGAATGTAGTAAAACAACTAAAATTTAAAATTATTGACACATTATATTTTTCACACGGATAAATTTACAATTAATGTAACGGAGTTTTCTACCTTCCTTTTCTTTTTACTCCTACATGAGTTTTCTACTTGCATTGACATTGATGAGTGTCTACGTGCATTGACATTGATTTTTTTGGTTTGTTTAATTCTTGGGCAAAGTCAAAGGAGCTGGCTGGGTTGAGTGTTGACACATAAGCATAGAGCGAGGCGTGATATTGAATGAAATGGTTCGCGGTTGACACAACTCAACGACTTCGTTAGTTTTAATTTTGCTTTCCCATAACAAACTCTGCCCCCAAAACGTAACTAACCCAAACCAAGTTCCTTCCTCCTTTTGCCCATTCTCCCCTTTCCCGCGAAAAATTCTCACCACGATTCCATTCCATTCCCTTTCATTTCTCATCCATCCATTCTCTCTCTCTCTCTCCATTCTCCCATTCTCTCTCTCCCCCTCTCCCCTTTCACTCTCCACAATGCAACAATGACGTCCACCCCTGCGCCGCCGCATTATCCAGCGGAGCCGCCTCCTAAGCCTCTCCATGGCGACCCTGTTGCCGCCACGGGGACACCCTCTCCAAACGCCGCCAGAGCCAAGCTCGAGAAGATTCCACCTATTCCGATCCGACGGAGCTCGAGCTCAGCGGAGGACAAATGCCAATTGGCGGAGGAGCAGCAACATCAGCGCAGAGAGATGAATCAGATGATGATGCAGGATTGCGAAGCTGTTGAACCCTCCATCTTGCTAGCGTCCTCTCTAGGGCTCAACCACATTCGCACGCGCTCCACTTGTTCACCGCTCCGTTATTCTTCCTCCGTTGGCGCTCCTTCATTCCTCAGAAACGATACTACTAGCACCATTGAACCCGGACCTAAATCCAAGCACAAGGATCCATGTAATTCATGCATATACACGCATTCTCTTCTTCATCCTCATAATCCTGCGTATATAGCTATAGCTAATGTTTTAAATTCCCGTTGTAGTGGCCGTTCTATTTGCATTGCAATTGTTGTTATTATTGCTCAAAATCACAGAAAAATTTGGCTGCCGGCTGAAATTGCTGCGATGCAAATGGGGAGAGCACCGCAACCGGAAAATCAAAACTAAAATTGTTGAATTGTTGACGAATTTACCACGTGTTGGCTTGAATTTGATTTTGATTTTCTATTATTATGGGAAACGAAAATGATTAGTGATTATTATTTTAAGTTTGTTGTTTAGGGGACAAAGTTCATTGGAGTCAATCCAAATCGCTGAAAGCTCATTCGCAGCTCCTTCCTGTGCTGGAGGTGATAATATTATATATAATTATATGTGTGTGTGTATTTATATATATATAATAATCTGTTTTGGTGAATTATATGTGTAGTAAGTAGTTGGAGGAATTTAGGTAGCTCAGGTTGATGGCATGTGTGTTGGAACAGGGCAATCATGCAGCTTTTGCCAAAGAAATGCAATCCCCACGTTTTCAGGCAATCATGCGAGCAACAAGTGGCCGAAGAAAGACCCAGACTGATATTAAAAGCTTTTCCCATGAACTCAACTCCAAAGGGGTTAGACCTTTTCCAATCTGGAAACACCGTGCATTTGGCCACATGGAGGTAGGTTTCCTCTTCACATCTTTAGAAGTTTCACATTGCTGTTCATTGATTTAGAAATTCAGGAATTTCTCAAACAGTTGTGTGAAATATTCAGGAAGTCATGGTGGCAATTAGAGTTAAGTTTGAGAAATTGAAGGAAGAAGTTGATTCTGACTTGGGTGCTTTTGCTGGAGATTTGGTGGGTACTCTTGAAAAAGTTTCAGGGTCTCACCCCGAGTCGACAGAGAGCTTGGAGGATCTATTGGTTGTTGCTCAACAATGTGCAAAGATGTCACCTACTGATTTTTGGGCAAGATGTGAAACTATTGTTCAAACTCTAGATGACAAGCGTCAAGAATTACCGGTGGGGATCCTAAAGCAGGCTCATACACGCCTACTATTTATTCTCACTCGTTGCAGCCGTCTAGTGCAATTCCACAAGGAAAGTGGCTATGAACAAGATCACATTCTTGGCCTTCACCAACTCAGTGATCTTGGGGTATATCCAGAGGAACTTTTACAGGCTGCACAGCAGAATGCCAGGGTTCCAACAACTGGACATGACATGACTAAGCTGAAGTCGAAAAAGTCACATGGAAAAGAGCAAGACAAACTGATAACTAAACAAAGTCAATCAAACCGACATGGAAGTGTTACAATTGAGCATGTGGAGGATAGTACAGCCAAAAGCGTTGATTCAACTCCAAGCACCTATAGGATGTCTTCTTGGAGAAGGCTTCCATCTGCTGCTGACAAAAAGCGTAAGGATCAAGATGCCGGAGATTTCCCCTCCAAAGGTGAAATAGATCAGCTGCTAGTCAAAGATGAAAATGCTGAAAACTTGGATAATATGTCATGTCAACCCGAGCATTCTGAGTCATCATCAAGAACACGAAAGGTTTCTTGGGGATTCTGGGGAGATCAACCAAATCTAACATATGAGGATTCAATGATTTGCAGAATTTGTGAGGTTGAAATACCAATTGTGCATGTGGAAGAGCATTCTCGAATATGTACAATTGCTGATAGATGTGACCTGAAAGGCTTAACTGTAAACGAACGGCTTGAAAGAGTTTCTGAAACTATTGAAAGGATACTGGAATGCTGGACACCGAAAAGCACCCAAAGTACTGATACTCCAGTAGAAAGTTTTGAGGTTTCTAGAATGTCTACATCAAGTGTGCATGAAGAGTTTAATGAGTTATCTCTAGAAAGAAATAACTTGTCTAGTAGATGCTCTGAAGACATGCTTGACTCTACTCCTGAACCAGCTGACAGTACATTTGTTATGGATGATCTGCACCTTTCATCCGACATGTCATGTGAAGCACATATTTACTTGAAACCTGATCATGGCACAAAAATATCTTCAACAGGAAGTTTGACACCAAGATCACCATTGATAACACCACGGACCAGTCAGATAGATATGTTATTAAGTGGACGAAGAACAATATCTGAACTTGAGAGTTACGACCAGGTATACATGTTCCTGTCATCACTATTCTTTATAGAAAATTATTATGCATAGAAACATTACATGCATAAGATCATATATCAATAAATTTACAATCCATGAACTCCTGTTGCTAAATGTGTACATATAATTTTTGTACTGATTAGTTATCTGTCAAATGACAGATAAATAAGCTAGTGGAGATAGCTCGTGCTGTTGCAAATGTGAACACCTGTGACTACAGTGCTTTGGAGATAATGCTCGACCGCTTAGAAGACCTGAAATATGCAATTCAGGATAGGAAAGTGGATGGACTTATATTGGAAACTTTTGGACGACGTATAGAGAAACTTCTGCAGTGAGCACTTGAAACTTTTCTTTTGGGTTTTCTAGTACAGCCATACATTTTGGTGATTTCATAATTATCTACAAGAGTTTTTCAGCATTTCTTTACAACATGTATTGCTAGCAGTATAAACTTAGAATTGATTGTCTTTCCCTTTTTTGTGATTTTTTTTCTTCTGCTGCCATGATGCTTGAACCTTACCTTGAATTCTGCAACATCATTTTACAGGGAAAAATATATATCACTTTGTGGGCAGATAGAAGATGAGAAGGTAGACTCATCAAACAGCATGGTTGATGAAGAGAGTTCAGTGGAAGATGATACTGTTCGTAGCCTTCGTGCTAGCCCAATTAATCCTTATTCTAAGGACAGAACCTCTATAGAAGACTTTGAAATAATAAAACCAATAAGCAGGGGTGCATTTGGTCGAGTTTTTCTTGCCCGAAAAAGAGCAACTGGTGATTTATTTGCAATAAAGGTCAGCTTCCTTACTAACAGAAGTTGTTTCTTTGCAAAAAGAAAGTTGTAGAGAATTGATATAAGCTGGTTTCATGAATTCTCTTGTTAAATTGTACGTGATAACAGCATATATGCTGTAGTAAAACCATAAAATTATTCTTTGGTCCAGCATTGCCAGTTGGCTTTTTATTAGTTAGAGAAACCATTAGAAAGTCTTCTTGCCAAATTAACTATCGTAGTAACCAGAAAAGAAAGTTCAAAACATTTATGAATTTTCTTGTAGGTGTTGAAAAAGGCAGATATGATCCGTAAAAATGCAGTTCAAAGTATTTTGGCTGAGCGAGACATCCTTATATCCGTTCAAAACCCTTTTGTGGTGAGTAGGACCAACAATGTGTGGCATCCTTGTGCAAATTTTTGCATGTTGGTGGACTAATCTAATATTCATGTAACTCTGATGAACAGGTCCGATTTTTCTACTCTTTCACATGTAGGGAAAATCTCTATTTGGTTATGGAGTATTTAAATGGCGGAGATCTTTATTCTCTGATGAGAAATCTAGGTTGCTTAGATGAAGAAATGGCTCGTGTATATATTGCAGAAGTTGTAAGCATACTTGCCTTTATCTTTTGAGTATTTTGTGAGTTCTCCTTGTAGACATATGTATGTTTATATTCTTTATCTTTTCTATTTTTATTGTTCACTCCACAGGTTCTTGCATTGGAGTATTTGCATACCTTAAATGTGATCCACAGAGATTTGAAGCCAGATAATTTGCTAATTGGACAAGATGGCCACATAAAGGTAGTATCGTGAAGTTTAAACTCAATGCTCAACAATATATGTTTCTCGACTCTTGTCTTGTTGTATCAACGCAGTTATGCATGTTATTTAATGTGAACCCAAATTTTTGAAATGAAGTCGATATTTTTCATTCTTTTTCTTATTGCAGATTTTCCTAAAAACAAATTTTCACTAATCCTTTTTAAAACTATCACTTTATATTAAGCACCTAATGATCTCAACAAAGTTCATAATCGAGTAAGTACCCATGCATGTGTGACTCAAGTCTTTTAACATTTGCTTGTTCTTCTAGATCTTTGTGTTTTAATTTTTGGTAATGGCCCTGCATCCCTCCCATCATCCTGTTATAATTAAGTTTATATTCCAAAAGATCAATACAATCAACAGAACCCGTTTTATTTATTATCAAAAAAAGAAACTGTTTTATTTCAATAAAACTATTTTAATATTCATTGGCTCGATATCCACGTAGATATTCAATATATAACTCTTAAATTTTGTGGGATCCTCATTTATACACTCTTTATCTTACTCCCCACCCTTATATTTAAGTCGATGTCTATGAACATCCAACTTATAGATGTAAATATAGCACATGTCATTTTATTTCAGTTGACAATTATTGGAGTTTACTCCAGCAGTAACCTTTGGGCTATTTAGAAATTTATCCTTTTTTTAACATATTGTTTACTTTTATTCTTTCTATCAAACTATCACTACATGTTTCTACTTATTATTATCGCAAGTCATTTTACGATGCTTCAATGAGAATGAATATTTGTCACTTGTAATATTTGTCTAATACCTTCTATTACAGTTGACAGATTTTGGACTGTCTAAAGTTGGTCTTATCAACAGCACAGATGACTTATCAGCACCATCTTTTTCCATTAATGGTTTTCTAGCAGATGATGAACCAAAACCTCGGCATTCTTCTAAAAGGGAAGAACGTCAAAAGCAATTCGTAGTTGGCACCCCAGATTATTTGGCACCAGAAATACTTCTTGGCATGGGACATGGTTTGCAGTTTATCTCTGCTAATTAAATAGTCATATTGTTATATTGTATGGTAAAAAAAAAATGCTAAGTGGACATTAAATAAATAGTAGACGTCTAATTGACGTAGTAGAGAGATAAAGAGGTGGTAGTAGGGGTTGAGGGAGAAAATTCAGGACTTAATAATATTTTATCTTTACTATGTTCAAGAAATGTCCACTCAGTATCCAAGTAACATTTCTCATGCATATAAGCTTTAAGTTAGCAAGTTTGGTTTTTAATCTTTTTTCTCTGGCTTCAAATCTCGGGTTATTTGATTTACATTCTTACATTCATTTTCTTTCCTTGTAGGTGCAACTGCAGATTGGTGGTCTGTGGGTGTGATACTTTATGAGCTTCTTGTGGGTATTCCACCATTTAATGCAGAACATCCACATGTAGGTTTTTGTTATATGTTAGTTCCCGATTCAATTATCAAAAGACTTAATAAATAGCAATTTCTCTTTTCTTCTCCCCTATTTTGCTTCTCCAATTAATATTTATTGGAATGAACTCAACGGGTACCCCCTTTAATCTTTACCGTGTTTTAATATGGTTATGCAAGATCTTTGTACTACAAAACTAATAAAGGTTCTGTTCCGGGAATGTGAACACTGAACAGAACCAACACATAGTAAGCCTAGGGTTCTGTAGCTACTGCCTTTGTAATCAGGATATTGTTGATAGACTTCAACATTTCTCTTTTTCCCTTAATGTTCTCGATATGGTTATATTTGTATGGACTTTTTTCTATGAATTTGTTGGAATTTATAGGGATCAATGGCTTTTATTTTAATTTTATTATATTTGAAAATATGGATGAATAATCTTGCAACTTTTTTTCATGGTTTTGGTTTTGCAGCAAATTTTTGATAACATAATCAACAGAGATATACAATGGCCCAGGGTGCCTGAGGAGATCAGCTTTGAAGCATATGATTTGATAAATAAGTAAGCATTATCGAAGTAGAATTGTGCATTATATGGGCGTTTCAACAAGTTAATGCTATGAAACTACAATAGTAATGTGGACATTCTATTCATATTTACCTTACAAAATCCCAACTCTAGGAGTCAAAATCTTAATTAGCTAGTGTTTTGCACTTCTATGAAGGATCTTATGTGAATTATATAATGGGTTGGTAAAAACTGTCCTGTTTTAACTTAACACATTAAATTTGACTTAATGTTGGATATGGCTGACAGTATTTCTCTTTTAGATTATTAAACGAAAATCCAGTCCAAAGATTAGGTGCAACAGGAGCTACAGAGGTCAGTTATTATTGCTTTTAACAGTAGAGTACTGGCAAACAATGGTACTAATAAACATACAAAAGGTAACAGTGAATATATAATCTTTATGGCAGGTTAAACGCCACGCTTTCTTCAAGGATATTAACTGGGACACTTTAGCAAGGCAGAAGGTAGAGATTTTACTTCCATAAGAGTTTTGGTATGTTTTTGCTGTATACCTGTTGAGTTTGTCACACTTGGGGTCTATGCTTATTTGGCTGCAGGCTACTTTCATACCATCGGCCGAAGCTCTTGATACAAGTTATTTTATGAGCCGGTACATTTGGAATCCAGAGGATGAACATTGTACTGGGGGTAGTGATTTTGATGACATTAGTGAAACATGCACCAGTGCTTCAGGCAGCGATTTATTAGATGAAGATGTAAGAATAATTTCAAATATTGATACCTATGAACTTTAAACAACCTTCAAAACCTTTTAGATTTGAAGTAGATGCCATGTTAAAGTTTGTCTGAACGTAAAATATGAATTTGCGTTGGTTTTAAACCTTTATTATACTAAATAGAGTATTACGTTTGAAAGAGTCAGTTAGCTTGTAAGTCAGTGTTCACATTAACAGCCTTTTTCCCTTTTACATTGACTATTTAATTTGGTTTTAAACAACCGTTTCATCTGATATTATTTTCCAACATGCCCTTTCTGACAAAATACTTGTTAATCAGGGTGATGAATGTGGTAGTTTAGCGGACTTCAGTGGCCCTGCTCTTGAGGAGCAGTACTCATTTAGTAATTTCTCATTTAAGGTAACACTTGCCACGCCTCTGATATTCTCCTCCATCAATATAATTTGAGATCTTATGTGAGCTACTTCATTTTGTAATACCAAGTAGTTGATTATTCTACAGTACACTACTCTCATAATGTTTGGATATAATTTTTTATGTCAACCATTGTTTCTCTCGTTACAGGTGGATTGGACTTTTATGATTATGTCAACTTTGTAAACTAAAATTTGTTTCTTTATGGCTTTATCTTTGTTTTTCTTATAACCTTTAAGTTGACGGAGAAGGTAATACATTATAAATAACAAAATATAATTAGAGAGTGAATGGTAGAATTGGTCCACTTAATTATCCTGAATTGGTCTGCATATTATGTGAACAAGAAATACAGTAAAACTAGGTGTATAACCAAAATACATCTGCCAAGTTTCTTTCTAATAACAAGCTTCTTCTTCTATGATTTTTACTTTCCACCGCCTTTATAATACTTATCTGCAATTTGTTACTTCTATAAAATAGAAATATAAGCCATTATCGAAGGATGTTCTTTTAGATGGCAATATCAAAGGAAACTGCTGGGAGTTTGGGGGAAATAGGAAGCCCCATGAATTCGTTGAGTTTTCAAGCATAGAAAACTCTGCTCTGTACTTTGACTGATTTAAGTAGGAACTGATGGCCAAACTCGAAGAGCCCCTCTCCGCAACTACCCAAGAAAATACATATGAATTCTTTGGCCTTTCATTGGCAATATTCTGATGTCATGTCACTTTTGGCTGCCACTATCTTATTAAAGATGACTTTTTGTTTACCATGTGGATTTAAAGATTTTCCTTTCGTTACTTGTTCTCTTGCAGAGAATTTGTCTGAGCTAGAATCTAAATTGTCAATAATGATGTTTTTTTATTAATTGTTTTCTTGCAGAACTTGTCTCAGTTAGCATCTATCAATTATGATCTAGTGATTAAGAACTCCAAAGAATACGCTGATGACTCCAACCCATCTCTTTCATGACACAACTAAAGAGGGTTGTAAGTTTCTCCTACGTACTGTCGTGTGATTATCTGATGATTTGATCAGAGTGCTTTTGGAAGGAAAAATGTTTCATTTAATTAAGCTTGTTTGTTTCTTGTTTATGTGTTGGTTGAAGCAGAAGTGCGTCCCCTTTCACTACCTCCTCTCCCGTTAAGAGTAACACGCACTGACAGTGACACAAAAAATAACCATCAGCATAGATTATTAACTCCAAAGCAAGGAAGGATGAGTTGAGTGGGGATGATCTGGTCGGTGTCTGTCGCCAACATTATTGTAGCTGTGGAAGGGGATGAGGGAAGGCTGGCCGGATATTTGTTGAAGGCGATGTCAGAGAGAAGGAACCAAGATAATAATGGCACAAGGGGACGGACAGACAGTTCCATGAGAGGAGAGGAGAGATGCATGGAAGAAGGAGATGATGAAGCACCGCACCACACCACACCACTTGAGACAAGGAAGAAATTTTGTTTTGTAAATATCAAAATATACAAGTATAAAATTGTTAGGACTCTCTCTCTCTCTCTATATATATATATATATATTAATATTATAAATCGTTGTATGATAATAATTTAAACTATGACTAATAATCGATTTCTATCGTAGTTTCTAATCGAGGAAGGGCGATTACGTATTGCAGGAAGAGCATGAGTAGATGAAACTGAAGTGCACTTGTTCCTTTGTGGGGTTTTCAACTTGATGCGCATTTTTATATTCTTTACTTCTTTCTTTCCATAAGCAAAGCTTTCCTTGTTTTGAAGGCGTAGTGTTTACTTAGATTTTAGACTATATGATGTGATAAAGTCCAATTGAATTGTGTTATGTAATAATGTTGGAATTGCCTCCGAGATCTTTTCCCCTTGTTTCCTGCACAAGTATTCCAAGTTGGAAGCATCTTTATCGCCATGCTCTTTTAGCCATACAAAGCGAATAGAAAACATTGTTGCATGCACAGGGTTTTCCGAACTTTCCTCCATGTGGGACCCTAATAAACTTACATCTCAAATAGATAGATATTTACTGAATTTTTATAGTAATCTATTATTATAGTTATGAAAAGATTAACTCAGGCTTCATCAACATATACCTGTTGAGAATGAGATGATGTTAGATATGGAGGGAAACTAAAAGACATGAGTGTAGTGTGCTCCAATATCACAATGACAATCGCATGAGGTCTCGCCTCTCCTCTCCTCTGGTTTAAAGCACACTGTAGTTAGCTATGTCAATAATAACATTATTTGAAAAATCTAAGTAATTGAGTGATGACATGGCATGTAAGATTAGATTAGCAATGCTCTCTCGGACAAGCTAAGCTATTTTTCTGTTTAGAAAAAAGATTAAGGCCAGTTGGGTAAATAACTTATTTAAGCTCTTATATAAAAGTAAATTTTGAGAAGTAACTTATGAATAAGTTATTTTGTATGTAAATATAAAATAACAAAATTTTTTATTTCAATTATTTTGAAAAGTGCTTCTAGAGAAGTCAAATATTCTGACTTCTCTAAAAGCACTGAAATAACTTCTGTAGAAGTCATAAGTTATGTAACCAAATAGGATAGTCAAAAGCATTGTAATCCAAAGGGACCTAAGAAATTGGCAAATAAATAAGTAATAAATAAATAATTGAAAGAAAAATACGAAGAGATGGAACGTGGCAAGGCAATAACAGTAGCATTGTGAGAGTGTAGATGACCATGGCCATGTGCCCATTTCATTGCTCACTCTCTCTGCCTTGCACTTGCACGCTACCTGTTGACGTAATATTCTCCGTCACAACATAACACAACCGTCCCTTCCAAATTCATCATTCATTCTCACGCAACGCAACGAAGCTGAGCTAACAAACAATGTTGAGACGCGCTACCGCTACTTCCTTCTCCTCTCTCAAACCATCCCTTTTCTTCATCCAGGTCATTCATTCACTCTTTCTTCACCGCTCCTTTATTTTCCCAGATCATTTCTCTTTTTCAATTTTGAATTCTTCTCATTATCATTATATTAAAAGCGGTTTCGAATCGAGTCGAGTCGAGTCGTGGTTAAGTGCCTTTTCTCTATCATTATTCAATAAATTACATCTGATTCTGATTGATGTTTTGACGGTGACCTACTTTGGATTTGTCTGTTGGATGTTACCGAGTTCAGCAAAGATTTAGCACCGGAATGCCCGTGCAGGTAGCTACTTTGTTTCTGTCTCTGTGTTCATCCATTCTTTGTGTCTTTCCTACTTTTATACCACTTCTCCTCACCCTGCTTATTACCACTCTCTTCACACCTTCTCAGTATTATTCTCTCTCTCTCTCTCAAGTTATTACTTCACTCGTCTCCTTCCTCCTCTGATGCAGGAAAAGGATGGGATTTGCCCCAAACATGTAGCTCCCTTCATAACTTTCGTTTTAGGTAATGGCTAATTAATCATGCATTTGTTAAATTGTTAGCAAATTTGCGTGCTAATCGAGACCAAGACGTATTAGAATTGGTAAACAATAAAATTATGAATGCGCTGCTACTCCTGCATATCTTGTATTTAATGTTGGAAGGTATACCACTGAGGTTGTAAGTCTCTTATTCTATTATTTTAAGGAGTGACCATAACTAGACATAGAAGTTTACCTTATTAATGTTGATGATTTGTGTAAGCAAATTTGAATTATCTATGCAATTAAGGCTACTGGGGAGTATAATGTAGTTACAGCTGGATCTGGATGGTTAATGTTTGAGCTGAGACTTCTTGGATATTTAGATGTTATTCAAGTATCTGCCACTGCCATCATGAAAACCATACAAATTTACAAAGAGAATTGGCAATTCTTCAAACTGCTTAATTACTTAAATATCATCAGATCTAGCTATTATGCCAATGGCAATTGCAGCACATTCCTGTGAGCTTAGTTCAATGGTGCATATATGTGTCCATGGCTGAAGGCTAATGAGACAATGACTGAGCTTGACTCTGTTGAAGCTTTAAGGAAGATGGAATTGACCAAAATGAGCTAAGGAAGTATTAAAATTGTGTGATTATCAACCTTGAAACACCCTATATTCCCAGTTAGACTATATTACTGCTGGGATAAAAACAGAGAATTCACACTACTCTTATTTTTGAGATAGGTTAGGTTGTGCAGATTTACTTGGTGATTCCCATGTTTATAATCTAGTATAAGTGTACAACATACTCATTTAGATTGAACTCCTATTAGATTAGGGAGTTTTCTTATCATATTCACCTCAAGTTATTATTGATTTACACTTTGAGAAATATTCTCACCATGTTTTCTTTTTTACTTTTGCCTTAAATAAGTTATAATCAAATGTTTTTCTTAATGTCCTTAGGAGGCCCTGGTAGTGGAAAAGGTACACAATGTGCAAAAATTGTTGAAACCTTTGGATTTAAGCATCTGAGTGCAGGAGATCTTTTGAGAAGGGAGATAGCTTCTGAAAGCGAATATGGGTGATGTTGTCTTATCTTTAATTTCAAATGTGTTTCCTTGGTGCATCTTTGGGATATTAACAATTAAAACACTAAAACAGCTCGATGATTCTGAGTACAATTAGAGAAGGAAGAATCGTTCCATCAGAAGTGACTGTCAAATTGATACTAAGAGAGATGGAATCTAGTGATAATCATAAGTTTCTTATTGATGGTTTCCCTAGATGCGAGGAGAACCGCAGTGCTTTTGAAAAAATTGTGAGTTTGAATTTTAACCTTTTATTACTTAATTTGGGTTGAAAATCGTTATTTCCCCATCCTCCTCATCGAGTCTATTCTTCCTAATGATGTATTGATATTAGTATTGAGTTATATTTGTCAGTGCCTATCATTTTAGGTATTTAATTTACTAGAAATTTGCAACATAGGCTCTACCTTTGCAAATGACAATATATATGGATAAATCAAATATTTACGGCAGGAAACTCTTCCGATTATTTTACAAATAAATAAGTTCATCTAATTTGTTTATTGTATTCTTGATTTAAATAAGCACAGACTATTTATTGTGCAGATTGGAGCAGAACCAAACTTGGTACTTTTCTTTGATTGCCCTGAAGATGTGATGGTGAGACGAGTGCTGAGCCGTAATCAGGTTCTAATCAAATTCTTGGAAACTAAATTATCACAGCTAATAAGAACCTGCTATCTGATATATGCTGCTCTTTTCATGTCAGGGTCGAATTGATGACAATATAGATACAATTAAGAAACGCCTTAAAGTATTTGAGGCATTAAATCTTCCTGTCATTGATTACTATGCAAAGAAAGGGAAACTTCACAGGGTAATTCTATTTAGTTTCAACTTTCAATGTTTAATTGATTTTAGGAGAACTAATCATTCAGTGATCAACACACTGAAACTACAGCTATTGTTTACCTTTTGGTTTGAAATCTTTTATTACTTACCTTCAAAGTGTATGCTACTTTGCTGCTTCAAATTTTCTGTTTAATCTTGTCCAAGTGGGAGAATTCGCAGGCAACTCTTTTGTGGGTTTGACTGAAATGAGGATCGGACTTAGGATTCAGCTGTATTTTTATACTTTAGAGATGCGATCAATTTGCAATTGATTTTTTTTCCTTAAAAAATGGAGAAGAAACTCACCTTCTGGCCAAAGAATTTAATGTTTCTTTCTTGCTTAACACTGTGGCTTTGGTTTTGCTGTACTATTATTGCATTCTATATGAATTATATGTTCATTATGTTGACAATCAAATATTTACAGATTGATGCAGTGGGAACGGAAGATGAAATATTTGAGAAAGTTCGGCCAATTTTTGTGGCTTGTGAGGTATTTCTTTTACATAATATGCTTAGCCTCCTTTGATCACTAGCAGATCCTATTAAGCAACTGCTATTTGACTACATTCACTAGAAGCATAAATTTTTACAGCCATCAGGCATGTTGTTTGATTAACCATCTCTTTATTTTGCTTGAGTTGTGGTAGCAGCTAGACCTACACATAAATCTGAAATTTTTCTTCTATCTCAGCTTCCCCTCTTTTTTGTTTTTTCATAGGTCTAATAACTCGAATCATTCTATGCAGCGCCAGATTCTAAATAAAAGCTGATTGATTGTATTGTATGGTTGGTAGCTTTGCAAAGTGTAGTGAAGTTTGGGTTATAGTGGGGACCCAATTTATATTTGCCGGTTGAATACAGATTGTGATTCAAATTCGTAGCTGAGATTTGCTTTGGAACTTGGTTTGTCTCTAAAATCCATCCACGATTCACA
The DNA here is from genome assembly GCA_013621005.1 of Aeschynomene evenia. Taxonomy (NCBI): domain Eukaryota; kingdom Viridiplantae; phylum Streptophyta; class Magnoliopsida; order Fabales; family Fabaceae; genus Aeschynomene; species Aeschynomene evenia. Next base: position 34,733,534 of record CM024266.1, on the reverse strand, counting down.
GAAGATGGCTCTTGTTGCATTTGGTCTTTTGAATGTTTCTAACGTGCAGCAATAAACAGCTGATGCCTGCCAAGAGAAGAGAATGGCGGATGGAGCAGAACTGTCTCTTACAACAAGGGAACTAACTGCTTTTAAGTGCACAGATCTTTTCTCTCTCTCTTTTTTTTTATCAAAGATTATATCTGGAATTCTCAACTATCATATGTTTTGTACTTTCATGATAAACTGAAGCAAGTTCGACGAATTTTTTAGGTGTTGGACTTGTACACTTTTTTTTGTTTTTTCTGTTTTTCTCGTTATCTATCAGCTACAGCTTGTAAATTGGACCCCATCTTCGTCCGGGTCTGGTGCAACATGGAATGGAACTGCAGAAATTTGGTTCTGCCATTCAGTGACCATGATACGATGAAATAATTGTTGCATGGGAAAATCATCCCTTCAATGAATTGGAGCCCATGTCTTATCTGTGGGTGGCGTCTCTATACAATAATAGAAGATAGGAATAATATACGGCTACATATTTCGAATACATGTTAAAAGGAATTTCATCAAATATGTTTTCTTGCTAATTTGCAATACGATCTGACGTGACTGAATTTTGTCCACAAAGAAATAAATTGAATAACCGTCAACAAAAATTGTCCACAAAGAAAACAAGTGCTTGCTGAAGTAATTTATTTATCTATGAATGATGGGCAAATGCCGGAATTTTGCAAGAAATTAGAATGATAGCCACTCTTCAACCGCTATGCTTCACTCCTACAACTTACACGAGGTTGTGCTCTCTGAAGAATAAGCAGAAGAACAGCAACAAAAGTAAAAGTAGGAAACAGAGCAACAACAACAACACTCTTTCTTCTTTCCCAAAACCCAAACCAACCCCACTTATCATCCATCACCAACCTCGTCCTCAAACAAAATCCCAAGCACTCGAACAAGTCCTCAACGACCTCGAAGCCTCTCTTGAAAAGGGCATCGAAATTGACCCTGAAATTTATGCTTCTCTCTTAGAAACATGTTACCGTTTGCAAGCCATTCACCACGGTATCCGAGTTCACCGCCTGATTCCAGCGACCCTCTTGCGCAAAAACGTTGGAATCTCTTCCAAGCTTCTCAGGTTATATGCCTCTTGTGGTTACATGGATGAGGCACACGACCTGTTTGATCAAATGGCTAAAAGGGATGAATATGCGTTTCCATGGAATTCGCTCATCTCTGGTTATGCTCAACTTGGCCTCTATCATGATGCCATTGCGCTCTACTTCCAAATGGTTGAAGAGGGTGTTGAACCCGACGTGTTCACGTTCCCTCGTGTTCTCAAGGCTTGTGGGGGAATTGGGTCGGTTCAAGTTGGGGAAGAGGTGCATCGCCATGCGGTTCGGTCTGGTTTTGCCAATGATGGGTTTGTCCTCAATGCACTCCTTGATATGTATTCTAAGTGTGGTGACATTGTGAAGGCTCGAAAGATCTTTCACAAGATGCCTCATAAAGATTCTGTTTCGTGGAATTCAATGCTTGCTGCTTATGTTCATCATGGCCTTGAGGCTGATGCAATCAACACCTTCCGCCAAATGGTTTTGGAAGGTTACGAACCTGATTCTGTTTCCATATCCAAAATCCTTACTGGGGTGTCATCAATGGATCTTGGGGTCCAAATTCATGGATGGGTTATCCGGCATGGGATTGAGTGGAACTTGTCCATTGCTAATTCCTTGATCGTAGTCTACTCCAACCATGGCAAGTTGGATAAAGCATGTTGGATATTTAATGTGATGCCAGAGAGGGATGTTGTGTCATGGAATTCTATAATATCTGCTCATTCCAAAGGCAGGGAAGCCCTTGCTTATTTTGAGCAAATGGTGAATGCTGGTGCAAGACCTGATAAAGTGACATTTGTTTCAGTATTATCAGCTTGTGCCAATTTAGGTTTGGTTAAGGATGGAGAGAGTTTATTTGCTTTGATGTGTGGGAAATATAAGATAGAACCAATTATGGAACATTATGGTTGTATGGTTAACCTTTATGGAAGAGCAGGACAGATTAAAAAGGCTTATAGCATCATAGTCAACAGAATGGACTCTGAGGCTGTTGGTCCAACTCTTTGGGGAGCTTTGTTGTATGCCTGCTTTTTGCACGGAGATGTAACGATAGGAGAGATTGCTGCAAACGAGCTTTTTGATTTGGAGCCGGATAATGAACATAATTTTGTACTTCTTATGAAGATCTATGAAAATGCAGGCAGGTCAGAGGATGTGGAGAGAGTTAGGATGATGCTGATTGACAGAGGATTGGATTATTAGACAGCTATACAACAAAAGACTTAACACTGCAACACATGCTTTTATTCCAGTGGTTACAGTTAGGATTCTGTAATTAATGTACAGCATCAGCACCAACTTGTTTGATGAAATTCCACCTTGGCATTGTCTATCTTCAAATACAGGTATAAAGAATTCTTTTCACACAATCTATTACTGATAGTCTGAGTATGCCCACATGTGAATGTGATTTCTAGGTTTAGTGCTTTGCCATCCACAACAAATTAAAGATTGAAAATGTCTTCCTATTCATTCTTGTTGATTTTGTTATGCCTTTCTAGCTAAGTTACATTGTATTTGGAATTAATTAATTGTTTCTTTCTTATCCCTGAGAAGTAGAAAGTTCATTGACATTTTGTGTTATTGTTGAATCAAGGAATTGCTTGAGGCATACTTAAAACATTGCATCGAACAAAATTCTGCTGATTGCATAACACTCCATCCAATTCCAACTAAATGATTCCTTCCCTTCAGCAGCCTCCTTAAGATGTAGATAAGTTCTTGAGGACGTGTAAAATAGTCATATCTGTTAGAATGCTGTTGGACAAAAGACGTGCATAAAAATAACATCTAATAAATGGAATTTTCTTGAGATGAGGCTGGAGATCCTAAACTTATGGCGCAAATATTGTATTATATAGTCAAAATTGGTGATTGCAGAAGAAAACATGTAAACTCAAGTCTGAAAAAATGGTTCCTCAGGCCAGAGTGTTTTTTTGCTTCAAAATTGCCTGTATCCGCCCACTCTTATGTTCATATTTCTTCATGTACAGCTAAATTGTGACCATTCGTTAATACTTTCCCTTCTTTTTATAATGATCCTTTGTTCTGAAGGCTGAGACCCTTTTTGCCCTCTTTCAAAGTGTGTCAGAAGTAGTACATAATGTTGGAGTAAGGTGGGTACTTAAGTAAAAACCACAAATTCGTACATTGATAATAACTTAACTTCTTATAGCAGTTTCTTAGAACAAAAGTGAGAGATTTGATTAACAAGTCAAGTAGTGCATAGGACGGGTACACTGAACAATATGTATGTATAAAATGATTGTCATTGCATCAAGCTATGCCTTTTTCAATATTTAAGTATCTGATTCTCATTAATAAGATGCCAATATTGCTTTCAATATAAGAAACAATAAACATAACAAGAGGATTTCACATCTGAGCATTAGGATTTAGTTTAAAAAACTGAACAGACGAATCTCCTTAAATAAAATACACAATAATAACAAAAATAAAATACTTGTAACGATTGATCTGTAAGCTGTATCAGGAAATGTACGTAAGTACTTATGGAGAGTGGCTATAAGTCAAGGGCTTAATTAATAAAGTGATCAACCTAACGTAAGGCATGTATATAACTTTGAGTCACATGCCATGTCCATTATAATTAAGGACTGGAGGGCATTCATGACCTACAATTTTAATTTGGTACACTGATGCATACATAGATTTGAGATAGCAGTGACCAAGAAATTAACTTGGTCACATGGTTCATTGTATCTACAAGAAATTCCCAAATATTTTGTATCAAGAAAAAATTGTAAATAGTAGTTTTAGTCTCCCTGTACGCATCATCCATAATTTAGAACAGAATTGCTAGGCTTTTCTCATATTGCACAGTGAAAATTAGTTTGAAGGGAAGGACTTCATGACTGATACTACTATTCCTCCATACACAATAGTTTAACTATTCTTTTTGGTCTACTGAATAGTACTTACATTAATATTTCACATTCTTGTTAGGACCCACTTGGAGTTTTTTACTTTTCTTTCTCTAGGGGTCTGATCAATCAACTGTTATTTTATTTGAAAGTTGTATTTGTTAGATTCTATTATAGCCCTGCCATATGGGAACTTCATTGATGCGTATTAGTTAATTAATATCCATACATTTTTTAACATGATTTCATCTGATCAAGAAGTCCAGACAGCCATGTGTGTTTTAATATTAATTACAATACGTGAACAGATCCTCAATCTGGAGCTTCTTTCTTTTTTTGATCTTATGAGTAAACTGGAACTTAAGTCAGCCATGCATGTTTGGCTCATATGCAGTACTTTTAGGCTGCATTATGCATGATTTTTTTTTCTTGGCATCATATTGACTATTGAGTTTTCTGCATCCATTCATTATGACAGAAAAGAGATGTTCAGTAATTCAGTTGTTCATGAAACAAAGAACACTAAATGGATAGTTCTTGATGTGCACCTGGACATATCAACCCCAGGATTTCATAAATATTTCCTTCAATTGAAGTTGAAGGGAGTGCAATCCTAACTGAGTATATGTATTGAGGTAAATAGAATTAGGATTTCAAGAGTGAAGAGTACATTATATGTACAAGATTCAACATTAAAACAGGAACCATTTTGGCATATAGCAGCATATGCCACGGCAAGAGAAACACAATCAACCCTTGAGAAGGGAAACTATGTAAGTATGTGTAGTTGTGTACAAATGTAATAAAGAAAAGGCATTGTGGCTATTCATTTTAGTAGGAAAGCCTGTTGACAAGAGCCAGAGCATTGCTATTCATCCAAGCAACATTAGCAATAATGGTTTTGATCTTCTGCTGCAGTGAAGGCCTCACCTTCATTTCATCTAACTCATCAGTGCATGTGCTCTCATTTGTTATGGCAGCACTCATCCATGTCTTGATTGTGTCCCACAGGAACCTCTCTTCACTTGTTCTGGTTCCATTCAATTGAACCAGCCCATCAACAGATTCCTGAAGCTGATACACTGTGTCATCAACATTCTCCTTGCAATCTGCAATCACCCCTTTCTCTGCACTCGTCAGGTTCCCCTTCAATTTGGACAGCTTTCTCAATGTGGAATATGCATTTTTGGCTATTTTCAGAGACACATTAACAGCTACTCTGGTGAGTGTCACGGGATTTGTTTTGATTTTTGATGCGTAAGGGGACAGAAATGTGTAGCAAACTTTTGGGTAAGTGGTTGAATTGCACTCACTCTTTATGTAGTTTTTGTATGTGGTGGATGTAGAGTTGGATGCAAATGCTGAGTGCAGAAGGGTTGAGACTAATGCAAGGGACACGAGTAGTATTCTGAAGAAGTTGAGGGAAGACATTGAAGAGCCTGTAGCCAGAGTGTACAAGGCCATTATTTAGTAAGTAATCAGTATTATTCTGTTTCTATTGCTATTGCATTGATAGAAGTGCATGATGGGGGGGTTTTTATAAGCAAAAAATTTCTAGTGAGTAGTATTACTTGTTTGATGTTCTAACTTGTAAGCGATAATGTGAAAGAAAGCTACAATATGAAGGAAATCACAGCGTGGAATTGAAAATAATAATGCTGATATGTTAGGAACAGTCTATTCTATTCTATGCATGCTGATAAGCAACTCCTTCTACCGTGCAAGAAGGGATAGCACATGCCACGTGCTGATTTCGTACACCTAAATCAAGATAGGTATTTTTTTTTTTCTATAACATCATAATTTAAGGCGAAAATAAAATAGGCTTGCACATGATTTCGAAATTGACTTTTGAAGCAAAAATAATAAATGAAATGCAATTACGAATACATTGCGCTACACAAATTCATTTGGTTATTATGTATTATGTGAACTAGTTTTATGCTACTCAATATTAATTGAGATTAGTGGACTTCTCTTCATTAAAACAATATTGTCTGAACTAGTAAGAGAAAACTAATTAAAATATTTACCAACAAGTTCATAAGTAATAACTAGTGCATGTTCGAAACCAATTTGTTTGATTTTTAATTGTAATGTTGTAACGCAATTTCGTTTTATTTGGTTGCACTAAAATTTTACTAAACTGCTGCTAATAGAAGTTCTTACAAAAACACTTAAATCCAAGTTGTGTTAGTGAAGTAGAAAATTTAATTCAAGTATTCTAACATATTATTTTTTAAATAATTTGTAACTTATTCTTGGTTATATTATATAGTTTATGTTTGATAACTATATACAGTTTCATCAATACCACCATTACATTATTAAATGACAAATCACTTTTGATATTGTTAGCCTTATTAATTGAACGGCAAATTGTTAAGAACAATTAATATCAGTCGATTATATATATAATACTTGTCAACTTTCGAAGTCACTGGTTAATTTAGAAGTTTATATATATATAAGGTGAATATTGGCCTTCCTACACTTGGATCATAAAATATAGAAATATATGGAGCTAAGTATATATATACATACTAATTATTTCGATAATACTATCAAAACCATTTTGTATAAATCATCATATATACCTAATATATTATATTATTGTCGAATTATAAATTCCTTTTATCATATTTTCAATATTATAATAGATAATTGCGTCAAAAATGAGTATTTTAATACTGGCGTTCAGTCATCTCTTGAGTTACCAGAATAATGCTATTGTATCATTAATGATGATATGTTTTGTTTTCTTACATGCATTTAATCTTTTTTCCAATTTTATTTTGTTTCAAAATTCAATACTGATATATAGGATTATAGTAAAACTTAGGAATAAGAATACAAATCTTAAAAATTACAAGAAGGCTAAACACAAATATATTGAGATGAAATTATACTCAAAAAATAAGATAAATGAAACATTACAAGTAGAGAGAAGAATATCATAAAAAATGAATTCACTACTCTCAAGAAAAAGAAAACAATTTCTCCTTCAAAAAAAGAAAAAAAATATATTATTGGATTCAAGTAAAATTGAGAAAGAATGATAACAAGGTGAAGGGGAATTAAAAGCCTTGGATATACACAAACAGACATAATTAAGCTTGCTTAATTAACATTAACACATCATCATCAGTGGATTAGTGGTAGCTAAGATGATTAATGAAAAACAGAGCATTGCTGGTCATCCTCGCGACATTCAAAACGATCTTTCTGATCTTGTTCCTCACACTCGAATCCACATTCTTCTCTCCTTCGAACCCATCCGAACATGTCTCATCATCCGTGATGGCAGCACTCACCCATGTCTTAATGTTGCTCATCGCAAAGTTCTTGTCCGTACTGTTGTACAAATGCCCCAATGTGTTGAGAGAATCCTGCATCTCTCCGATTGATTCCTTCAGATTGTCGAAGCAGTCGTGCACCACTTCCTCCGCGATCTTCGTCAAGTTGTTGCTCTTCAGAATCAGCGATATCGCGGAAGATGCGCTCCGAGCCGCCTTCAGAGCCAGAGAGAGCGAAGCGTTGCACAGCTTCAGGGGATCTGATTCTATCTGTGATGCGTACGGATACAGCGATTTGTAGCATATTGAAGGGTATGTGGTTGTGTTGCATGCCGTTTTGATGTAGGTTTGGGTTGCGTTTTGAGCAGGAGGATTATTATTGGTGCCACTATCGCCAGCTGAAGAAGCTATGATAGACGACATAGATAGAACAAGGGTAGTGATGAAGAAAACAAATGTGAGATTAAGGGATGAATTAGATGCATTTTTGGCATCCATCGCTAACTCTCCTTTACTTTTAATTTCCTTGTTTGGAATATAATGTGAAATTCCATGATTTATAGGCAAACAATGTGCTGAAATCTGCAGTGTTCATTATTCAGATAAAGTCAACTGATATATTATAAGCCGTGTTTCCCTCCTCCATCATCATATAATAGAGAGGCAGAGAATGTGATATATGGTATTAAAATAACAAAATGATGATGACAAAATTAATTATATATGGTTTCTAGAAAGAGGAATCTTTTTCGAATTATATTTTGGAGCTCCAACTAGATACCTAAACCCTCTATACTGGCGTTTAATTAAGAAATAAAGAAAATAAAAGCAATTAGAGAAATTTAATTTCATATTAACTATTGTTTTCTACTACTGTAAGGAAAAGAGTGAGATTAATATCCGGGTTTTGAGTACAGAAATACTATTGCTCATATATAGCAATGGAATAGGAATAAGTTAAGTTATAACATGAAACACTTTTGGTCAAGTAATATCGATATGTATGTTTAGAAACAATTGTTACAGCTAGGAATTGACATATCTCCTTTATTTATCTTTCTTGGTCAAATGCTAAGCTTAACAGGTGATGATTAAGAAATAATTTGTAAGATATAAGAATTTAAAGAGAGCCTAGAAGATATAGAATATCCCAATTAAGGACCAATAGTAAGAGAAGAGAATAATTCCATAGAAATTTGGAATTTTAAAAAAAGAAAAATATCAAATAATTAATTTCATGCATATCCCATTATATAATTCATCTCTATTTATAGTAAAATACTAGAATTAATAAAACTATCTTAATTTGCCCCGTAAACTCATTTTTAGTTCCTACATAATCTTCCTTGATTCAATCATTAACTCATTACTTATTGATAAGATCGGACTGCCATCATATAATCTTTTTTTCTATCTATAATGGGAAATACGTGGGGCACAACAAAAAATCAGCCAAAATAGCCAACAAGTTGTGTACAACATATATAATATAAAATGCACAACGTATATTATATGTAGTGCACAACGTATATCATATATTGTGCACAACATATATCACATATCGAAACATCATTTTTCTTTGTAACATGTTATATATGTTGTGCACATCATGTGCTATATGGTGTGCACAACATGTAATATTCGTTGTGCAATTTATGTTATATATGTTGTACACAATTTATTGACTGTGTTGGCTGTTTTTTTGTTGTGCCTCTAGTATTGCTCATCTATAATATATTATGCATGTTTATCAAAGAAGAACATGATATTATTGAGAAGATGCCCATTATGAGTTTTGACATATATTAGGAGGACAAGTAAGCAATTGAACCAAACAAATACATAATGCCATGTGTCCTGCCACATTTTAAAAGTCAAATCAGCAGCACGAACGTGCGGGCATTTGCATATATAATATGACCTCTTTGTGCTTCAAATTTGAAATAAAATGATACACCTCTTATTTCATAGTGCGTACCAAGAGTGTAACATAGGTTTCTGGAAATATAAAATGAGTCGATGAAAATGACTTTTTTTTTGTTTTATTTCATATCAATCATAACGATTTCTTCATTATGTACAATTAACAATGATGCGTCAAACTCTTTTGTCTTGCAAATTGAATTTATTGAAACAGGTTAGTTAATTAGTTGGTGTTAATAAATTGATAAGGAAAGAAGAATAATGCCAATATAATGTGTACTAGCTAGCTAGTGTACGTTCAATTATTCTTCCATTCGCCCTCGTTAAAAATTTGTTCACGAATTTCGCTTTTGTGGTTTGTTTCTAAAAGTAAAATTGCTAGAGGTACAACAAAAATCAGTTAAAATAGTCAATAATAAAAAATTATGCCTAAATCACTCAGTCCATATAAAAAAATACACATGGTTAGTAATGCTATTTGGATAAAAAATGTTAAAATAAGCTTTGTTGACTATTTTGACTAGAAAAAATGTTGATCCCCAAGTATTTATGTTATAAAGGTTATATGTATTGATAGTTTGTCCATGATCATCACACGTCACTATCCGTAATTAATCATTTTCGACGCAAATATCATTTTCCAATTGTACTTAATTACTCTGCATATTATAAAGACTTATAACTAGCAAGTTGAAATTTTCATATCTAGATAGAGTAAATTCAATTCAATATGTACATGCTTCATTTATTGTACAGTACATAGAAGTGCGAAAGGGTAATGTTTATGTGATATCTACTAAGATTAATGATAGACGAGAAAAGTTTAAAAGTTGGAACAAAGATCACATAAAAAATAAACATGAAAGATTGAATGTCGAAAAAATAATACGAAATAATGAATATACAAATAATATTTTTGAATTGCGAAATTGACCGCACCAGAATCAATCTATATATACCCGCCAGCACAAGGCTTAAGACTGGGGATCTCACAGATGCTATGCTATACAAACAAATATTTCAGACGACACGAACATAGGTAGCAGAGTGCACACCACACCGACAGAAATGATAGCACGTACGTAGGTACGTACCCTTGAATGAATAATAGCATAGTGAACCTCTTCGCCATCTAGTTGGTTTCAGAATAAGAGGCCACCTGACATATATATATATATATAACTAATTTGCGGCTGCCTTGCGTACAATAGTAATAAGCAAGCAAGCAAGCCATACATAATGCATGAATTAATTGGATGATTAGGGACGATGGGAATTGGCAAGCTGGTTGATGAAAGCCAAGGCATTGCTAGTCAACTGAGCAAGCTCCACAATTCTGCCTCTCACAGCGATCTTAACATCATCCCCCAACCCATCCGTACAAGTGCTCTCATCCGTCAACGCAGCACTCACCCATGTCTGCACATCACTCATCGTCAGCTCGAAGTCCGCTGTCCTCCTCCTCCTCCTGAGTTCACCCATCTCACCCATTGACCTCCTCAGCTCCTCCACCGAGTCACTCAGCTCCTCCACGCAGTCCTTCATGGCTCCCACCTCTCTCGGCTTCAGGCCACGCGTCGTCGTCTTCGCCAGGCTGGACATGGCTGCCGAGGTTGATCTCGCGGACGAGAGAGTGACGTTGAGTGCGGTGCCCGTTAACAGCAGAGGGTCTGTGTGGATGAGGCCTGCATGCTTCACCAGTGAGCTATAGCATAGTGCTGGGTATGTTGTGCTGCTGCATGACCTTCTTATGAAAACTACCGTGCTCTCTTCTTGTAATTGGTATCCTACTCTTCCACTGCCTTCTGCGCATGATGATCTCCTCGTCATCAAAACACAAACTATTACTGTCACCACCACAAGGGATCTCATTAGGCGCTTACAACACATGCCCTCCATTTTCTGCTACCTTACTCCCTTATTATGATATGATATGTGGTATTGCTTTTGGGTGAGAAAATATTGGAAGGAAGGACCTCCTATTTATACACAATACATACATAGATAAATAGATATAGCACTCAAATATCTTACCTTACTACATATATTAGGAAGATATTTTAAGGGGAAATAATATAATATTATTATATTCTAAATGTTATGTGGCCCTAGCACTAAAACTAGTATAAATATATATATTTTGATATCTAAAATAGATGTATACGTTAAAAAGGATGATGGTGATGAAGAGATAATGTTTGAAAAAAAAATGAAAATAGTGATGAAATTAGTAAGACTCATATATACTTTATTGTGAGTAGGATGTATGAATGTTTAATATAAGTGAATGTTTGTTAAAAGTATGCTTCCTAGCTCCAATAATTTAAAACAGTGATTGGCATGTGGGTAGGGCCTCTTCAATTTCTCGGTCCAAATGAGACTCACAATGTGAGATATATAGTTAGTTCGTCCCTTGTGCCCTCCTGCCCTCAACTTGCATTCCATGTATCTTTCCTTGGATAACACCTTAATTAGGCCCGCCTGCCAAGTAGTTCGTTCCAATCCATTCCACTTTAGTATAAACAAACTCACACGTTATTAGTTTCTAATTCAGGATTCATAAATCAATCAATCATTTTAATTTGCAAGTAATTGCAATTTCAGCAGGCTACGTTCCTATAATTATTATTATATATAATATTTGTATGTTTTTGACGTATCATTTATTTGGCTATTACTGTCTGTAATATCTGAAATTGTGTTTCTAAGCCTCTCTGATGAGGTGTGAAAATATATACAAGACATAAACTACTCTCATACATGCATAGGGTTAGTTAATCTAAGAGTAATTAATTAATATCTTTAACTACTACTGCTTTTAATTTCCTGCAGTAGGCTCATCACTTTGTTAGGAGCCAATCCCATCCCCATAACATGCACGTCCTGAGTTGATGGATGTGGCCGGGTTGCTTTCTTCTGCTGATCAAGTTGAGACATCACATTTTTAATTGCTACGGTCCCAATATTATGTAGAAGTAGAAAGGATGCATGCATCAAGTAGCCAAGTTGATGAAAGAAACAACAATATATCATATGACCTACAGCAACATACATACATACATACATGATCTTTTCCAAAATATCTTTGCTCAAATTAGGACACATGTTAGTTAGTTGCTACATGATTGATTACATATAATTCTTCCACAACTTCTAAGAGCCTTTTACTGTATTCATTCGTTCACTTGCTCCGCCACTGTACCGACAGAAACTCTTTTTCTCACAATAAACATATGATCCAATTCCTACGACCGTGGGACCTGAGTCTACGAAGAAGCCCACTAGGATAGACAAGTTAACAGGTTTTGGTTTTGAAGCCTCACCCAATCATCATCGCAACTATAACGCCCGTCAAACAAGACTTTGTTTCTTATGTATACTCATTTTACTAATCCCCTTTGTAATATGTCCACTCATCCTTATCTACAATAAATAAATAAATCAGAAAATATCTAAAATAAAAGCTTATTATTTCCGCGATAGATAATACATAAGTTCACAGGACATATTACAAGTGGAATGAATAAATTTAGCATCTGTCTTTTAAAAAAGAAAAAGATTAAAAGCCTATAGTTGGAAGTAGATATACACGTCCCATAAGATTATGTTTATGAAGCGAGAAATTATTAAGGCGCGCGCCGCGCATAACCCCGTTCGTGTATAAATTTAACGTGGGGAAGGTCCATGGGACCTCCCTTGAGCACATTCCTTCCCCTCTGCCAAGTAATGAAATACTAAAATAAACGAAAATGTCTTTAAAAGTTGTACCAAAGAATCATCTACATGAGCTTCAATCAAAATTTCTCAAAGAAGACATAGTCAAGAATACAGATCCATCCGTCGTTAAATGTTAATAAAGAAGTATTTGGATTTGGGCTCAACAACGAATGACAATGAGGAGCTAAGCTAAGAGGCTTTCTTGGGAGGCGACATGTTAAAAAGAAGGGAAACGATTGCTTTGATGGTAAAAATCTTGAACAACAATAGCGTGAATATATATACCAGCAAACCTGCGCGAGGTAAAGCCCGGTTAATACTAATTATAACTGTGCAACATGAGCACCATATTTATAATTTGAAAAGAAAACTCACCAGCTTGAAAACCAGGAAAATCATTTACATTCAACTTGCTTGTTCCCGAAGAGCTAAAATCCTGGATTGCCTACAGGTTATAACCACAAGGTCATTTCAGAATAGAACAATCAACTTCAATAGGCTTATACTGCTGTGCTATATAGTTAATAATTGTGTGCATATATACCAAGCTGTGGTGCTTGCTACAAATAAAAACGGGCCCGTATTAAAACTAATGAATGACTTGTATAGTATAGTCATATGCTGGTGTAATACTAATACTGATGTACTCCTCGATGATACAATTTCAAGTTTATGCTTTTGCAAGATTGGAATTCTCCAAAGTTTAAGTCCAAGGAACACTTAATTACTTAAAGGGGGAAGAGAAAGAAATAATACAAACGGAACAAACCACCCCCACCCCCAAGTTATTAAAAAAACAAAATAAAAATTACTGATAAAGCATAAACGCTCATGAATAGAATTGGTGAAGACAGCTAGCTAATATTTTTTTTTTTTATACTAAAAGTTTAGATTAGGGGAGGCACACCCCATGCAAGGCCAGGGCATACCACCAACCTCAACGAGGATTTATGGTGGAATTTACAGATCACCTACCAAAGAGGGCTCCCCAAGATTCGAACCCAAGTCACGTCTAGCGTGGGCGAAAGGATGAACCAGGTGTGCCAACCCTCATTGGCCAGCTAGCTAATATTAAATAAGAATAACTAAGAAATGATTTATAGCACCCACATCAGTTCATGACTTGAGGAATCTCCTACATATTAGTTTCAGATGTTTACACCTAATCTAACTATCTAAGTTGTCATGTTTCCCTTCCTGATAAATCTCCTAGGAAAGTCAATAAGTGTTATACACTGATACTATATTTTACCTTGAGCAGGGAATACTGCTTAGCCAGAGACAGAGCCATCAGAGCCATTGCTATAGATGATACAGAAGCATAAAATCTCAAGAAACTGGCCCGGCTTCGTCTTCGACCTTCATCGCAAAATTGAAAGAGACATCTTATCTAAATTAAAGGGTTCGGATGAAAAGATCAAGGAAGGAATAAAAGAACTCTGGTTTAGCAAATAGCAACCTAACCTATTTCGGCAATGAGAAGGGAAATGAAACTAACAATAACAGAAGAAAGGGCGAGTGTATTAGGAGTATTGTTGGGTGTTCCAGGTAAAACTGCAAATACCATCCCTATTAAGAGAAACAGGGCCTGCAAAGCACAATTCAAATGATGTATCGGTATCACCAGCTAGAACTCAGAAAGTGAAGGAACAAAATATGAATAAAATAAATGGAATGGAATGGGATGAGATGGTACCTGACCTGAAGGGAAAATAGGAGAGAGAGGCGTTGTTTGCCTTTGGCGACCAGCTGATACCCTAAAGAGGAGAAGAGGAAGTCAGCTCAAGGATCCATAGCTAACAGAAAGAAGAAAGAGGATGAAGAATGGAAGAAGAAAGAACTGACTTGAATCAACAACCATACGGTAGGAGTAATCAGAGCCATCAGTTCCAGAAGGCCTCCCCAACGTCGATGCTCTTCTCTGCTGCATCTTTCAATTCTTCCTTCCTCTTTTCAGTTCACAGTCACAGATCCAGATCGCAATCGCACCTCACCCTACTCCTTGCTTACTACTGCCCAGTGCCCACCTCTCTCTATTCTCTATAACGACGTCGTTCCACGCAACCCAATCAAAGTGGCAGTAATAATAATGCTCTATCTTCACTCTTTCATGTTGGACAATGGGCATCAGGCCCACTGTTATTTTTCTCCACCAAATAATTGATTTGGACGTTTAGACCTTAAGAAGTGAGTTTAGGTTTTCACTTAGAAATGATGTGTTTTACAAAAGTTTTATTATATTTTATTGGCTATTGTTTCTAAAATAAAATTAGTGACCAAATCTCACATTTCTACTTTTTGTTATACCTTTAAAAGATAAGATTTCTTTATTTTTTAATATATTATAAAACAAATACGGTAGACTTTGAAATATGAAATTACATGATTTTTTACATATAATTGAAACTGAAAACTATATACTTTAAAATATAAAATTTCTCTATTATTTTCTAGATTTACCATAAAAAAAGACTATTGACTTTAAATTATAAAATTACATGATTTTTTCACAAAAAGTATAAATTAATAGCTATATATTTTAAATGGTGAGATTTTTCTATTTTTTAGATACACTGTCAAAAAAAATTATACTTCAAATTATCAAATTACATAATTTTTTTTAGATATACTTTAAATTGAATGTTATATACTTTTAAAAGGTGAGATTTCTATATTTTTTCAGATACACTATAAAATAAAGATTATAAACTTTAAATTATGAAATTACATGATTATTTTATATATAGCAGAAATTAAAGGTTATATACTTTTAAAAGTGAGATTTCTCTATTTTTTTAGATACATTATAAAATAATTACTATAGACTTTGAATTATGAGATTACATGATTTTTTTACAAATAGTAAAAATTAAAGTTTATATACTTTAAAATGTGAGATTTCTCTATTTTTTTAAATTCATCATAAAAAAAACTATCAAAAAATAATAATTGATGGATATATACTTTAAATCGTGAGATTTTTCTATTTTTTTTAGATACACCATAAAAAAAAGATTCTAGAATTCAAATTATCAAATTACATGATTTTTTTGCATATACTTGAAATTGAAGGCTATATACTTTAAAATGTGAGATTTCTCTAGTTTTTCAAATACACTATAAAAGACTTTGAATTATGAAATTACATGATGATTTTACATATAGTAGAAATTGAAGGATATATACTTTTAAATGTGAGATTTCTCTATTTTTTTAGATACACTATAAAACAATGACTATAGACTTTGACTTATGAAATTACATGATTTTTTACAAGTAATATAGATTGAAGGCTATACACTTAAAAATGTGAGATTTTTCTATTTTTTTTTTTAAATTCACCATAAAAAACACTATAGACTTTAAAGTAAGAATTTGCATGATTTTTTCACAAAAGGTAGAAATTGGTGGCTATATACTTTAAACTGTGAGATTTCTCTATATTTTATCATACACTATAAAACAAAGACTATAGACTTTAAATATAAAATTACATGATTTTTTTACATAGAGTAAAAATTGAAGACTATATATTTTAAAATGTGAGATTTCTCTATTTTTTCAGAAAACTATAAAAGAAAGACTACAAACTTGATATTATGAAATTACATGATTTTTTCACAAACACTTGAAATTGAAGGCTGTATACTTTAAAATGTGAGATTTTTCTATTTTTTAGATATATTATAAAACAAATACTATAGACTTTAAATTATGAAATTACATGATTTTTTTACATATAGTAGAAAGTGTATACTTTAAAATGTAATATTTCTCTATTTTTTTAGATACAATATAAAACAAAGACTATAGATTTTAAATTGTGAAATTATATATTTTTTTAACATATATAGAAATTACAGGCTATATACTTTAAACGGTGAGATTTCTCTATTTTTTTTAGATAAACTATAAAATAAAGACTATATAGACTTCAAATTTTGAAATTACATAATTTTTTCACATATACATGAAATTGAAGGCTATAAACTTTAAAAAATGAGATTTCTCTATTTTTTTTATATACACTACAAAACAAATACTATAGAATTTGAATAATGAAATTATGAACAAAATTATGAAAAAATTAAAGTTAAGTTTGACAACTGATACATGCTCATATGTATCCTCCGGTACAATGAGAAATTCAAAGCTCACGTAATTCTATTAAAATATATGTTTTTTATTTGTTTATATTTTTTATTTTTAAGTTTTCTTTTTATTTTTATATGTATTTTTATTTGGAATGAAAACAAAATTAATTAATATTTTTTCTTTTATGACAAAGAAGCATATTTACAAGTTAATACTCGCCTACTCAATAAACCTTTGCGATTAAGGTAACATTTACTACTCAGTCATCATTTTATTTTTCTAAATAACAATTATGATAATAATAACAATAATAGTAACAATAATAATAACAATAGCAATAACAATAATAATATCAATAACATTCACAACAACAACAAAAACAAAAAACAAAAAAACAACAAAAATAATAATAATAATACTAATAATAATAATAATAATAATAAGATTTAATTTATATCCACTAACAGTGTATCATTTTTTTATACAGTTATTCAATCATGTGCTGTCACATCAATTATAATTGTGTTTTCTCTTTCCTACTACCTGAAAAATCATACAAACAGAGCGTTTGATTAGACGACATTGTATCAAAATTAAACTCATAATAATAATTATAATAATAATAAAACAGAGTACATTTTACATACACATTTAACAAAAAATAAAAAAGAAAATTAAAATAAAGCAAACTCATACTCACAAAAATTCATTTGTAGAAGCAAAAATGAAAAAAAAAAAAAAGTAAGCCTAAGTAAAATAAACTTAGGAAGAAGATGGGCCTTATTTTTGTATCCATAAATAATAATATTAACTCTGGACACCAAACAGGCATTCACACTCTAACAAATCTAGGGTTTTAGAGAGGAAGTGAGGGAAAGAGAAAGAGTCAAACACGAGGCTAAGGATAAGTTGCGCCTGTTAAGTTAGGCGTTAACATTGCGCCTTGCTTTTTCCATCCGTTCGATTAAAGTATCTGCTTATCCAACGGGTCAAAATGAAATCATGCTCTGGATTTCTATTTTTATTAAATAGTGCTTCTTTTAATTGAGTATTGCAGGTGTACCCTTATCTTTGCTGCTGCTCGGCGCTGCTGGAGTTGTTTGCCCAGATTCCGTCTAAGCTAACTCCGGCAAGCTCAGATCGTCACCGTTGATGACCCATTTTTTGCATGCTTCTTACACCCAAACTACCTCCATTGCCGACGAAGCTAAGCTCACAGCCGCCGCCGCCGCCACCTCCGACCAACCTTCTCGTCAACCTCTGCAGCAGCGCTAGCTCCGTCCTCGATCCCGACAGTTGCAGAGATTTCTCTTCCGACGACATAGTTTCTGGCGGCTCCTCCTTCAGATGCTCGTGCTTCGATTCTGACGAGAAAAAAGGGGCTCTTTTTGATTCCAAAGGTTTCCCTAGTGTTGCCCCTTTTTTATTGATCTATGTAAAGTCTAGATCTGTAAAAAAAATGTTCATTAGTCTGGTTTGGTAGTGATAATTGTATATGGAATCCGACTCTTATAACTAAGTTTTTTTTTTGTTTTGGTGAGTACTCTTGTACTTGAGTTAATGATTAAGTTAAAAATACAAACTTTGTTAATTTCTAATGTGATTAATTGCAGCTGTTAATGGATTCTGAGTTAACGTTTTTTGCTTTTTTCCTTTATCAGTGCATTGTTCATTGCCTGAGTTAATAAAAATTAGTATATGATTCTTTAGTGTAGGTTGAAAAATTTTAGAAGGTGAGTGAGGGATGAGAAGAAGTCATGGTTACTAGGACTCATGGTTGCAGTGGTGAGACTCATCAGAAGCGGCTCCCTTGTGAGTTGTGACAATGGTGGAAGTTGTTGCTTGCAATTTCTCGATCAAAATACATAAAAGATGAACCCTAATCTCAAATACTTAGTATAGAAAAATAGGGATATCATTGCAAAAGATATATTCTCATTAAAAAAACACGGAAGGATTGTTTTGCAAAAATCAGTAGGGGTGCAACCTTGCCCACAAACCAGACAGGCGCAAGTAATCGTTACCCCGAATTCACACTTCATCACTCAAACACCCCAACTCAGACGACAAAAATACATGACCTAACAATTTTCAACATACATTTAATCAACGAACACGACAAGGAGATGAACTTCAAATGGATACCGCATCTCAACTTTAAAATTAACTCCAAATTGAAACTGTGATAGTAACCTCCACATGACACTTTCATGCTTATCGAACCATGAACGCAATCAATTTTTCGGCGACTCATGATTCCGTAAACACCAAACCTCGACCTTACGCTAGGCACAAAAGGGGCAAACAAAACATCGACCCTAGACCACAAATCGAAACCGCCTACCAACACACCAACACCACCATCGCTGACCATCGAACAAGAAACAACATGGTCCAAAAACCGAAAAGGCAGGACCTTCTAACACTCACCGGACATTAATGAACAACTATGTCTCACAGAGGGGGTACTCAAAAAAGGGAGTTCACAGAGAGGGTACTAAGAGGGGAGGGGGTACTTCTGCAAAAACATAACAAAAAAGGCACTAATCGAAGATAAAATGAACTTAAATCAAGTTCGAAGCTTTCAACGGTTGGATTGTAATTAAATAAGATCCTACGGCCTATATTCAACTGACCCTATGGGGCGCAATCTTGACGCCTAAGTGCACAGGCGCAAGTAATCCGTAGCCCTTCAAGTGAGGGAAAGAGAGAGAGAGGAAGTGCCGCCTGGCGGCGGCGCAGAGGAGAGATAGAGAAAGAGCCGGTCGGCGGCGGTGAAGAGAGAGGGACCGAGAGGGAGAGGCGTGAGGGATGGGGGGAAGCCGCAACTTCCGTGGCTTCCATGGTAGCGACCTCCACGGTTTTGCGATGGCGGAGGTGGCGCCGCGAAAAGGAGGGTGAGGGGAACGGAGGGTCGCCGCGGCTGGGAACCACGACGGTGGTGAGGACCACGGAGGGGAGCCGCCTAGGCGGCTGTCGAGAGAGAGAGAGAGGAGCAGAGAGGAATAAGGTGGTGGTGAGGCCTATACCGGAGGAAGCCGCGACGGAGGGTGACGGTTCGGTGATCGTTGCTGGAGGCCAGAGGAAGGGAAACCGTGGATCCATGGCCGCGGCTACTGCTACCGGCGTTACGACGGCGTTGATGATGAGGCTGGGTAATTGGTCCTCTCTCTCTATGCCCATCTGTTTCTTCTTTTTCTTTTTGTATATTATTTTTTTTGTTTAATTTTTGTTATGAATGAAGACGATGCTTATGAATCTGTGATGAAGATGCTGAAATAATGCATCGATGATGATGATGATGAATGATCCTGTTCTTTTTTATTTTTATTTTTATTTTTGATTTTTTTTATTGTTCATCTTTAATTGTTCCTGATGATATGTAAAATACAATGTACATCCGGACTTTGGTTGTAATTGGACTGTGAATTTTGGATTCTAGTTGTGTTTGAACTAAAATTATGAGTTGTGAATGTGTGTGCATGTGAATGGAAGAGTTGTTGAACTTTGATTTTCTGGATTTGGAGATTGTGTATGCATGCATTGCATTGTATTTACATGATGAATATTGAATGTACTTGGATTAATTTGTTCTTGGTTTTTAATTTTTACTATGCAAATATCCTTTATCTAGAAAAATCAATTTTATGATTTAATTAGATCAAACATCTGATCATAATTAAACCATTCTTCATAATTGTCCAGAATTTCTCTTTTGCTTCTGCTATGACTTTGAGTTTTCATTCTTCTGCGTTTATGCTTCCCTGATCTATCTCAAAATGCCTCTGTTATCTCCGTCCAGCCCTCTAGTCCCCTAGGCAGTGTTTGTTTGGACCGTACAAGACACAAAATACAGTATAGACCCTTGTGTCTCTTGTTTGTTTTGTTTAGACACATACAATACAACCTGAATTTATACATTTTTTTTCTCTGTCTTTTGTGTCCATACTATAGGTAGGAACACAGAATACAAGGCCTACTACAGATATTTTAATAAAATTTCTATACCAAGTGTACCCCAATTAAAATATCATTATTCCACTTGTTGCCTATCTCATTTCAAACAAACTCAGTTCTAAATCATTTCTCTTCTCTTCCCTTATGTGCATAAACCCTAGATAGAGCTCAGCCATCCGCGTTGCCACATCGTCCGACCAAGAGTGGCTTCATCTCCGGTCTATTCCCGACGCAAAGGTCGCACACTTGAAGCAATAACGAGCTCCTGGGTGCGCACCTCGTGCGAGGGCCCTCTGGGTTCGTGCAATGAGCTTCAACACTGTCCACCGGGTGCGATGGTCGCACTCCTCTGTTTCCAAACCCCAATTGCAGGCTTTGCAGCACCTCCTTCTTTGTTCCATCTTCCATTGTCACACCACATCACCTCAGGCAGTACAGGCACACACATCACACCTTCACTCTCTCTCTTGCACCACACACACCAACAGCTGCGGTCCAACCTCTTGTTCTTTCTTGCTCAGTCGCATGACCTCTTTCTTCTTTTCACTCTAAAACCCCTCTCTCTCTTTCTCTCTCTGAAACAAGGATCTTTAATTTGTTTGGTTTAGTTTTTGTGATATTTTTTCCCTTTTTCCCTTTTCAAATTGAAATGAATTGTTTTTGGATTTTAGTTTAATGTGCTAGAATTTTATGTTAGAAGACTTGATCATGCTGATACTTGTATTGATTATGTTCAGAATTGTTAGTATTGAGTCTGGTTGCACATGAATTTGAATCTTTCAGATTAAATTTGTGCTTGGTTCGAAGTAGTAGAGACCTGATAGGTAAACTAGCAGATGTGAGGTTTTTAAGTCTGGGCAGTAGTGTTTTAATTAATGGGGTGTTTTGGACTTTTATACAAATTATATGTATTGTATTATAATAAAATAATACAGTTAATACAGAGACAAAGTGGTTATGTACATCCTGAAACAAACACAATACACAAAATTCATTGTATTATATTGTATTTCAGTATTGTATTGTACACTTAGTTTGAAACAAATGCAACCCTATTGATCCAAGCTCTATTTATCCTTGATTTTCAATTCATTTCATTAATTATTTTTTATTCCGGCTGGATGCAAGGGATCATTTTTTTTATTCAATAATGTTTTGTTTACACTATTTTTATTAGTTACCATTAGTCATCACTTTTAAAATCAACTCAAATAAAAAAAATTCAATCAATAATAAGAAAATAATTTTAATAACAACTACAAATCAACTAAATAATATATTTTATCTATTTTTATGTTAAGGTGTATTTTTTTTAATGATAATTTTTAATAATAAATGTGTTACATGTGAAAAATAATGTATTTTATGTTATTTTTCTATTTTTATTATACTTATAGTGAATTTATTTGATTATTTACTGATTTTTTAACTATTATTAAGGTTATTTTTTATAGTTTGTTTGAATCTTTTCATTTATTTGAGTCAATTTACTTATGAGAGTGGTGCCACATGAATATGGTGTATAAATAATATTATTGTTTTTTTTATTACAAGTAATATTATTGTTTTTTTATTAAAAGAATTACCATAGCTAGCACTACTTCTGTTTACTGATAATTTTATATATAGTAAAAATTGGAACATGATATTTTTACTCATGGTGGAAATTAAATACTATATATTTTATACATGTAGTAGAAACTGTAGGATATATATTCTAAAAGGTGAGAATTCTTAGTTTTTTAGTAATACTATAAAAGAAATACTATAGATTTTTATTATGAAATTATATTATTTTTTCATGTATATTTAAAATTGAATGCTATATATTTTAATAGATAATTTTTCTCTATTTTTTTAACCAATATCAAAGAAAGATTACTAAGTTCAAATTATGAAATTTAATAATTTATCCTATATTACTTGAAATTGATGGTTATCACCTTTTGAAATATATAGTCTTCAATTTTTATTATATGTAAAAAAATTATGTAATTTAGTAATAAAAAATTTATAGTCTTGGTTTTACGGTGAATCTAAAAATGTAGAGAGATCTCACATTTTAATGTCTATAGTCTTCAATTACTACTGTATGTAAAAAGAATAATTTCACAATTCAAAGTATATAGCCTTTGTTTTATAGTGTTCCTAGAAAAGTTAGTGAAATTTCACATTTTAAAGCTTATAGCCTTCAATTTCTACAATATGTAAAAAAATCATGAAAATACATAATTTGAAGTCTATAGCATTTGTTTTATAGTGTTTCTAGAAAAATAAGTGAAATCTCACAATTTAAAGCCTATGGCCTTCAATTTCTACAGTATGGAAAAAAAATGATAAAATTACATAATTTAAAATTTATAGTACTTATTTTATAGTGTTTCTAGAAAAATTAGTGAAATCTCACAATTTAAAGCCTATAACCTTGAATTTCTACTATATGTAAAAAAATCTTGAAATTACATAATTTGAAGTCTATAACCTTTGTTTTATAGTGTTGTTTCTAAAAAAATTAGTGAAATCTCACATTTTACAGCCTATAGCCTTCAATTTTTATTATAAGTAAAAAATTCATGAAATTACATAATTTGAAGTCTATAGTCTTTGTTTTATAATGTTTCTAGAAAAATTAGTTAAATCTCACATTTTAAAGCCTATAACCTTTAGTATCTTCTATATGTAAAAAAATAATGAAATTACATAATTTGAATTCTATAGCCTTTGTTTTATAGTGTTTTAAGAAAAGTTAGTGAAATCTCACATTTTAAAGCTTATAGCCTTCAATTTCTACTATATGTAAAAAAATCATGAATTTCCATTATTTGAAGTCTATAGGCTTTGTTTTATAGTGTTTCTAGAAAAATTAGTGAAATCTCGCATTTTTAAGCCTGTAGCCTTCAATTTTTACTATATGTAGAAAATTCATGAAATTAAATAATTTAAAGTCTATAGTCTTTGTTTTATAGTGTTTCTTGAAAAATTACTAAAATCTCACATTTTAAGGCCTATAGCCTTAAATTTCAACTATATATAAAAAATCATAAAATTACGTAATTTGAAATCTATAGCCTTTGTTTTATAATGTTTCTAAAAAAATTAGTGAAATCTCACATTTTAAAGCCTATAGTCTTCAATTTCTACTATTTGTAAAAAAATCATGATATTACATAATTTGAACTCTATAGCCTTTGTTTTACAGTGTTTCTAGAAAAATTAGTGAAATATCACAATTTAAATCATGTAGCCTTCAATTTCTATTATATGTAAAAAAATCATGAAATTACATAATTTGAAGTCTATAGCCTTTGTTTCATAGTGCTTCTAGAAAAAATAGTGAATTCTCACATTTTAAAGCTTATAGCCTTCAATTTCTAGTATATAGTCTTAAAATGTGAGACTTCACTAACTTTTCTACAAATGCTATAAAACCAAGGCTATAGACTTCAAATTATGTAATTTCATGATTTTTTTACATATAGTAGAAATTGAAGGCTTATAGGCTTTAAATTGTGAGATTTCACTAGTTTTTCTAGAAACACTATAAAACAAAGGCTATAGACTTCAAATTATGTAATTTCATGATTTTTTTTACATATAGTAAAAATTGAAGGCTATAGGCTTTAATTTGTGAGATTTCACTAATTTTTCTAGAAATCATATAAAACAAAGACTATAGACTTCAAATTGAGTAATTTCATGAATTTTTACATATTGTAGAAAATGAAGCCTATAGGCTTTAAAATGTGAGATTTCACTAATTTTCCTAGAAACACCATAAAACAAAGGTTACAGAATTCAAATTATGCAATTTCATGAATTTTTTACATATTGTAGAAATTGAAGGCTATAGGCTTTAAAAAGTGAGATTTCACTAATTTTCCTAGAAACACCATAAAACAATAGACTTCATTTTATGCAATTTCATGAATTTTTTACATATTGTAGAAATTGAAGGCTATATGCTTTAATATGTGACATTTCACTAATTTTCTTAGAAACACCATAAAACAAAGGCTATATATAGCATTCAAATTATGAAATTTCATGATTTTTTTACATATGGTAGAAATTGAAAGTTATAGGCTTTAAATAGTGAGATTTCACTAATTTTCCTAGAAACACCATAAAACAAAGGCTACAGAATTCAAATTATGCAATTTCATGAATTTTTTACATATTGTAGAAATTGAAGGCTATAGGCTTTAAAAAGTGAGATTTCACTAATTTTCCTAAAAATACCATAAAAAAAGGCTATACACTTCATTTTATGCAATTTCATGAATTTTTTACATATTGTAGAAATTGAAGGCCATATGCTTTAATATGTGAGATTTCACTAATTTTCTTAGAAACACCATAAAACAAAGGCTATAGCCTTCAAATTATGGAATTTCATGATTTTTTTACATATAGTAGAAATTGAAGGCTATAGGCTTTAAAAAGTGAGATTTCACTAATTTTCCTAGAAACACCATAAAACATAGGCTATAAACTTCAAATTGAGTAATTTCATGAGTTTTTTACATATAGTAGAAATTGAAGGCTATAGGCTTTAAAAAGTGAGATTTCACTAAATTTCCTAGAAACACCATAAAACAAAGGCTATAGACTTCAAATTATGTAACTTCATGATTTTTTTTACATATTGTAGAACTTGAAGGTTATAAGCTTTAATATGTTAGATTTCACTACTTTTCCTAGAAACACCATAAAACAAAGGCTATAGCCTTCAAATTATGGAATTTCATTATTTTTTTACATATGGTAGAAATTGAAGGCTATAAGCTTTAAAAAGTGTGATTTCACTAATTTTCCTAGAAACACCATAAAACAAAGGCTATAGACTTCAAATTATGCAATTTCATGAATTTTTTACATATGGTAGAAATTGAAGGCTATAGGTTTTAAAAATTGAGATTTTACTAAATTTCCTAGAAACACCGTAAAACAAAGGCTAAAGACTTCAAATTATGCAATTTAATGAATTTTTTACATATTTTAGAAATTGAAGGCTATAGGCTTTAAAAAGTGAGATTTCACTAAATATTCCTAGAAACACCATAAAACAAAGGCTATAGCCTTAATTTTATACAATTTCATGAATTTTTTACATATTGTAGAAATTGAAGGCTATATGCTTCAATATGTGAGATTTCACTAATTTTCTTAGAAACACCATAAAATAAAGGCTATAATCTTAAATTATGAAATTTCATAATTTTTTTACATATAGTAGAAATTTAAGGCTATAGTCTTTAAAAAGTGAGATTTCACTAATTTTCCTGGAAGCACCATAAAACATAGGCTATAGACTTCAAATTGAGTAATTTCATGAAAATTAAAATATCGTAGAAATTGAAGGCAGGCTTTAAAAAGTGATATTTCACTAATTTTCCTAGAAACACCGTAAAACAAAGGCTATGTAGACTTCAAATTATGCAATTTCATGAATTTTTTACTTATGGTAGAAATTGAAGGCTATAGGCTTTAAAAAGTGTGATTTCACTAATTTTCCTAGAAACACCATAAAACAAAGGCTATCTAGCCTTCAAATTATGGAATTTCATGATTTTTTACATATAGTAGAAAATGAAGGTTATAGGCTTTAAAAAGTGAGATTTCACTAATTTTCCTAGAAACACCATAAAACATAGGCTATAGACTTCAAATTGAGTAATTTCATGAATTTTTTACATATTGTAGAAATTGAAGGCTATAGGCTTTAAAAAGTGAGATTTCACTAAATTTGCTAGAAACACCATAAAACAAAGGCTATAGCCTTCATTTTATGCAATTTCATGAATTTTTTACATATTGTAGAAATTGAAGACTATATGCTTCAATATGTGAGATTTCACTAATTTTCTTAGAAACACCATAAAACAAAGGCTATAGCCTTCAAATTATGGAATTTCATGATTTTTTACATATAGTAGAAATTGAAGGTTATAGGTTTTAAAAAGTGAGATTTCACTAATTTTCCTAGAAACACCATAAAACATAGGCTATAGACTTTAAATTGAGTAATTTCATGAATTTTTTACATATGGTAGAAATTGAAGGCTATAGGCTTTAAAAAGTGAGATTTCACTAAATTTCCTAGAAACGCTATAAAAAAACCTATAATACCATAAATGGATACAACTTTTCATGGCCTTGTTTTTATAGTGTTTCTAGAAAAATTAGAGAATCTAACAATTTAAAGCCTATATCCTTCAATTTCTACTATGTGTAAAAAAATCATGAAATTACATAATTTGAAGTCTATAACCTTTTTTTATAGTGTTTGTAGAAAAATTAAAGAAATCTCACATTTTAAAGCCTATAGCCTTCAATTTCTACTATATGTAAAAAATCATGAAATTCCATAATTTGAAATCCACAGCCTTTGTTTTATAGTGTTTCTAGAAAATTTAGTGAAACCTCACATTTTAAAGCCTATAGCATTCAATTTCTATTATATGTAAAAAAATCATGAAATTACATAATTTGAAATCTATAGCCTTTGTTTTATAGTGTTTGTAGAAAAATTAAAGAAATTTCACATTTTAAAGCCTATAGCATTCAATTTCTACTATATGTAAAAAAATCATGAAATTACATAATTTGAAGTCTATAGCATTTGTTTTATATCATTTCTAGAAAAGTTCGTGAAATCTTACATTTTAAAGCCTATAATCTTCAATTTCTACTCTATGTTAAAAAAATCTTGAGATTACATAATTTGAAGTCTATAGCTTTTGTTTTATAGTGTTTCTAGAAAAATTAGTGAATTCTCACATTTTAAAGCTTATAGCCTTCAATTTCTACTGTACGTAAAAAATCATGAAATTCCATAATTTGAAATCTACAGTCTTTTTTTATACAGTGTTTCTAGAAAAATTAGTGAAATCTCACATTTTAATGCCTATAGCCTTCAATTTTTACTATATGTAAAAAAATCATGAAATTACATAATTTGAAGTCTATAGCCTTTGTTTTATAGTGTTTGTAGAAAAATTAAAGAAATCTCACATTTGAAAATGTATAGCCTTCAATTTCTACTATATGTAAAAAAATCATGAAATTACATAATTTGAAATCTATAGCTTTTGTTTTATAGTGTTTGTAGAAAAATTAAAGAAATCTCATATTTTAAAGTCTATAGCCTTCAATTTCTACTATATGTAAAAAAATCATGAAATTGCATAATTTGAAATCTATAGCTTTTGTTTTAGAGCGTTTCTAGAAAAGTTAGTGAAATCTTACATTTTAAAGCCTTTAAAAGGTTAGATACTTTAGTCTTTAGTCTCTGTCATATACTTTAAAAGGTTAAATTTCTCTATTTTTTTGGAAATACTATAAAAGAAAGACTATAGACTTCAAATTATGAAATTAAATAATTTTTTCATATATACTTAAAATTCAAGGTTATATACTTTAAAAGGTGAGATTTCTTTATTTTTTTTTAAATACACTATAAAACAAAGACTATAGACGTTGATTTATGAAATTACATGATTTTTTTGCATTTAGTAGAACTCGAAGCCTATATATTTTAAAAGATGTGATTTCTCTATAGTTTTAGATACACTATAAAACAAAGACTATAGACTATAAATTATAAAATTACATTATATTTTACATATAGTAGAAAATTGTAGGCTATACACTCTAAAAGGTGAGAATTCTCTATTTTTTTAGAAATGCTATAAAAGAAAAACTATAGATTTCAAATTTTGAAATAACATAATTTTTTCACATATGCTTTAAAATGTGAGATTTCTTTATTTTTTTCGGAAACACTATAAAAGAAAGACTACATATTACAAATTATGAAATTAAATGATTTTTTCATATAAGCATTAAATTAAAGGATATATACTTTAAAAGGTAAGATTTTCCTTTTTTTTTCGAAACGTTATAAAAGAAAGACTATTGATTTCAAATTTTGAAATTACATAATTTTTTCATATTTACTTGAAATTGAAGGCTATATAATTTAAAACGTGAAATTTCCCTATTTTTTAGATACACCGTAAAACAAATACTATAGACTTTGAACTGTAAAATTATATGATCTTTTTTGCGTATAATACAAATAAAAAGTTATATACTTTAAAAGATAAGATTACTCTATATTTTTAAATACACTATAAAATAAAAAACTATAGATTTTAAATTATAAAATTACATGATTTTTTTTATCTATAATAGATATTATATACTATATAGTTTCATAGGTGAAATTTCTCTATTTTTTTCAATACACTAAAAGAATGACTATAGATTTCAAATTTTAAAATTACATTATTTTTTCACATATACTTAAAATTGAAGATTATACACTTTAAAATGTGAAATTTCTCTATTTTTTTAAATACACTATAAAACAAAAACTATATAAACTTCAAATTATGAAATTAAAAAAAAAATTTACATGTAGTAAAAATTGAAGACTATATACTTTAAATGTGAGAATATTCTATTTTTTATGATACACAATAAAAATATACTATAAACTTTAAATTATAAAATTATATGATTATTTTACATAAAGTAAAAATTAAAGACTATATGTATGGACGATAGTTGATGTATACATATGAGAACATATAGAGGACATCATTTTATTTTATGTTCTATTTTGCAAAAGGCATAATGAAAACATATACCATAAAGCCTTAATTTACTGCTCTAACTCGTGTTTCCAAAAAAGCATATAATCAATGGCACATTCATGTAACATACAACCATCATTAAGAATATGACACTTAAACTCCGTTTGTTTTTTGACCCTCAGTAAAAAAATGACATTGGGAAGTGTTTAATGCAAGGATCACATTGACTCAATGAAATAAATTTTCAATTTTTATTCACTCCAAATTTGAAATCACTTTGTATTGAAATAGTCACTATGTACTGGAAGAAAGGTACAAATATATGAATGTGTTTAGAGTCAATTTTGGAGTCACTGTGACACTAACTACATGACTCCCTTGACTCTGACTACAGAGTCATTGAAAACAAACGCTACCTTAAGGGATTATCATTAAAAATAAAATTAAGAAACCAAATAAAAAATATAGTTGTGAACTTGAAAGATCCAACACTTGTTCTTAATCCATTTTTGTCCCACCCTTTCCAAATGCCCAATCCATTGCTCTATTCTGCTCCTTCATCGGAAGTCTGCTCATCAAGTATACACAACTATATATATATATATATTATATCATATCACTAAGAATAATCTTTTATTATGTATTTGTTGCAATATTTCAGAGAGAGCAATTATTTTTCTTTTTTTTTATAAATGACCATGAGAGTCCGTGAACGAACTCATGATAAAGAATAAGTGCTGAAGGCAACACACAACCCCACCAAATGAGTCTCATTAAAAAATTTCCTACCCTAGAGAGAAACTATCCTACGAGGAAAAAGAGAGCCTAAACAGCAGGGAGAAATACTTGTGCGCCAACAACATAATTTCACAAAAGTGAATGATCTTGAATCACACAAACCAGGGGTACTACAATCAATACCACATAATACAATCAAAAGCACCAAGATTAACCAAAAACAAACAAAACATCTTGGACAGCAGAGGCATTGCCATCCAATAACCATATGGCAGCACTAAGCAACAACAACATCATCATTAATCCTTGTTGGACGCGCATCAGCAATGGGCAGCAACAACCATCAACTTATGAGTGAAAACACATAAATTTGCAGCATATAATTGTTGATCCCCTACCCCTGCACCCTTCTTAAAATCGCAGATCACCTTTTCAGTCGAGACAGTTGTCCCAATTCCAATTACACAGGTCAAGTACATAGACATGCATACATATAGTCACCTATACCCATTGCAGCCCCCATTTATTCACAATTCAGGTCTTATCACAAAACCACAATTTAATCAAAAGAAACTTGAGATAATATGAAATATTGATATTATTTTGCCATGTATAGGCCTAGATATTCTGCAGTAAGAAAATTATAACAGTTCCTATCTCATTCCCCACCAGGAAAAAAAAAACATAACACTAATCATACTTAATCAAATAGCTCTATTGTGAGTTTAAATAATCCCAAAATATAAACTAAAATCAAAATAATCAGCACAGTCCTAAATCAACAAAATATCATCCTCAACTCAAAACAATCACAGTAGGACTCCTAACAATATCATCAGCAAATTTTCCAATGTAAATAAACAGAAATACTCAACATATTTAACAACTCAGAAGAGATAAAACAACTCAGAAAAATTACATAAGCTCACAAAAACAATAAAAAATAACAACAAAGTTAGTTGTATTAAGTGTTGTAGTGTGTGCAGCAAAATAAGTTATTTGCAATCAGCATAACCTAAGCTGACCAGCCCAATCCATAATCATCACAACAGTATTAGATGAACAGACCAAGGGTCAAGGCTACAATCAAGTTTTGCAGTTATTGTATTGTTTTCACCATCCTATTGTAACTAAAAACACCATAACCTAACTTCAAATGCTACAATCATGAAGAATTTATCAAGAAAATTGAACTAAATAATATTATTCAATTATACTTTGTCTAATATTATAACACATACTTGGCCACTTTTGAATTCATTTGTGATATATTATAACACATTATATAGTTTAGAGTTTGAATATATCACAATCTAGAAATGCAGAATCCAAAACTTATTTTGGTAAGTGCATAATCAAATACTTTGATAGCTCACATAGGAACAAATGAAGAAGGAAAAGAAAATGAAAAACACATTCCATGAAGGTTGAGGAGAGAATGAGCTCACCACCATTGTTCCAAGTCAAACCTCCAGGAGCGCCGGCGACGTTCCTCGGTCGAGCTCCAGTGCAACACAACAGCAACAATACAAACTATTATGCAGACATGAAATCTAAATGAATAAGAAAGAAACACTTAGTTAAATTTCATTGCAGAGCACTCAAACATAACAATAATAGCAACAACAATAGGACGATCAGGAAGCATCATCAACAACAATACATAGTATCAACAACAGCAGCATGAGCAATAAAAAACATCACATTCCTAAACACAACAATCAAAAACCATCATTAGAACTCAAACAAACACAAATAAAAAGTCAAAATAGAACAATCACAATTCCGAATACACAATCCCTAATAAGAAGCATCCATTTTACATTTTTTCGTACTTGAAGTTCCCAAATAGTTTTTTTATTTTTAAAAAAAAAAAGAACTTGAGAGGATTCTAGCATTAAAGCTATCACAATCCCTAAACCCTAAACCCTAAAGTGCAAAAACAGAAAATTAAGATGCACCCATTTTGTTTTTATTCTTGGTAACTCGAAGTTGCTAAAAAAAACAGATCAAGCAAATGAGATTCTAAGATAACTCGAAAAGATAGAAACTTTAAGCCATGGAACCACCGTCATCAGATGCAGCAGCAGTGAGAAGGCGGCAGCGGCGGCGCCCAACTCTAGCTCTGCGGTTCCTCTTTTCCCTCCGCCTCGATCTTGCCATCGCCCTCCTTCCTCTTTCCTCACAGCACCGAGACAGCCGCGGTGGCCATGGAGACTCAGGCGGCTCTTTCTCATCTCCCTCTAGCCGACGGT
The DNA here is from genome assembly GCA_013621005.1 of Aeschynomene evenia. Lineage (NCBI taxonomy): Eukaryota > Viridiplantae > Streptophyta > Magnoliopsida > Fabales > Fabaceae > Aeschynomene > Aeschynomene evenia. The sequence continues at coordinate 34,700,971 of CM024266.1, read as the reverse complement.
TCCGCCATCACCTTTGTCATCAACTGAGAGCTTCACCTCTGCCCTCTCCTCCACCATCAACACATATGGGGGAGAAGATGGAGGGAGGGAGAGAAACAAATGAGAGAAGATGGAGGGAGACCGTGAAAGAAAATGTGTGAGAGAAGTTGAAGGGTTGATAAAGTTGTCAGCAAGCCAAGCACTAATCTTGAAAATAATTAAACCTAATCCAACGGACCAATTTTATCCACCAAACCCAACACACTCAATTGAATGCCATCTGTCCAATTTTATGATAATTTTACCCAATTACCCTCAACTACAATAAAGCAACCAATCAAACAAAGAGAACAGAAGGGAATTTTAGAAAACGGAAAATTAGCAACCTAGGGTTATAACCCTGAACTTTTAAACAGAAGAGACTATAAACATTTAATTATAAAATTACATTATTTTTTTTATATAAAGTATAAATTGAATGTTATATATTTTAAAAGATAAAATTTTTTTATATTTTTATATACACTATAAAATAAAGATTATAGATTTTAAATTATGAAATCATATTATTTGTTTACTAATTATAGAAATTATAAGTTATATACTCTAAAAGGTGAGAATTCTCTATTTTTTTTTTTAAAAAATACTATAAAAGAAAGACTATAGAGTTCAAATTTTAAAATTGTATGATTTTTTTGCATATATTTAAAATTAAAGGCTATATATTTTATATATGATTATACATGCAATATTAGTATAGAGTAACATATGTGGTACTTCTAATAATTGATTTGGACGTTTATTAGGCCTTAAGTTAAGAGCAAAACAAAGTGAGTCCACGTTTTCACTTAGAAATGTTTTCATTCTATGCTGTTTTATTTTGTTCTATCGATAGGGTTGATTTTATTACGTGTTTTACAATAGTTTTATTATTAGCTAGTTTATTATTATTATTATTTTAAAGGGTAACAAACAAGCTAAGCAATAAGCTTAAAAACTAAAGAGAGTGAATCCATGTAAGTGATTTTTATGGATTGATGGAGACGGCAACATCCTTAATTATCCAATTCATATTTATATAAGAGTACGTAATGATGAGTACAAGAGCATACATATGATGATTCAATAATTTACACGAATTAATTCATCATATTGGAAGGTGGTGGTGGAGTGTTGAAGTAAGCCAAAAGACCAACGAGGGGAGCGTTGATGTATGTGGTAGGCTCAGATTGGGGAACATCGTAGCGCGAGTCCTCAAATGAATCGTCCTCAGCAGGGCCTCCAACCACAGCGCCTGTGAGCACGTTGGGATTGGGCGTGGCTAGTTTGAAATATTGGTCTCCATCCCTACACGCTATGTGCTGCGGATGCACATCCAGAGAGGGCATTGTTGAAGCTCTGTGGTGTATCTTCTGCGGATACTTCCCCCCATATCCCACCATGTATGACATCCCCAGTGGATTCTTCCCTAATATGTAATCCACCTACATGCATCATCGATAATCAATCAATAATAAATAAATTCACTATCTATCTATCTATATCAATATATATATATATATATATATATATATATATAGGGAAATACCCGGGGCACATATGACAAAACAGCCAACAAGATATGCACAACATATATAATATAAAATGTACAACGTATATTATATGTAATGCACAACATATATCATCTATTATGCACAACATATATCACATATTGCAACATCATCTTTCTTTGCAACATGTTATATATGTTGTGCACATCATGTGCTATATGGTGTGCACAACATGTAATATTCGTTGTGCAATTTATGTTATATACGTTGTGCATAATTTGTTGGCTGTTTTTTTATTGTGCCTCTAGCATTGCTCATATATATATATATATATATATATATATATATATATATATATATTAGTATACCGACCTGGGATTGTGCAAGATTTATGAGAGTGGATGATTGGGCAACAACATTTCCACAAGTAACTACTTTATGTGCTGCATTCATGTAGCGTGCATATACTAGTAAAAGAAAAGACAAGGCCGTTGCGTGCTGTAGGTTACTCCCTCCAGGTTTGAATAGAAGCCCACCTAATTCATCATCCATCCATCCATCCGCACCAAATTAGCTACTTTTCATCACAAAATTAACCAAATATGTACATATACATATATAGATCTGATCTCATCCAATTAACCAAGTATTAGTAATTCATTCATTTATACACAGCAAGTACGTAGTCAAATACTACATATACTAATACCTTTGGAGTATGTGACTGCTTTGCTAGGCGAATCTGGCAACAAAGAGCATACAAAACTGTCCGCGTTGGGAATGAAAGGGCTAGAACTGGATGGATCGCCCATCACCCACTGCGTGCCAAAATTATAATAATAATGAATGTAAGTCAAATTCTACTAACATATATACGGAACAAATGAAGAACTATTGTAGATTAAAAATATATATATAACACTTTGAGGTGCAATTACCTTTGATACAAGTACATTAATGCCAGCATGTTTGCAGTCCCATCCAAATTCAGCAGTGTTACCGTAATTAGATGGAACTGGAACTGGAACACCGTTTACATTTCTTATCACAGGACTGTCACTAATACCTTGTATGTTTCCTTTTACAAAGTTCCAATATTCAGTATCATTAGTCGCCTTGTACAACCATGCTGCTCCCCATACCAACTCATCCTGATCATCATCAATTTTACTTTCATTTGTGTGAATCAAATAAGTAAAATAATTGATACAAACCAACAAACATGATCATGGAAACAATATTATATATTATAACTGATTGGCTCTCTCTCAGTTTTATAATAAATAAAGAAATCACAATCTTTACAATACATATATATGTAACAAATAATGATACCATGTAGCCGCTGAAATCACAGTAGAAGGGGCACGCTGCAGCGCCTATGCTGTCGTTGTAGGATCCCCGGTATTGATTTGCGAAGTCAAACACCTAAGCACACGTAAGAGAATAAATATTTATTTATTTATTGGGAAATTCAGAACACAAATATAGAATACAATATACATACCCGTTTAGCCCTGTTGCGAAGCAGCCTGGAATATCTAGGATCAATTTTCTTAAAAACAATGGAAGAAGCAGCGAGGGCAGCTGCAATCTCAGCGGAGACCTCAGAACCTGGCTTCTGAGGAGTGAGGAAGTAGGTGCTCCTGGGCGTGTCCATGTCTTCGGGCCTCTCCCAACAGTCGTGGTCGCCATATGGCTCGCCAACTTGTGCGACAACCATGTCACGCTGCTTTGTGGCCTTGAGGAAGTAGTCGGTGCCCCATCGAATTGCTTCCAACGCATGCTGCAAATCCCACCCCATCACCTCTCCAAATTCAATCACACTCCAAGCAAGCAGCGTGCTTGTGAATGCCATTGGGAAATGGAATTTCACATTGTCGCCAGCGTCATAGTATCCCCCTACCATATCCACCTATATATATAATGATGTATATGCACCGCATCAAATAATAATAATAATAAAAATTAAATATACTATATATATATATATGTTACATGAATGTCGGAGCCATCATGAAGGGCAGAGTCTTTTCGCCATGTCATGCGCTGAGAAGGTGGAAGCTTCCCAGATCTCTGTCCCTCGAAGAACAGAATGCTCTTGCTCAATGCTTCTCCATAGTTGCTACTATTTGAAACTGCTACTGATCTGGTTATTATTGTGCCCAAGATGGCCATCATTGCTGTGGTTCTAGTAATTAACAATGATGACATTTCTAACTTGTTTCTTCTCATGTTTAATGTACCCATACACACGATATTATCACTTAGAGGAATTCTTTCTCTCTCTCTCTCTTTACTCACACCATTCCACTAATCAGTGACCATGTATATATATATATATATATAATAGATGAGCAATCGCATCACTCTTCTAGATTGTGTCCGGATTCAATATATTTCAGAATCCATACGATTTATTTATCATTAATTGACAATCAATTTTAAAAATGGAATTCGAATTTAATTACAAATTCAGCTTCCTTGCAAGTATCGATATTTTCTATACAAAATTTTTGAATATCTATCTTTTTCCTTTATACAAACTGCTTTTTTTAAAAAATAAAACAAAAATAATAAGTAAGGATCTTCTTTCAACTAAATTACCACTAAATGTAGATTAAAGAATATTTATTGCTTCCATTGGAAGAGATGAAAAGGAAATTAATCATCTAATATAGCTCAAATATCTTCACATTATTTATATCATTAATGTAATAACTATGCCTTCCTTGTGAACGTTAAACCCTATCAATAAGAAAAGAAAAATTAATTTCGTAAATTCTATTCCGAAATTTATTTGATTTTAGTTTATTTGTTGCTTAAAGCAGAGTTGGCTTTATATGATAGAAAATTATTCTGGAGTTTTTTTTTTATTACTATTCCCAACATAGTACACGTGTGTAATCTCACACTTTAACATATATAACATTTAATTTTTACTATACGTAAAATATTATGTATTTCTATATTTTAAAATCTATCGAATATCTTAAGTTTTATAGTGTATTTAAACGAATAGTTTAATCTCACATTTTAAAGTATATAACATTCAATTTCTATTATATGTAAAAAATAATGTAATTCCATAATTTAAAGTTTATAATCTTTAGTTTTAAATTTTAATCTTCATCAAAATAATTATTTATATCATATATACTAAAGTATATAGTTTTAAATTTTATATTACGTAAAAATGAGTAAGAATTAAAAATATATATAGTCATACAATATATAAAAAATAATGTAATTACATATTTCAAAGTCTATAGTCTTTAGATTTATTTTCATGAAAAATTTATTTTATGTTGTATTTTAAACTATATAGTCTTAACTTTATACTGTATAAAAAATAAGTAATAATTAATTTAAAAGTATATAATTTTTCCTTTTATTATGTATCTAAAAAATAGTGTAGTCTCACAATTTAAAATATATAAACTTCAAATTTGACTATATATAAAAAATCATGTAATTCCATATTTGAGTGTCTATAGTTTTTAGCTTAATCATCATTAAAAGTTATTTGATATCATATTTTAAAATTTTTAATCTTCAATTCTATATCGTATAAAAAATGAGAAGTAACTAATTTCAAAATATAATTTTTATACTTACAATGTACCTAAGAATATAGTGTAAGTCGATATTTTAAAATATATAGTCTTCAATTTTTATTATATGTAAAAATTATTTAATTCCATATTTCAAAGTCTCATATTTAGTTTTATTATTCACAAAAAAATTAGTTTAAAGTATATAATTTTTAATTCCATAGTGCTTCTAAAAAATAGTGTAATCTTATATTTTAAAGTATATAACCTTCAAATTTTACTATATCTAAAAAATCATATAATTTCATTTTTCAAAACCTATAGTTTTTAATTTTTTTTACTGATGAAAAAGTTATTTTACATCATATTTTTAGTACATAATATATAAAAAATTATTTTTTTATATATTTCCCACACTAAATCCGTCGGTAATTCGCGCATTTCTTGTAGTGTCTTCAATTATAAAATTATATACTTTTAAGTATTAGATTTTATTCAAAGTTTTTTTATGAGTATTTTCAAAGGTCATTAATTGTTAAAGAAAAGTTTATAACTATTTTCAACGGACAAAAAAATGTAGATATATCTTTTTTTTACAATACTTTTTATCAACACTTTTCGATAATTGCATGTTGAAACTTTTTTTTTTACAATACTTTTATCAATATTTTCCGACAATTACATGTTGAAAATGATCATTATTATTGTAGTGTATAAAATTACACAATTTTTGGTATACAATATAAAAATGAAGTCTATAAACTTTGGATTTTGACATTACACTTTTTATGGGGTATATATAAAACTAAAGACTATATACTTTAAAATATGAAATTATACTATTTATAATATAGTATAAATCTAAATACCAATATAAAGAGTAGAAAAAAAAAAAGCATTTTCCTTTGATTAAATTATCATTCTGTATTTTCTGTTTGGTTGGCTAGCTCAAGTATATACATTAGTCAACAATATAATAATCTAGCTACATGTATTTTCCCCACATTTTTCTTGTAATTCTATAATAATTGTGTACATGTATTGACAATGCAAGTTCAAGATGGATGTGATTTGAAGTAAGCCAAAGCACCGACAAGAGGAGCATTTATGTAGGTTGCAGGTTCTGAATATACAAAATCCGTTCGAGAATCTGCATATGAATCCCTGATATCAGGACCCCCAACTACGGCTCCAACAAGCAAGTTGGGGTTTGGGTTTTGGCTCTGAAAATAAGATGATCCTCCTCTGCAATCGATCCGGGCAGGGTGGTTATCTAAGGGAGGCAATGAGGACGCGCGATGATGTATTCTTTCGGGAAACTTTGGCCCGTATCCCACCATGTACGACATGTTCATTGGGTTGCTCCCCAGTATATAATCCACCTGCATCATCAATTACAATTACATCTATCCATATATAAGAACCAACAACAATATATATATATACCACATGTACCTGGTTTCTGGCTAATTGTATAAGTCGCGTGGGAGAAGCAACAACTTGACCCCCACAGTCAATCTGTCTATTTGCTTTGTTCAAAAAGGCAGCATAAACCAGCAAAAGATATGAAAATGATGTTGCGTGCTGCATGTTACTCCCCCCTGGCTTGAATAGAAGCCCACCTAGATAATACTAGTTATTAGTTAATCAGAAAATCAATTAAGGAGATACAGCCACTTGATTTTATTTATGAGAAAGTGTCTACCTTGAGAGTATGAGACTGATACTGAAGGCGACTCAGGCAGCACAGAACAGACAAACTTATCCGCATTGGGGATGAAAGGCTTAGGTCTCGTACTATTCATCACAAGCTGCTAAAAACAAATATTATGTTCAGCAAAGCTAAGCATATATAACAGACAAGTTACAATCTCGATCGATGATGTTGACATACACCTACCTTAGAAACGAGCACATTGATGCCAGCATTCTTTGAGTCCCATCCAAATTCACCAAAGTTTTTCAATTTGTCAATGTTTTGGTCAACGTATTTCCAGTAGTAAGGGAGCTTAGTAGCCTTGAACAACCATGCTGCTGCCCACACCAATTCATCCTATATATATGATCGATCACTTTCAAATATATATAACATACAGGCTCATGAATACAAATTGTTGTAAAGTAATTCAAGGCCATGGAGGCATATATATATATATATATACATACCTGGTAGCCACTATAATCACAATAGAAAGGGCATACCCAGCGTCCAATGCTGTCATTGTATGATCCCCTGTACTTATCTGCAAATTCAAACACCTGATTTCATAGAATAAGGTACAGGAAGATAGATAATGAATGTTATTTCAGAGCTTGCTTGTACTTGTAGATAATGAATTGACTATATAATAGTACGTACCATGGTAGCCCTTTGGAGAAGGGTAGAAGAATAAGAAGCAGCAAGATGGTATTTGTTGAAAGCAATGGAAGAGGCAGCAAGTGCGGCGGCAATCTCAGCAGAAACTTCGGAGCCAGGGTGGTCTCTGGTCACAGCATAGACAGTTCTAGGGGTGTCCATGTCTTCAGGTCTCTCCCAGCAACTGTGGTCTCCATATGGGTCACCCACCTGTGCAAACACAACCCCTGCAATGCTCGTCGCTTTCAGCAAATAGTCCGTGCCCCAACGAACAGCCTCTAGCGCATGATTCAGGTCCTCAGGGCCCATCAATTTCCCGAACTCAATCACACTCCAAGCTAGCATCGTCGTTGAAAATGCCATTGGAAAGTTGAATTTCACATTGTCGCCGGCATCGTAGTAACCACCAACCAAGTCAACCTGCTTAATTTGTTTGTTGTACGTACTAGATCATTATTAAGTCAATTACACTATATATGAGCAAAATGTATATATATATATGTGTGTGTGTGTAAATGGAGGCAGAGTAGTAGCTGAGTTGAGTTTACTTTGTCATAGAAATTGGAGACATGAGCAACAAATTGAGAGCCGTCGTTAAGAGCAGAGTCCTTCCTCCAAGACATCCTCTGAGACGGTGGCAACTTCCCTGACCTCTGCCCTTCAAAGAACAATATGCTCTTTGACAGTGCTTCCCCATACTCGTGATGTTGCCAACCCCTGCTTCTCTCTGTTACACACAACAATGTACTAACCACTATCATTATCGCCAACCTTTGCTTCACATAATCCATATGTATATTCCGTTTTCACTCAATATACTTGATAATAATTTGTCAGCAAGATAGGAGAAGTAGTACATAATATAGTGGGGCTTCAATTCTTGAAATTATACTTATATTTATATATGTGGATATGATGAAAAGGAAGGAAGGATTAATTAGATAGGAATTAATGAAGCGTGCGGTTTATGCTTCTCTTCTCTTAAGAAGCAAGCATTTAATTTGTACAAGAGAAAGGAACATACATACACACTTAGAAGAAGAGATAAAGAAATGATATATATATATAGAGAGAGAGAGAGAATGAATGTTCATTACAGAAATGGAGGGAGGCAGTTGAAGTGGGAGAATGTAAGTTAGTTAGTTTGAAAAGCATTTGAATGGAATGGTGGCAATTACCGTACTTTTAATACCTACGTATACGGTGACTACTACTCTTTACTTGAACAGTGTCCTGCTTCGCTTGTACTTCATATTCAATTCCTTGACCAATCAAAGTACACTTTTTCACACAAACGCCCCAATTCGATGTTTTATCATTTTTGGCCCTTCTCCCACGCCATGGCCATGGTTGATGTATATATGTAAAGTAGCTTCTTTCAAAGACAAGAAATCATAGCTTCTTTCGTACATGGACAAGGGACGGCTTCAAAAAATAATAAAGAAAAGAAAGGTCAAAAAGCAATTAAAGAAACCTTCCCTCATATCATAACATGTAATGTTTTAGCCAATTCTCTAAATAAATACTGTTGCTTAGATTCCACGAACAGTTAATTGAATTTTAATTAAAAAAAAAAAAACAGGCACAATAAAAAACCAGCCAAAACAACCAACAAATAGGAATTTGGGCCACAATCACCTATTCCATTAAAGACATACTCATGATTAAAAGTGATATTTGAGCCATAAAGTGTTAAATGGACTTTGTTGGCTGTTTTGGCTGATATTTTGTTGTGCCCCAAGCATTTGTGAAAAAAAAAAATGATACGCACAAACTGAAAAGGCGGTTGAACAGATTCAGCATTACTAGAGACACAACAAAAAATCAGTCAAAACAGCCAACAAATAGGAATGTGGGCCACAATCACTCAGCCAATTAAAAATATACTCATAACTAAAAGTGCTAATTAGGCCATAAAGTGTTAAATGGACTTTGTTGACTATTTTGACTGATTTTTTGTTGTACCCAAAATATTTGTGTAACAAATTAGACAGGACTTTTCGTAGGAAGAAAATATATTACTTTTAGGTAAATAAGACGAATTAAAGTAATCAAGTGATTATGCAAAATGCAATCCTACCAATATATTGGGCTAATAGCAATAACTTCATTTTCTAATCTTCCAATCAAATAAAGTGATGAGTAAGTAGGGTTTGAACTTGTGTGAAGGTCAGCAAGTTATGAAAAGTCAGAACTCAGAAGAAGTCAACTTCTTGTTTGTCATGTCATCGTTAATCTATCTAACTCTGTAGATGTGACAAGACAAGGTAGGCAAATCTTCGTTCGCTAGTACTATGTGGTACTTGGTAGGTAAAGAAAGGGAAGCACATCGATCTTGTACCCTCAATACAACCGTTACGGACGCATTGGGCAATGCCATGGCCCAATATCAATTTTGGGCTCAAAGCAGAAAACAATACCAGACAATTGAATACCTTATATCTTTTGGACTATAAATAACACACATGTTATATAGTATATATTTATTTTTGATAAAATGTCCTGTTAGTCCTCCCAATATCAATCACTTTGAAGATCTAATCACTAATGCAATATATAATCAAAATTGTATAAAATTTGTATAACAATTATAACCATAGTTAGATTGTAATATGAATTTACTAATTAATACAATTCAACGGTAGATATAATTATTGTATAATTTTCATTGTACATATAACATTTCTCTTTTTAGATTGATCTAGCTAACCAAGTAGATTGATCTAGCTAAATGAAGATGATTAATGTACTAGTCTAGTCTTTAAGAACTAAGATATATAGCATCTATGAACTAAAAATTTCTGTCTAATTAGCTAGCAAGCATTGACTCGTTAAGTTATATGAATAGATTAATGATAGTTTACATCTAATCCTTCTCGATCTGTGTGCCCATTTCATAATCACATCCTGATGATATATTCAACATGCAGACATTCAGGGATTGTTTGTTCAACCACCCAAGTTCGCAAGATCAAGGCAATAAACTAAAACTAAAACTAGAAGTAAAAAGAAAGAAACCGATCGATCTCAAAGAAGTACAAAAATAAACCAATCATATGAACGCGTTGAAACATATGAGTGTGTTAGTTACCTCGATCATCGAAATAATGACTTGACAAAGTTGATCATATTATTATTAGAATAACATAAAAGGAAAAAAAGGAAAGCTGTTTCGCTTGATATGCAAACTAGAGCACATGGGGGTTACCACTTACCACCCTGAATATTTGAGTCCTGCTTGAACAGAACGCATCCGATCGAGGAAGGACAGGGTGAAAAATGCTTACAAGAAATCAAAACTGTTGCTTCCCATATACTTGAAGAAAAAGTCTAATAATCATCATGATCATCGTGCATGTGTACGGAACAAGCATACAACTTGAGGCCAACTCAACCATCTTCCTCGTATCCTAGTTCATTCGTTTACTTTCTGAGGTGTTTCTAATCGAAGCCGTCATCCATTAATACGTTGACAAATTAAAGAACCTTAATCATATGTATATATATTGCTCTGCCCAACATGACAAGATACTTTTGTCTTTTCTTTAATTTGCTATTAGATCCGTTGCCTGTGCCGATAAGCAAGCAGCACACATGCAAACTCAAAGCAATTACTATAGCTTAATTTTAATTTCACATGTATAATTCTTCTTTAATATAATTATTACATGTCAGAAAGCCTCACGTGTCAAACCTATAGATTTATATATTGTGGGTAAATGTTTATTCTTCATGATTATACTACATATAAAAAGATCATAGAGTGTTGCAAGCAAAGCCAGAACACGGATTATATATATAAATAGATGTTCCTTGTTGCAATGGCATGCTCATCAATTTAATTTCTTTTAGAATTTCAGCCGACACCTCATTCACCCTTCTTCACACTCATCATCCATCTAAGATACTCCCACTCTAAGCTACTTGGGCGAGGAAACATATATTGATAGAACTATATAATAACTTCCCCTGCACCCAAAACAAGAAGAAAAAAGAAAAGAAAAGAAAAAGCAGAGCATACACACACACAAAAGAAAAAGATAAAATGGCAATCATGGGAAAGATATTCTTGACAATGCTATTGCTGTCATCAATCATCTCAATAGGGTCATCATCAAGATCAAGGAGATCAGCATCTTCCAGGAGCAACATTGATTGGTGGTGCAACCGAACACCACACCCTGAGTCATGCAAATTCTACATGAAGCAGAGCCACCGCCATTACAGGGTGAAGCACAAAACAGAGTTCCGTTCAATTCTGGTTCACTTGGCCTTAGAGAGAGCACTGATCATGAAAAGGCAAGCACACAATTTGGGAGAGGACAATTCATCCAAGAAGCAGAGGTCAGTGTTCGGTGACTGCTTGAAGCTCTATGACAACACCGTGTTCCATCTGAACCGCACCCTCCATGGCCTTCACAACAAGAGAACCTCATGCTCACCGTTTGATGCGCAGACATGGCTCAGCACTGCCCTCACAAACATCGAAACATGTAAGAAAATAGCAACGGATCTAGGACTTGCGCATTTCATGGTGCCCAATGCCACCACCAATGTCACTGATATAATAAGCAATAGCTTGGCCGTGAACTCGGCTCTGCTGAGACTAGAAAAAGAGTATTCCACAGAGGAGGACACGGAAGAAGCGTTTCCGAGATGGTTTTCGATGCGTGATAGGAAGCTGTTGCAGTCTGCAACGATAAAGGCGCACCTTGTGGTGGCCAAAGATGGATCGGGACACTTCAGGACGGTGCAGGCAGCGATCAACGCGGCGGCGAGGAGGAGAATAAAGTCGAGGTTTATCATTCATGTGAAGAGAGGGGTGTATAGGGAGAACATTGAGGTTGACAAGACCAACGACAACATCATGCTGGTGGGTGATGGCATGAGATATACCATCATAGCAAGTGGCAGGAGTGTTCAACAAGGTTATACCACCTATAGCTCTGCAACTGCAGGTCACACACATTTTCCCTCTCTTTCTCTTCTAACTCCTTAATGTTATTCACTGTTCACATCCATTTTGTTAAATCACCTTTCAATAAACATTAATTAATTGTATAGATAGATATCATAATGTATCAATGAGATATACATACATACATACATACATTATGTGTTCCACTTTATTTACATTTTGATGCTGTTCAAAGGTCATTACTCATTGCCAAGAGACATACATAGCTAGCTACAAGGTAAATTTCATTTTACCTGTTGTTCATAAAATCAGAATTTGAGGCTTCTCTTATTGGGATATTAAGGTCAATAATTTGTGGACCTGTTTGTTGTAACACATTGTAATCATAGTTTCTTTAAGAGCATAACCTAATATAATCTTGAAAGCTAGCGTTGAAGTATCAAATACTATGCCTTAGATTGCTGCATAAGCAAGAATCCACTGAATCAAACTTGAAATGATGATAGATTAGCAAAATTGGATTGGATGCCTAGCTAGCTAGGTTCGCTTGCATGAATTACATAATATAAATGATGCGTGCAATTTGTACATACTTCACAGAATTGGCTAACTAACTAACTTCCTGGTCACATAAAGTTAAGTTATACAGAATGGGGTCACAAATTGGCAGAATAATCATTGACCTTATCATAATTATTTATTTATCATAAAATTTAATAATTTCAGGGATTGATGGGCTTCACTTCATTGCACGTGACATCACCTTCAGGAACACGGCGGGTCCACTGAAGGGGCAAGCAGTGGCGCTACGGTCAGCGTCGGATCTGTCCGTGTTCTACCGCTGCGCAATCGACGGCTACCAAGACACGCTGATGGCTCACGCACAGCGCCAATTCTACAGAGGCTGCTACATCTTCGGCACCGTCGACTTCATCTTCGGCAACGCCGCCGTGGTTTTTCAGAACTGCGTGATTCTCGTGAGAAGGCCTTTGAATGGCCAGGCCAACATGATCACGGCCCAAGGTCGAGGTGATCCGTTTCAAAACACGGGCATCTCAATCCATAACTCTCAGATTCGGGCCGCACCCGATCTCAGGCCTGTTGTGAATAACTTCAAGACCTTCTTGGGCCGGCCCTGGCAGCAGTACTCAAGAGTGGTGGTCATGAAAACCTACATGGACTCCTTGGTGAGCCCGTCGGGCTGGTCTCCTTGGGGGAACACTAATTTTGCTCAAAGCACCTTGTTTTACGGAGAGTACAGGAACGTTGGGCCTGGATCATCGACAAAGAACAGGGTCCGGTGGCCCGGTTATCATGTTCTGACAACACCTGCTCAGGCTTCACCTTTTACGGTGTCCAGCCTCCTTGCCGGCGGCACGTGGTTACCTGCCACCGGCGTGCCATTCACTTCTGGCCTTTAAGAATTAAGTTAATGTTGTAGTTTGTGTATACGAACAACAAACAAACAGCACAATATTCTTTTGTACATTCCAAGAGAACAATAAATAATAAATTATTATTTGTTATGTGTATGTACTACGTATCTTTTTCACTCAATTGAATTCTATGTTGAACCAAGTTATATATATGTACGTTTACTTTGTTTGAATTCTAAAGAGACAACATGTATTTTGAAGTCAGGACCTGTTCAAATGTGCGTAAATTATATTAATCATCATAGGCAGTTGGTGAAAATCCTTTGAAATATTGGCGCTGGATGTTATTTTAAGTGGCAGTAGTGCATGCGTTATACGATTTGACTTGAGAGAGAGATGCCTAAAGTTTGAAACGATAATTGCTTGAACTAACAACTTAATTACATTGCTAACCAAATGTAGGCTATATATGGCTGTTGTGCCCCCCCATTGTACTTGCATACTAAGAAGAAACAACATATGGATCCATTAACTGAGTAAGCAACGGAAATTAATTTCATTCAATTTCTTATGTCATCTGCAAGAACACAAATTAAAAACAAATTTAATTTATTGTTTGCTACAATCAAGTAATTAAGCATATAAATGTACGGATCCTTTGACTAAGCAAGGTCACTACTGCGTGTTTGATAGAGGTGAAACTTATGAAGTGCACCTAATTTTTACCTGTTGTCGGTTGGAGTGGAAACAATCATGCATGCATATCCAAGTCTTCCATCAACGCACAGCTCTCTCTTTAATTTGGAGTCAGAGCACTTGCACTCACTGCGTCTGCATTACTAAAGCATCTGTGTAATAAAGTAAACATATATATATAAACATAAGTTAGCTAGATCTATCTAGCTACCAGATTTCAATCAATACATTTATAAACTATTTTAATATATAAGAATGAGAATATTGTCATATCTATAAAACAAATTTGACTCTCACTCTACACAACTTCAAAAGTCATCCACATCGATCCATTCTGAATATTATCGGCCTATATATATATATATAGGGTGATGCTAAATAAACAATACAAAATCAGTCCAACCAGCCAATAAATGAGATTTTTGGTCATAATTACTCAGTCCATTACCATCTCAATGATTATTTGGGCCAAAACCAAAGTCAAAATAGGCTCATTGGCTGTATGGGCTGGTTTTGCATGGTCCACTTAGCAAGTTTCAGATTTTGGGATGTATGCTAGTGGGGCTTAGATTATTTTGTTCTAACGAAGAGTTTGCGATGTACTAAAATCCATTTTAAACTTGGTCAGTGTTGCCACTAAAAAACTACATATGTTGATCGTGGGTATGGTGGTAGTGCGAACGAATGACAAGATGAGGAGAAAGCATGGGTGCTCGATACTGTTAGACCAATGGAGTTGGCGGTGATAGAGTTTAAGAAACAATGTCAATAGTACAATAGGGAAAGACTTAATATGTTATCATTAAGTAAATGTCCATTAATAGAGGTATTTCATCTCATCCATTAATTTTTATCTGACTAAATCTAATGCCAGTAGAAGTGGAGCATGCAATGCACTAACAAATATTGGGTGCATTTTATCCGGCACCAAAAGATATGGATAATAAATACTACCTTCAGTCTAAAATGTAACATTACAAAATTGTATTGTATTTTTCCATGTGCTAATATTCTTAAAATTCACCTTGCATCCTTTTATGGTTTTGATTTTAATGAATCACATGTATAATATTTTTTTTTATAAGATGATCTAAAAATGCATTACTATGTTCCTTAAACAAACCATGATTCACTCGATAGTAATGGGCTTGATCCAAATGACTTTAGGAAGTGACACAGACATGAATATTGGCCATATATAATGATAAAAGCAAATAGTAATGGGCTTAAAACTTAACTAAAACCATCTCTCTTACTCATGCGGACCCAAAACTATGAAACCTCTTTTTCACAAAAAAAAAAAAAGAGTATGTGTAATCATAATTTGAGCATTCCTAGATCGGTGCATGTCATCCTCAAAAATCATTACTAACCAAGCACTCACAGGCAAGAGAACTTCCACTCATAATATTGCAGTCAATTAAGGACATGGGATGGAAATATTAGCATATAACTTGTTGTACAATAAATTTTCAATCAAAATAATTAAACTATTATGCACATACTTCTTTATAACATTCTTTATAACAAGTGATATATGATGTATAAATATATAATGTTAATATTATATAATATATGATGATGTGCAGTAGTTTTCATTGGTTATTTTGTTGTATATGAGTACTTTTTTTGGAAGTATATTATATACATACTACAAGCTAGCTAGAAACCATAACTTTCACATTTATATAAGATAAATTTATTAATGAGAGCTTCATTGCATGAAACGTAACAACACAATGTTGCATCATCTGCAAATTAAAGCATACACACCCGTACCGTAGTGTATGTGCTATAAGTAACCTAAATACATTGGTTCATCATAACCACATACATACATTATTTAATATTTTTTCTTATAGCTAGATCGAGCAAGCCACAACCCGTTCTTCCACATACATACATACATACATATATTAAAGCATAAACATAAATATGTATGGTATTAATATTGAATAACATAACATAACCAAGACATACACAGACACATACATAAGTATCTCTCTCCTAACTAGCTAGCTGCTAGAACTGAAAAATTCCATCTTGTATAGTTAGCGGGTACGAAGCATCAGTAGCAAATGGAGCAAAGTTAGTAGTAGTAGTAGTATATGCACTAGTCGTATTCTCCAAAATCTGTAATTAAAATGTGTATGTATAATGGTATACGTACGTATTAGTTTACTGGTCAACAGAATCTGTGTATATATATATAAATGAATGGAAACAGTACTATACCTTATCATGGAGATACTTATTTGCCGCTTTGAGTGTTCCCTCCTTCAAATTCAAAAAGGTTAAAAGTTGATTCAGCAATCAAGATAAAAAAATATATATATACCCTTATTATTAAGACTGGATCTCGCGAGTTATCGCTATTTGAAAAAGTACATATATGCTAACCTTATCTCTCAAAGCTTGAATTTCTTGCAACATGATGTTCATCTGCAGTTCAGGATGCGTAACAGAGTTATTCATTTGATTTCATATCTAAAATAATAGAAGATAAATTTGTCCTATTGTAAATTAAAGTTGTTTGGTGCGCGCATGCTATACCTTCACTGAACGAATATGATAAATCCAAGTTTCAAGATTCTTCTCTAGCACTTGTAATTCATCCATTGACATTGTCCCAATTGCTCCTCCAAACAAATACCTAAAGTATAGTAAGTAATAGATATTAATAATATTTTATTTAACATAATAGTAAGGTAATTAATTAATAAAATATTTGGTACCTGATACCCTTTTGCAGCGTGTCGATTTCCTGTTTCAGCACATCAGCTTCCTCTTTGCTAGAATCCTACAGAAACAATCAAAATGAATTGTTAATTAGTGGGACGACAATAATATGTTCCATCTGCAATGCAATAGCAGCTATTTCCCACTACTACTATATAGTAAGTATTATTTTCGTTACTTTTCATTCTATCATGAATGAATCAACGACAAGTAGTCATGCTATATATACTTACAGAAGCAGACTCTATGAATCTATCTATAGCCTATAGGTGTCAATAGTGTATGTAGTGCAGGCAGCAGACAAGAAAAACATTCCATCATTATTATATAATATATCTCACCCATCATATAATGCGTCAAGCAGCAGCATCTAATTAATGCCACTCATCACTCACCTCCATCATATTCATATTCTTTCACATATTATAATACTACTAATTAATAACAAATTAAATTAAAAGGACAATTATTCCTTCTCCGGTTCTTCTGATCTGTTTGTCTCTGAGACATACACAGCATATAGCATATCTGATTTTGAACTCTGCAATCAATCAAAGAGAGAGAAAGAAAATTGAATTGCATACCAGAGGATGTGATGATGGTTCTACAGGCTGAGCTCCCCCTGTGAACTTGATGTACCTCTCTATGAGCCCTTGCATGGTTCTTTCATTAATTTCACAGATCAGAGACAGAGACAGAGACAGAATATATATATAAAAAAGATAAGAATAAGAAGGAAGAAAGAAAGAAATGGTATATAGGTAGGTAGGTACCCTTTAGTGGCCAATTCAAAGAGCTTTCCATGAGCGGAGAAAATGACGAGGCCAATTTCAGCATCGCAAAGGACAGAGAGCTCCTTAGCCTTCTTAAGAAGCCCTGCTCGGCGCTTGCAGAAGGTAACCTGCCTGTGCACCGGGTTCTCTATTCTCTTCAGCTGAACCTTTCCACGAGCCATATGATTGATTTGATTGTGATTGTGATTGTGATTGTGATGGATGAATGAATGAATGATCGAAGGAATGAATGCAGTGATGATGCACACAACCTCCCACTAGTTTGAACTAGCTTCGAGGTTGCTGCAGGCCAGGTACGTAGTACCCTCTATATGTCTCTCACACTACACTAGTAGCCTTTCTCTACCACTTGCTCCACTTTTCTCTTCTTCCTCGCCTTATATAACCCCCCAACCCCCATTATCACATTTTTCGTGCTCAGGGAATCATTACTTCTTCTTATTATTATTATAATATTATACACATACAACAACTTCACTATATATAAAATTAATTAATTATTAGCACCCCAACTTTACACCTCACTTGTAAGTTTTGTTTAATCTCTCCCACATAGCACAAAAGCTATGTATACATTCATCTCTAGGTCAGTGTATTGGTTCCAATCAATTTGATTTTGATGATAGATCACATCAGAGCATGTGATACTAAAGGTGATCTGGTCATTTCACCCATAGAATATGGTTCATTCATTTTTTTTTTACTCTAAAATAATATATTTCTCTCTATCTATGTCTATGCAGGCTTTATTCCTGCAATATAGGCACAGCACAAACAATTAATCCATACATGCTCCAATCGTGCATGGGAAGGAGCACATTATTATATTATATTATATATATGCTAATGCTAATGCTACCCTGTTCTGCACTTAGTAGCGACTGCTTTTCTCCATTATCTCAATTTTCATTATATATACATATTAGATTCATTTAACACAAAAAAGATGAATAGAGGCCTTTCTCTATTGCTCATTAACTTGTGCTCAACTCTATGTGGTGGCTACAATATTACAAGGAATCCAGTAAAGTAGAAAGTTTTGTTTGTAAAGCCTGAAAGCGTCTCAGACCTCTCAACTGTTATTAAATCAAATCAAATCCAGAAATCTAAAGTCTGATTGGTTTAAGTGCTCCTTCTTTTTCTAGTTTGAGTCATGTGACTGATAAATACCAATCTTATTTACTAGCCCACACACCTTTATTCCATAGTATATTTTTCTATTCTAAAATTACAACTTGTCTAATATGTCTCCTTGGACGCATATTAATATTTCTTTTGGGCAGGAAGCGTAAACAATTTAAAAGAGCGAGATAATATACTAAAAAACTTTGCACTACTTAGTTATAAAAACTCTAGTACTATATCATTACTTATTTCTCCCACGAAAATTGAAATTAATGGATAGAGATACAAAAATAATTTTTATATCTAACATATTCATCTTATTTTATACATAATAGATGATTCAACAACTAATCCAAAATTTTCAAATTGCAGAGTGAAGGCCAATAGATGATATTTTATATAAAAAAAATAAAATCAAAATGTACACAGTTGTCACCTGATACCCTCCTTTTGGTGATCAGATTAGTTCTGGCGCACCCTGCACTGAACTACAGAACGAGGAATCATATAATGGTATCAATGCAGATGGGCAAAATCCGAATTTGGTCCTGTCATTCATTCGAACTAAATAATTGAATTGGGGAAAAGTAGCTTCAATTTTAAATGTGCCTAAGGAATGCTTCTGCAGAAAGCTGCGTGCCACTTAGTATAATGTAATTGGCAACAATTTGTTCAGAGCATTAATTCTGCTTCTTCATTGATTCTTAGTAGTTCTCTCTTTTTAGAAAATTGTTTTTTTAAGTTAAAAGCGCAACATGATAACTTACCCCTAAAGAAACAATATGAGGAGAATGTGATATGTGCTGCTAAATAAGATAAAATTGGAGAAAACAGAGAAATAAATATATATGAATTGCTACAGTACAAATGGTAGTTTGGTTCATTGAGTCTGGTCAAAGGGAAAGGGGCGTATGAAAGCCGAGTTCAATTGGCAGATCTTGAGCGAGGCTTTGATGTTTATGTCAGTTGCATTGTTGAATAGAAACAATCTTGCGGCTCCATATATTGCTTCTGTTGGATACACTCTTGTTGTGATCACTCTTCTCCCTCCCTGTGCAAAGCTCTCTATGATTGAATGATCAACCTGATCATGTAATTATCAGCGTAAATTGTGTTATGATTAATCGACACTGTAATAGTAATACTTTATTGTAACACAGTTATTAAAATCAGTCTCAAATATAATGAGGACTTACCAATACCCTTGTTGAGAGTTTTTCATCACTGAGAACAGGAACTTGGGTTCCTAAGACTAGCTTTGACAAATCATGAGCCTTTGATGACCTGCATTATTCGATTCATACCCTTTTGTAATTATTTTGTCTTAAAAAAGAAAGAGACAAATTTGAGTCATGATAATATATCAGTACCTAGTTTCATCAACACAGAAGAAGTAGGAAGTAGTTGAGGTATTAGAAATTCGGAAATAAATTGGTGTCAGTTCAGAAAGTTGGTCATTAGCAATAGCTAGAATGCCAAATGGCCCCAATGCACTTCTATCAACAGCTCCACCTCCACATCCATCACTATTTTCCTTCCTAATCCCTTCGGACGCCAACAATTCTATTTCAAATTCAGCAAATATGTCCATCTGCAAAATTGTTCAACAAATGTATATATGAGTTAAATTAGTTAGTTAGTGAGTGGCTGGTGCTGTTGTGAATTACAACTTGCAGTGGAATGGAACCAACACTAAAGGCAAACCTGCGTTGCTGAGCCAATGTCAAGTGGGACAACAGAGCCAGGTTTAACCAAAACTCCTTCAAATTCAGCACTGCTTAGTCTTAAGCTCTCTACTTCTTCCACTGGCCATTGAACCAGATTTGTTCCGGTCATGTTATCAAACAACACTGTTCTCGGGATGGTCTGATCGATTTGAATTATAAATAAACCTAAGTGGTTAAAATTCATACAAACTAACCCATCGCTTAAAAAAAATTGATCAAGAGTGGTAAACTGTGTCAGAATTTAGTTGTCACAATAATTTGACTTGTTTATTATTATCTCTAAGATACAAGTTAATCATTCCACTTCATTATATTTCATCCTATCATCAGTATCCTGATTTCTCTATTTAAAAAAGAAAATCTAATTATTTAAACTTTTTATTTTTCACAATTACCGTTAGATGTTTTATAGGTATATTATAGATATTATTTGATTGGTACTCTATTTATTATTATTGTATGCAAATTTGAGTAGCGAAACTTAGGAATCTGCTAGTAACCAATGAAATTTGCACATATCTACTAGTGAAGTGTGAGTGAAAGTCAGCATCACATCACGAAGGATATACTTACTTAAACATTTATTATTAGTAGTAGTATTCCACTTATCATTATTTATATTTTATTTAGCAAAATAAATAATAAAAAAGGTGTCCGTACCTGAAGAGATGCCCAACCCTTCCTCTCATCAGCAGCTTCGGAATCAGATTCATTAATCCAGCCCCACAGGACCCTCCTCTGTTTGAATTGGTCATAAAAAGTCTTGGAAGCATAGTATCTCCCATAATCCAATCTCAACCCGATACCCACATCCTCAGCCGGGTTATCGGGGACCCACGTGTCATTCTCCACGAAGTACCTCCCTATCGCATAGTGGTCCACCTTTGTCTCATCCAAACTAGCCTTCAACACGTGCTTCACTCCTCCCCCATTTGCTGACGTGTCCAGCCCCACTGACCCGTTCACCGCAACCGGGTAAAAGTCCACACACTCCCACATGCCCGTACCCGGAACCAGATGCAGGTAATTACGATTGAGCTCATACTGCACAAAATCGGTGGTCTTATAGACAAGTGAAATCCCCGCGTTATCCTCGACCGTTGATCCAAGCGTGACCCTCCATTTTCCATCTGGGCCAATCCATGCGGTTGTTGGGTCACGGAAGTCTTGAGGCCCAATACCGGGTGGGGGAACCATGACAGGGTTCGCATCGTATTTGACCCAATCGAGGAGAAGGGGATCGGATAGGTTGGCAGGGTATGCCAGATTTTGGACCTGCACGTGCTCATCGGTGTCGCCGGTGTAGAGCATCAGGATTCTGCCATCTGGCAAGAGGGTGGCTGAGCCGGACCATACGCCGTTGATGTCGAACCACCTGTCTCCGACCAAGGCGATGGGAAGGTAGAGCCAGTGAATCAGGTCCCTTGATACGGCATGGCCCCACGTGATGTTGCCCCACACAGCTGAATATGGGTTGTATTGATAGAATAGATGGTACCACCCCTTGTGAAACAATGGACCTGCAACCATACCTTACAAACTTACTTTTATGTCTTATTACTATTATTGGACAACCATATTTCTATTATTTCTATTTGATTTTAATTTGATTTAATTTAATAATAACATAAATTAAAATTAAATAAATAGTTAATATGTTTGGGATAGTGAAAAATAATAATTATATTTAAAATTATAATCATTTGATTGAGTGTAAATACTAAAAATATGATTATTTTAGGAAACTCTTTTTATATATTATAGTATAGATAAAGTTTATATATTTTTCATAATAGATAAATTATTTGACTAAAACAGTTTGCTCAATACAAAACGTGTTTACTTTGATGATGATAATGTTATACACGATAGCTTCAGGACGCAAACAAAATAGAGCTGGGGAAATTAAACCACATGACATGTATATATATATATATGTTAACTAAAAAGTCAAAAACGTATATTATATGGTTTTAATAGAATTGGTTTCTTTCTTTCCTCACCAAAACTTCAACGTGAAGAACTTGCCCTATCATTTCTTGAAACCCAAGGATTTGCCCAATTCAGAGTTATAAAATTCAAATTCAAACTTCTCTTGTTTCTAATCGTAGAAATAAAAGTGTGAAAAAACATACTTGAACAACTTGTTCAATTAATCATGATGGATCCAAATTAAAGGATAAACATGGGAAAAACAAGAAGCGGTGAATGAGGTGAACACGTACAGTTTAAGTTGCGTTTTATGAAATATGATTTCATTGATGTTAACCAATTCCTAATTGGCAATATATAGAAAAAGTTTATACAAAATCAGTATTAACTGTGTATAAAAACTTGCCTGTAAACTACTACACATATACATATGATGTAATTGCTTAACTATATAGGTATAGATACGAAATTATATGTAAAAGAAATTACTTTATAAGTTCAATTCTCGTATGTACGTACGTGTACAAGATGTGAACAATACGACAAGAAACTTGAATTCTTGTGCTACAATCAACAAGAAGTACCCAACGACCATCTATAGTGCATCGTCACTGCATTGTACTAATTATATACGGAACAGGTGGGTGTAAAATAAATTGGAGAAAGAAGTTGGTATCTCCATACGAAAATAGCAAATTAGGCTATAAAAATAGTACAAAATTTTACCGGTCAAAATAAACAAAAGTAGGAATTAGGTTTAAATTACTCAACTTATTAAAAAAATACACATGATTAATAATTCTATTTAAATCAAAAGTGTTAAAATAGATTTTGATGAATGGAAAAATATTGTTATCCAAGAATACGTGTAAATAATATAATTTATCGTTTTTCTATTCTCTTAAATAGCATAAACAACTCGTTGTTATATATATCTACCGAGCTTGCTATTTGAATTGTATATATATCAATCTAGCTAGCGACATATATATATATATATATATAAGCAATCTATATATCCCTCTCCTATTATTTATTGATTTATTTATTTCTAGTACTTAACTGTCTGTTTTCTCCTCAGCTTATCCTCCATTCTAACTTGGCCACGAATGATATATATATATACTAGTAGTTGTAGCTACCCTTCTTCTATTATTATTATTATTTTTTCCACTGTGTTATTTCAGTTCATTTCCATCAAAAAAATCGTGAGGTCAATATCATAATAATGCCTCTCTGTCTAGACAGATAAGAGCATTTATATATAAGTTCTTAATTATTAACTCTGCATCTAGCTATATATATATATCTCAACATGCATGCATGCATGTCACACATTAATATAGCTCCATTCCAATATATAATTGCAATTTTAACAACAATCATTATTAGTAATAATTACTCAAAAAACAGTAGTATTAGTTTTGCTAATTTTTTAAAAAATTAAAAAAGTTATGATGGATCCATTACATAGATATATCAAAATGTATGTTTTTAAGGTGAATCTTTTCTCTTTTACTATCTTAACAAGTGTCCTAAGGACTTATTGACAAAACCCTTAGTTTTTATACAGTGAAAAAGTTGGGATGGACCTATCTAAATTCTCAAAGTTATATATATATTTGGGAACTATAAGCAGCAAGCATAAAATACTGGTGATACAATATATAATATGTTGAAAATTAAAGGGTAGTTAGAAAAGACAGAAACATACATACCGTTTGGATCTGAAGCAGATTCAACCAAATTAACACCCGCAAGGAACACCAATTGAATGACGAGCAATAGCAATCCCCAAATATAATATAATATATATATATATATAGGACAATGAAACAATAGTGTTGATCAGTAGTTCTCTAATTCATCATATATCATGACTAATTAAGGATAATAACAATAAAAAAGTAGAAAAATCAGCTAGCTTGCAATTAATATGGGAATTAAGTTAATTAAGCCTTTAGCTAGCTAGCTAATTAGCTATGATATAAAAGATTGATTAAAAGGGTGGGTAGGTAGGGTTGTTACTGCACCGTTCATCCAATTCCTTGCAGGTTGAAAGTGATAAGCCGTTCTTTGCCAAGAGAGCATGGCATTAGTCCAGTTATACGGTGGCTCCTGCAGCCAATTAAGGAATAATGTGTTTGACTTTGCTGAAACCCCCTCTGCAATCCCTCTAGGCGTCATCATCTGCTTCTTCTTCATTTCTTTTAAGCCTTCTTCATCGTCATGGCTCTGTTTTATGATCAATGCAACCAATGACATTAGGAACACAACGGAACCTACTATCACAAGGACACCCTTTAAGGGTCTCCTTATTCCGCTGCCCCTCCTCCTCCTCCTCCTCGTAGAAGAACAAGAAGGAGGAGGTTCTACCAATGGAACAACGACTTGTTCATCATCATGCTGATGAGTGGTCATGTCCTCCATTACGTCAATCAATTAAGCTGGATGGGTCTTAATTTATTTATTTGATTCACATACAAGCAAGTAATACAATGCCAGTGCAAATTAAATTAAATGAAGACTAGTGAATAGCTAGCTAGCTAGAAGGACAGAACTTGAATTGAAGCTATATATAGGGATTAGGGAGAACGAAATGGAAGTATATATAGTGACACGAATGTGTTACGTTGTATTCAGATAGATGGGAGGGTAAATGTTTTATAGATGAATGTATATGTATATGTATATGTTTTGTGGTCTCATATATAGAAGGAAAGATATGACTTTAATTTAGGATATTGAATATTGAATTAAAATTCAAACATATATATACATAACTGTAATAGTCATGAGTTGTGAAATTATAATGTTAATATAATATATTGGGATGCAAAAATGTTACCCGTACACAATGGTTTCCTTGGACGGCTTTATTTGTCATTGAAAATTAAAACACTGATAATAATAATATTATGATCATGTGAGCCAATTGAATTGCTACTAATATCTTGTAGCTACCGGTCAAACAACGAGAGGTCTAAAGTAGATAGCTAGTAATGTTCATTAAGATTACTCATTAATTATATGAATATGAATAAGGCGTTTTATATTTTAATTAAAACGTTAATATATACCATTTTAATCAAAACTCAATTAGAGCGTGTTAAGAACTATGTTTCCTAATTTCAACTATAATTCTCTCCTCACGCCATCATACAATTTCTGATTTCTCTGTACATTATTAATTAATAACAGAAGCACCATACTCTATATATAACTATGAAATTATATATTCTCCCAAATTAATTTGAGAAGCCCTGGGTTTGATGAGTCTGTTGATAAATGTCGTACATCAAACAAATACGTAAAGTCTTTTTCAATAAAATAATATTATGAAAGCATATCATATCCTAACCAAATATTGTGGAAAGATTTTGATTGGGTGTCATTGTTGTGGACCATTCTAGATATAATCATATCAAAATTATTAAATGAGTTGGGCCATTGGCTTTAATTACTAACTTCCCATTGTGTCACTGGAAATTAAAACAGATCTAGAGAATATGTGTATCATCATGTATATAATTTAGTTAAACCATTTAAAAGTAATATAGTATAAGTAGCTAGGGTGGTAAATGGTAATCAATCAATCAACATAATAAAGTGTATGATGTAGCTCCATCCCATTCAGATGAGGGAGTATTATTTATCAGGTTAAATACACTAGATAGATCGATATTTATGAGTATTATTTGGATTAAATTATTTAGAATGCATGAATTGCGTGGAATTGATGATGACTAAAGTGATGATGAGAGTACAGAAGAACGAGTGAGGGAGAAAAGTGCTGAAATGTGAGCTTCACGCCATTCACCTAACCACTTGTGATTCAACAACTTTTACAGGTACGTACTTTTACACCTATGCATTTAGGCAAGTTAGTCTGGCTTTATTTCTTAGGGATAAAAGATACGTTAGTTATTGAACTCCTTGTATAAAATAGTACATAAAGTTTGTCTAAAGTAATTTTTATCCTCTAACCTAACATGCCGCTAATTTAATTTAAAGCTTTAGACTTATCTAAGCTTAGCACATCTTATCATGTTTCTCAAATAAAACACATTTTCAAGCTTTCACCATTATAAAATAAAAACAAGGTCAAATTAGTAAAAGTCAAAGATGTTTTACTTTTTGCCGCGAGTGTTTAGGTTCTGATATTAACCAACCTAGAATATTAGATTGGAGGAGCAAATGACCAAGTTATATTAGGTGAATGTTTAACATAAAAAGTAACTGTGTATCATATATGCTACTAAATGAATTGGATACATTTTTCTAAAGCCTATACCTGATATATTGATTAATGAAGTATAAACAACTATTGGATACATCTTGCTTGACAAGTCACTCTCGCAAATAGCAAAGTGAAAAGGTTGATCCGTCCATTCAATAACATGTATACATTATTACTATGAATTATATAACACGTAATAAATGCAATAATGAAAACGAAAATAACTTCTATAAGTATGTGTTTAAGAAAGAGAGGAGGAATAGATAATTTCATCTCCTTTTCTTGTTTTATTGTTTTGTGCAAGGATTTCATCTCTCACTTTAACTTAAATATACAAAAGTGGCTTCACCTTAACCCGCAGCTATCGTTCCATTTACATTAACTGACAAAAACGTTGTTGGAATAACAAAATTCATGCCAGATCTGGTGTATGTCATACCAATACTTTCGGCAAGTAAGGAAAATAGAACATTGATTTGGTCCAAAACTATGATCTGGATCCTCAAATACATACATTTCTTATAACAGAGCACGTTAAGATTATTTAATTTCTAAGAAACTCTCAAGTTGCTTATATCCCATATGAAAAGAAATGTTGTTCGTCTCCCATTGCAATGTTCTCTAAATTGTACAAAATCGGGTAGAACTTGTTTCCCTTCTTCATTGGGCAATGCAATATATATATACTATATCACAGCCATATAATAATATTGTATAAAAAATCAGGCAACAGATAATAAAAAGAATTAACGAATGAATGATTGCATATGTATGTAACTCCCGGTTTAGTGGTTAGATACAGAGAGACCAAAACTGAAGCAATAATAGATCAAAATACCAATACTCTTTTTTTCTGAATAAAAAAGAAAGAAGGAAGAAAAAAATCTCGGCGTATTTGGTTTTAAGACAGACATATATATATAAATACGAGCCAAGAATTTACAGTTACGACGGGAGCTTTGAACAGAACAACAAGGTTGTTGGTGCTACGACCAATATAAGAAGAAGGAGAAGAGGTCTTCTGTGCGCAAATCTGGTGACTGCAGGAAGAAACCTCTTTGATATGTTTCCTAGAAAACCCAAAATCGAAAACATGAGGCTGTTCTGAACTTGTTTATTACTATATCATCATATCATAGTATAGTAGTATATATAGTATAGTATAGTATAGCAGAGCATGTTCCTCCTCTATACACAACTACTATATAAGGCTTTTTAGGGAGCTTGACTTCCATACCACAAGTGCCTTTAGAAATTCCATGACCTGCACACAAAAAACCACACAACCAGTTACCAACAGAATAACATTTACACACACCTACCTAGCTATTGCAGTTTCAGTTTGCAAGGAATCTTACCTCTGATGGATCACGAAGAGAGTACACAGCGTTGCTTTCGCTTTCCTTTGGCGCTGAAGACACTATGATCCCATAACCTCTGTTCCCCTCTCTCAGAACCTGTCACGGTTCATTTCATATCAGTATTCAAGAATTCAACAGCGCAAAAAGCAAAAGGAAAGGACAAGTGGAAACAATATCTCACCTTGAATGCATCTTCATCTGTTCGGTCATCTCCAATATATATCGGAAGTACATCATCGCAATTGCTAAGGCCTACAAAACCACATTTCCAACGTCACATACTGCAAAAACAGAAACCACTCTTGTTTCTAAAGAGAGTAAACTTATCCTAGTTATACAATATAAAATGAACTCACCAAGTGACTCGAGCAAAAATGTGACAGCTTTTCCTTTATCCCAGTTGATCACTGGTCGGACCTCTAAAACCTGAAAATAATAGTAAGCATAAATTACAAAACCCTGTATAAGATATGGAATAGTTAAATGAATCTCCTGTAGAGTCAAAAGAGTTAACTCTAAAAAATGTACCTTGCGCCCAAAAGTAAGTCGTAAACGCGGATAGCCCTTCAGAACATCATTGACACATTGCCACACCATATCCCAACTCTGTGCATTACATTGACAAAAAGTAAAAAAATCAACAAAAATTTAAAGGTGACAAGTTGTCAAAGGAGCAAATAATTCAGACTCCCACGCTCTCGGCTAACATACTAATTATTAAGCCACAGAACAAGAGTCAATACCTTATCATCCACATTGCGGTAATGTACGGACACACAAAATTTATTGTTCTCAACTTTTGCTCCTTTGATGTCTTTCGTGATCTCGACAAGAGACTTGTATACCTGCTCAAGCATAAGTCACTCAGGATATATTGTCCCAATGAAGGAAAAAAAAATAACTGAAAGGTGATTCACAATAGTATATTTCAAAAATACCTACCTCATCAATCATGGGTAAGAATTCAGCAGCAGGTTGGAATAAATTAACTTCCTTACCCTGTAAGTTTATATATCACAACAGAGGCCATTAAGTACAGTATTTCTGTAGAAAGAAACTGAGGGGGAAAAAAAGACATATTCAGAAACAGATTACAGATAGAAATCCTTAGCCACAGTACCTGCTTGTCAGTAGACCTAATGGTACAATTAGGGTGGTTATCAGGTACAGACTGCCTAACAGGACCAATAATGTCCATACCATGACTACCAGCATAATAGAGTTCTGTTAGTCCTACAAATTCATGTACCTGAGCCAATAGGGTATAATTGAAGTTAGAACCAAATCTTAAAAAGAAGAAGGAAGCTTGTTCTGTACTAGTGTATAAGCAATTATGTCCATAAAATAAGAGAAATATAAAAGTGGGAAAAAAGGTTCTCTGTTATAAATCATATGCAGTTGTTAAACTACCTTATCGCGACTTCTCCCACTGATTATAGCTGTAGGAAAATATTCCGCAACTTTTTTGACAGCAGCACGCATCTGAAGAAGTTAAAGGATCAGACTCAGGGAAAGAAGAGTGAGAAAAGGAAAAATTCCATTTGAACTTCAGGAGAAGATTACATACATTGTCGGACATGAAAGCACAGTCAGGATTATCCACAATAGGAGAAAGAGTTCCATCATAATCCAGAAACAATGCTATTCTCTTGCCTTTTGCATAGTTTGTAATTTGCTCAAACGATGTAAGTGCTGACGGATACTTCAGCTGTAAAATCAACAAAATCGGAAAAGAAGCAGCATAAGTAACCCGCGCATTGTAGAACTCAGAAATCAATCCAAAGGGAAGCATGCAATACCAGCCAGTTAAAATAATCATGATCAGATGATGCAAACCCATGAACATCCTTTGCTATCTTCCTGGGTGGAGGAGAAGATGATTTCATAGCATCCAACCATCCACTGGAACGAACATCTTCAAGAATTCCAGTTTTCTTCCTTGGGATCGTCAATAGCATGCCATGTGAAAAGGTTGCCCCAGTAGGCGAGTAAGGCAATAAACTGGAAGGAACACCCAGTCTTGACTTTGTTATGGGTGCAGCATCAGTGAGAACAGGGGTGTGATTTGACTTCAAGTCCATGGGATCCAGGTTTGTAAACCAGTTGATATTGCAGAACTAATGTATGAGATTTAAGCAGTATTGAGATCCAATTGAACTGATATCTTTCAGATTCCCACTTTACCCAACTCTTTTATCAATAAAAAACCACCTTTTTAATGTTTTCTTGTCACTGCTCTTGGGGTAAGAGTCCATCAACTGCAGAGCTCCTGAAAATTATGATCATACAATTCACTCAGTTTAAAGACATTATCAAGTAACAGATCAATTGAAGCAGGCGGCGCTCGATTATGAAACCAACTTTTCATTTTCCTATCAATTCTTAGAAGAAAAAAACATGAGTTTCCAACTCGCAATGGAAATCGTGGTTTTCAAAAGTAGAAAAAAGTATGGACACCAAACAGTGTGCAGCCTCCAACAGAAATGGAAAACTAATAGCAGGTCTGACATATGTAAGGGAAAACAGTGCAGATGAATATGCTAGGGTCAATGTAAAACTATTAAATAACAAATATCCTTTAGATGTACAGAATATTACACTCTGAAACACATGAAGCATCCAGAACTAAAACTAGGGAGCAGGGAGGTAGAAGTGTGAGGAGGCGCAGCTATAGGAACTATTGTTATCACAAGCAAAATTATATATAGCTTGAATTTGTTTTAGCCATGTAAAACAAAAGAAAAAATATATTAAAAGCTAAAACCAAGGAAGTGACATTGATTCTTTCTTTCATTTATTTATTCATTTTTGAAAGGATTCTTCCCATTAATGATTGGTCCAAAATTGCAGTTCACAACAATCCAAACAAAGACAGTAAAGGCCCCATCCTACTTTTAGTGAACTAACTAAAATACGCAAAGCACAACTTGGCATTAGTTGACAACTTTACATTATTGAGGCTGACCTTGAACCATGATTAAGTAATTCATTAGGATCATGTAAATTCATGTACTCGTACCAGAAGAAAAAGCAACTATATCAAGTTCATGTACTTTGAAGTCCAATATTCTTGCATGGTTTCGTAATTGAACTTAACAAAGGTAAAAGGAACGATTAACAACCGGTGATTCTACTCTCACATCATATGTCCCTCCACTATCTAATTAACACAAAAGGGTAAAAAATGGGGCAAGGGGGAATCTCATGGACTACGTCAACGTGTAATTAAGCATGAAATTTTTTCCTTCATTTTTTATCCCTCTCACCCTAAAGATCAAAACATGAAAAGCACTTTCAAGCTTAATACTATAGGACTGTGCAGCATGAAAGATTTGACCAGTAAGAACTCCGAACAACAATGAACTCCTGCTGAAGATATTAGTTCAAGAGGTATAAGTTACAAATGTAGACTGCTATGGTAATTGATAAATGATGTAACAGTTACTTCAATCATCAACCACATCCACTGAGCAAAACAGAAATCACCAGGAAAAAAAAGACTAGAACATTATGCAGAACAAATATCAAGAGATGCAAAACAGCACTGAAATATCCGAACTGACTAAAGATGGAGGGGGAAAATCCAACTAACATCAAGAAGCAAACAAAATAGAAAGTATGAACAGCATGAGTGTGTTAGTAAAAAATTAATCAGAGACTAATTTGGTGCATGATGAAGCCGTACAACCCCACCAAGTGGACAGCCAAAGAAAAACAATACCATATGCAACCACACATCATGGGCCTACAAAGCATGGCATCCAATAATACACAGGGACCCAGCTACACATAAAGATTCTGCAATGAAATAGACAAACTGACATAGAACAACAAAAATTAGTAAAGAATTTAAAAAAATGGAAAACTTGTATCACAAATTTTTCACTTCAAACTTGTAAATTCTGGCGTACAAGTATTTTTCTAAGTATATAAAGAGAAAAGAAAAAATTCCAGAAGGAAAAACCACATAGACTAGTAAAAATTGAACATGGACCGTGTCGGATTCACAACTTGACTATTTTGCTCATTTTTCTTCGCAATTTACTTAACTTTTTAAACAGTTCATAACAGTTTACATGACTAAGACAACAAAAACAAACAATTAGACTGAGGAAAAAATCAAGGGTGAAAACAAATAACAACATCACATCAGCTTAATCAATAACAGCTCTATAGGCAGACAAATCAGAATCAGTTCTCCACTGTTTCCATCTCGTGGTCGGAAAATAATAATAATAATAATAATAATAAACTGAAAAAACCGAATTAACCAATCATGCAACGAACGGTCAAAGTAAACGATGGTTTGCTGGAAAAAGAAAGAGGGAAAAAAATTAAATTTAACTAAAAAAAAAGGTGTCACAGACTCTGACCAGCTCCCAAATCTTCTAATATGAGATTAAACAATGATTAAAAGCGAAGGTAACACGAAAGAATCACAAGTCAAAATGCCACCGACCCTTTTGAATGTCAAGCAATTTAACCCAAGCAGCATAGAAAATAAACATAACAGAGAAACTAAAGAAATTAAAAAAAAAAAAAACAATACCCCAAAAAAAGGGAACCCAACTTTCAGAATCTCGATTAGAAAAGCGCTTTAAGAATCAGAAAGTGAGACCCTTTATTGAGAAAGTTAAAACCCTTTTAAGAGAAATAGAGATAAGAAGAAAGTGGGATTACCTAATAAACGAGCTCCAACCACGGGAAGAATGAAACGAGATTGGTCATGAATCTTTCAGAATGCAGATTTTGTAGCCCGAGAAATAAAACCCTTAAAAAATTAAATAAGAAAAGGAAAAAAAACAGCAAAAGTTAGAAGGGGTATATACCAAATTAAAGCCAGAGAAACCGATATTTAGAGTTTGGCAGCCAACAAAGCAGAACGAAATAATAAAAGGAAAAAACAGAAAACCCAGAAACCCACAAACGACACAGAGCCCACACCTTGTTTGGCACAAAATATCAGCTGAAAATGCCTTTTTGGAGTAAAATTCTCGGCAGCCAAACAGGCAGAGAGACAGTAGGGAAGGCAATGTGTTAAGTGCGCGTTTGGGTGGAGAATAAGCAAGGAAAATGAGATATTCACCTGAAAAAGCGAGAGCCAAACAAGCCCTAAGCAGCGAGGGAGGGAATGGGGGTTAAGAAGTAGAAACTAGAAAGAGGGGTTGTGATAGTAGATATAGGAACAAGAGAGTGTGTGCGTTTTTGTGTGTGTGTGTGAATCTGAACAAGAAAAGAAAAAAAAAAAAAAAGCGGTGTGCTAAGCAAGGCTAAGAAAGAGCGTAAGCGGCGAAGGAAGGAGCGAATAAGAATAAAAATTATAAATAGAGAGAAAAGAGAAAAGAGAAGAAGAGAGGGTAAATGGGGATTGCGTATTTATAGCGTTTCGGACCTCACGAAGCGTGCTTCACAAGGAAACCTCTCTCGGTTGTTGAATTAGGAAACACCACACCCACCAATAAAAATACATACACCCAGCCTCTATTCAACTCTCACTCTCGCCGGAGCGCGTCCCCTTCACCTCCAACCACGATGGCGCGTCGCTTCCTTCTCATCGCTGCTCAACACCAAAGATTTGATCTTATTGGTTTGCGAACCTTCTTATATCAGTAAGTACTACCATTACTGCTTACCATCAATTTTATTTTAAATGAATTCATTTTATTCACCGTATAATAAATTGAATCTAATTAAGATGTACGGATAATATAAAAGATTTTATATTATTAATAAATTATATATATTGATTTATAATATTTTAGTTAATAAATATCTAGGTTAAAGATTTTACTAATATATCAATGTATGATTGGATATTTACTAAAATAACTTAGTATTAACAATGAATTGAAATTAAATTTTAATAATTTTGCTATTTGTTTTCAAATGTAAATCATCTCATGTTATTTTTACTTACTTGGAACAACATAAATTAGTAAAGGGTTATTAAAAAATTTAAAACTTGCATGACAAACTTTTAACCATGACTTTTAGGTTGTTATAAATAAGATATATAGTTAAATATCTATATAAAATATCTTTATATAAATAATGTGTACAAAATGTTAGAGACACATAAGTTTTTGTCATTATTAACTTGTAGTCAAGAATAATATGCTGTGTTATTTAACTTATACAAGTTAATGAGTTTTGTGATTTTTTTAGTATTTAATTTATGAAGTGCATAAATTTTTTACATGATTATTTAATTATATGTATATGCTACCACGTTAATTATGATGATATTTTCTCTCACATACTAACTTAAAAGTCATACAAATATAGAATTTAAATTTGATGATAATATAAAATATTTTTACATTGTCAGTACATTAAAATTAAACTCATAATTTATACATGGACACCAGTAAATTATTTTCAGCCAATAGAAATATAAGAAGGTGGACAATCATAAAAAGTTATTTATTATAATTTGATATATTTTTCAATTGATATGAAATAATTTTGCACATGTAAATGCATGCTTTTTTATGGGAAATATTGGTGCACTAGAAGAAAATTAGTGAATAAATTGTGTATAACATATAATACTAATATGCATAACGAATATTTAATATTATGCACATCATATATAACATGTTGTAACATTATTTTTCTTTACAACATGTGATACTATTGTACATAATATATAATATATGTTGTGTGCAACATGTAATATATATTGTGCACATTATATAATACTTATTGTGCATAATATTAATTGTTTTGGATGTTTTTTATTCCCACAAGTGAAAGATTTTTCATTTTTGTTGAATGATATATTTATTTCTTAGAGTTTAATTTTTCATGCATTGATAGCATAAATGTATTTTATACTATCATCTAATTAAAATATTTAATTTATATGACTTTTTAGATAATAAAAAGGATAAAATATTATCATAACTAATATAACAATATATGATTTGATGATTATATAAACAGTTGTACACTAAAATTAAATCCTACTATTTCTTATCGGTGATAAAAAATACAGACATTGTTTTTGTTATACGATGATCTGATACCGTGGGCATATTATATTTGCGAAGAAGGGGGTGGGTCCTGTGGTAGTATCTGGGGACACGTGGCGGCGCGAGTTGGCGGCAAGCGCGTGGGGACACGTGTAAATGAATAGACGTCGACGTGGCCACGTTGTGGGGCGGGGCCCGCCACGTATGTACGCGAGCGTGTTGTCCCTTTCCTGTGGAACGAGTGGTACTCGTCGGTGACGGTGGGGATTGTCCCTCGCACCCACTGAGATGCTCCCACGTGGCATCCGTGGGGTCCACCTCTTGAGCAAAGACCCCCATGATGATGGGCCTTCATGCATGCACCACCATTGCACCCCCCAACAAACGCAGCCTCTCAGGGTTACTACTCCTCTATCTATCTATGTCCAATTTATTTATTTATCCACATTAATTATAAAATGGAGTGGAGTGTGAAAAGATTAATGTATATATATTCAATCAAAATATTGGTGGTAGGTTTAATTAACTAACTAGTATTATTATTATATGTCTTGTGTAGCTCTGATGCAAATGTTTATTTATATATATATGTCGACTGAGTGAGGTGGTCACTTGTCAGCTTTGTTAATGGCATTAAGAAAACGGTTATCAAGCAAAACCAAAAAGTCAGTTATATGAAGCAATTAGCGTGCGTAACTCTGTTTCCATTTATTATTATTATTATTATTTTGTTCCTTCTATGATGCAACAAGCTATGTGCATATCAAAAAGCAATATGCTTAATACTTTCAACGAAAGATACCTACATACATACACATATATGCAAGCTAATTAAGGCTTACACTCACAATAAGTAATTTAAGCAGTACACAACTTTGAATTTTGATTGTGGATTTAAGAATCTCCTAGTTCGTCACGATATGCAAAGCTTGCTTTTATAAAAGACAAACCTTAGCTTGACTCTAGACCAAATTCAAAGGGTTCTTCAAATTCTATTGTTATTGTTTTATGAAAATATATATATAATATAGACAAGTTTGTTTTACCTTTACAAGAAAAAAAGAAAGAAACGATCATCAATGACGTATATATTGTGTGGGTCGTTTGTGTTGTTTGTTATTATATATATTTGTCTACGCAGTACCAAAGGAAAATAATTCTTAATTATTCGAATGAGACCTTAATTATTATAAACTTGCAGAAGCTATAAACATTTCTTTTTCATACCCATATACAAAGAATTAAAGAAAATTAAAATAAATGAGTTTCCCTTCTAACTTGCAAGAGGTGTAATGTAAAAAGTTTTAAAAAATAAAGACGTGTATCTTGTATATCTATTTTATATATGTTTTTTTTTCTTAAAAAAAATAACAGAACATTCGCGTTAATGTCTGTGAAGGTTCTCCTAATTTCTGTTGCTTCACTAACATCAATTTAGTTTACAGTCTCCATCAATTCATAATTTTCAGGGTAGGCCCGATACCAAATATTCAACTGAATAATTTGGACAAAATAATAGCTTAAAATTTAAAAGAGCTATAATCCAAATATTCTTTTCAATTACAATTATTTTGGCGAGTTAAAAAAGATACAGAAATACAGCACTGCCAAAAAAAAAAAACAATGGCGTACACAAACCAACAAAAAATTAAATAAATTATAGGTGCAATCATAAATTCAGTTATATTATGGGCAATTAATTGTTTTATTCACAGACACAATAATGTATATATTATGTGCTTATTCGAATGTCCTTTTCTCTTGATGTTTCTTAAAATAAATCTAATTGAGTTTTGGTTCGGGCCAATGTTTATTAGCACGAAATCCTTGCATAATTCACATACATATTGTTATATAACCATTATTGCCTTCAACAGCAGTGGACGGTGGAAACTTCACCAAGTACTAAACATTATTGTATTATATTATATAATAATCAGTTTTTCATTTTTAATATCCAATATAATAATATACATTATTTTACTTCTAAACCCTAGCTTATTTAATAATGCACATATATAAATATAATGTGTATTTGTAAATACATAATAACAATTTTCATGGTTGATGCAATGCCTCAATCTCGATTGAACCTATCCTATCTGTAAATGGCTCCCTCAAATTTAATTTGGTTGCTATTGTTTACCTTTTCTACGTGCAATTACCTACATTTATTTTTATTATTATTGAATTTTAATATGATTTGATTTTTAAAATAAAATAAAAGTATAATCCGGACAAATTTCTTTTAATAGACAGTTGATCTAGCTATGAGGGGAAGGTGGAGCTAGAGATTACAATAAATACACTGTAGGTTTTACCTGTTTATGCAAACTGGCCTCTTTTTTATTAATTTAATATATGAGAGTAGTTTTCATGAAACCAACTTGCACATAGACATATATTCTTAGCAACTTACAAGAAAAAAAAAGCCCACAATTATTGTGTTACGTATCTAGTCAATGCAATTATTGTACAACAAACTCTTTTTTTATTTGTTTATTTAATTTTTTTTGGCGAACTTCTCAATAGCAATACCTGTATTTGTGCATAAATTCATACAAATTATTAATTCAAGGATACATCATGACCATTTTCTTCAATTCAGCACAAAAATTGAAGTGCTGAAAAGATCTGTGCAAGTGGAGTTTCTCCTGAAATATCAGCTAGATTGTATTTTTATTCAATAAAAGAATAAGATTCAAGAATAAAATTTAGGATTGTTTGAAATGTCAATCAAATAGAGCACAGTACAATAGGCATTCCATGATTGTTTAATAATATTTCTATGCATAATTGCAACCACCAACTTCTGCCTCCCGCATAAATGATACGACTCCTTCGTTTGTTTGTTTGTTTGCTTTTCATCTCCTTTGGTAGATCGATCGAGAATCAACTTTTTCAATTTCGCTAACTTAACGGACACAATTGTGGGCAGAGAATCTGTTTCTCATTTTAATTTTTGGAGATCAAAGAATCATCTGTATGAACAATGAATATGAACATGTTACAAATAGATGTATAAGCAACGAAAATGTAAGATTGAATGTTAAAAAATGTAAGAGTCAACTATTAGAGTGTGTATGTATTTAATTACTACTCACCCCTTGTTTAACATGTTGTTGGTAAACAATACTAATATACATAATTAATCAGGCATTTGACACATGCTTATATTAAATTGTAGTAATCTCTTAATATTAAAATGTAGGTACGTGGATTTATTATTATAATATTATATTGATTGCTGTGAAAATCAAATGCATAAAGATTCCAAGCTCCAGGTCAGGATTGCGTGTACGCGGGAACTATAAATTGACCCAAAATATGATACTATAATTTAGCTTGGTTTCATGACAAAATAATAATAATAATAAGAACTTTATTGATAAGTATTTTTAAATGTTAAGAACATTTAAAATATAATGAATTATATACATAAAATAGAAAAATATATTTTTATTATGTTAATAAATATCATCTATTAATAAAATATTAATAAGAAATGAAAAAAGGTAGTAGTGAATTAGGGAAAAGGAAAGAGGACGGCACGTGTGGGAGAGGAAGGGACCCAGTCCGCGCTGGCGACACGGGTATGTCAAATATGCTGACGTCACCATACTGACCAAAATAGAAAGTCTCAACCCCTTCTACCTTAGGTTTCATAGCTCCTACGAATTGGGTTTGCCCTAAACCTCACTCCTCTTAATATCAATTAAAGCATTGTTGGAGGTACAACAAAAAAATCAGTTAAAACAGTTAACAAATAAAAATTTGGGTTACAATTATTCAGCTCATTAAAAATATATTTATGATTAAAATGTTATTTGGGCCATAAAATAAGAAATGAACTTTGTTGACTATTTTGGCTAATTTTTTTTGTTGTTCTCCAAATATTTATGTATCAATTATCACTCCTCTCAAATATTACTAATTCTTTTAATAAATTTTTTTATTAATTTTAAGATCTTCTTCATCTAAATATCAATCTCTACGAACAAAATAAAATAAAAAAATCAATTGATTTCAAAACATTAGGCAATGTAGGGCCAGTTGCACTTTTTTTTAACTTTTTATAAGTTATAAGTTATTGAATAGATGTTTAGATTAATTTTTATATAATTTTTAACTTTTTAAAAAGTTATTTTAAATGCTTATTGAAGAAATTAAAATATTTAATTTTTTCAAAAAGTTTTTGCACAATTTTTTAAAAACAACCACTACAAATTAAAATAAGCACTTATATTATTTTACTTACAAACATAAAATAACTTTTTTAAAAGTTATTTATTATTGAAGTTCTTATTAAAAAATTCTTTATGTATAAGGATTTAATCAAGCTTTTTATCCAAATTGATAAAGAACAAATATTTGCAAAAATCAAGGGCGTAAAATTAGGTGGAACCTTACAGGTCATGAGGACGTATTTGAAGGGGCACATCAGAGCAGAGCAGAGCAGACCAAAATCCAAGTAGACTTTAATATAGAGAGAGTCTAGAAACTACAAAGAAGCACCCTCCCTCGTGGCCTATACGCTATATATGACATACACTAGTATTTTTCAATGCCAAAATCTAGGCTAGACTAGACTAGACTGGAGGTAGTTTGCTGAATTAAATATATGCTGTTCTAGAATACATAGGTGAAATGAAATAGAGCCTCTTCTCTTTTTTATGCCAACACCAAAACAAACGGGACATGCATTTTCTCTTCCTCTCAATTTATTTTACATTACATGCATTTATATATGCAATGCACCGCATTAATGCAACCTATTATACTATATTTACCCAGTCATTCACTGAGTAGACCATGCATGGCAATATATATATATATATATATATTAATAAGTTGTAGGTTCACATCTCTATTTATTTGTTTAATTTCAGTAAATATAAATTTGTTTAACCATTTTTTAAGTTTAGTGGTTTTTATGTCTTGAATTAAAACACCATCCTTTTACCCTAATTTGTTTACAGATTACAACATGCAAGTTGTTGGTTATTCAACAAATTTTTTTTCCCCATTTTTCAAACATACAAGCAGGCACTTTTTTATTTTATTTTAAATTCTATATAAAATTTAGTTTTATATTGTTCTTAAAAGTTAAAATAAACACTCTCTTATTTCAAATTAAATCAGTCAACCCTAACTAAGGGTTGTCTTATTGAATGGAGTTGATTGCTTGCATAAATCAAATGATACCACAAAATTGTAGCATAAATTTATGTTACTTCACGTTAAATTAGTAAATTAAAATCTAGTGAAGTTTAAAGTAATTTACTTTGAGAAAAGTAAATTAAAGTCGGGTACAAGTGGGTAGGTGTAACATCTACAACACATGTTACATGCATGCCTTATATTATTTTGTTGATTTGCAGACACAACACAACCCTTTCCACCATAGTATGATATCATAGTGCAATCCCATTATTTTTCAACCAAGAATTTTCGAAGCGTGCGTGCGTGTATGGTGTGTCATAACTATTGAAATTAACCAATGATATATAATAAAATGATATGAATCACGATCAAAAATATATATACATATATATAAGTGCATGGCTAGTGATTATATAGTGGTGCTGTACCTACCAAAAGGAGGTTGAGGGGCAAGTACAAATGAGAGTGGTTGGTTCCCTCAAATCTCCAGCTGGAACTATGTCACTGCCAGCTTCAATCCCATGCATCAAATCAAAACAAAACAAAAGACCTCCCCTTTTCATTTTCTTTCTATAAAATTAATTTACTTAGCATAAGTTTGGTAAAACCTTTTATTGAAATGCTTTTATTTTTAAAACTTAGAGCTTATATTTTGTATTTAATAAATTTAAAAATTGAACAACTTTTGCTTTTAACTCTTGAGAGAATGATATTCTTGATAGCCATAAAAAATAGTTTTTCATAGCTAACTTAAGTTCTATAAAATTAAAATTATATAAATGACTCTCATTTATAGGAACTTTATTATGATTATTTTATATGTTGAGAGACACTTCTATATTATTTTACCAAATATTATAATGATATTTTCTATATTGAAAATAATTTTTATATTATTTTATCAAATAATACTATTATCACTATCTAAAAGTAGCTTTTTAAACATTCTAGAAGCATTACCAAACTTAACCTTTCTATGCTCATTTATCACCCCAATTATCTCCCACACATTTTGTTCATGTTTTGCTATTTGTATGTTGAACATGGAGAAATGACTTTTCAAAACTTTTCTTGGTATATGTAACATTCAAAATTTTATTTATTATTATATGAAGTGTATGTTCTACTTAATAAAATATGTATTCCACTCAATAATAAATAAAAATATTTGTTAGTATAGAGATCAAGAAAAAATGAGTATAAATAATATTTACCTTCCTTGAAATTTATGAAAATTACATTTAACCCCAAATTTGCTACAAATTGATACTCTGCTATATTGTCTTGTATCAGTGACAATTTAGTTAACCATAATTAAAATATATACATACACATATGGGTAAATAACATAAACTATTCTAGAGGTTTTACTGAATTGATTTCACGTGGTAAATTACTTAGCGAGCTAATTACAACAATACCTCTTGAAACTCGATGAAATTCACTTAATTCCCCATATTTGGAAGATTTGCCAGAAGAGTCTAAGATTATAATATAGCATCACCCCACCATCCCTCAAATTTGTAGAATCATTATATTTTAATTATTCCTCTTTCTAAGTTTATAAAACTATTGTACTGCAATGGCATGTCCATGTTACCAAAATATACATAGGAGAGTCCAGATAAATTCCATAAAACTTCGTAGGAACATAGCCTTTTGAAAAATTAAAGATAACTATTTACTATTGGAAAATATTGGTATGGAAGAACATGATGATCGCAACCTTTTTTTTGTTTTTTGTTTTTGGGTCAGAACATATGCCTAGAAGTGGGATTGCACGAGGCATTGGCCCATTTCTAATTACATTGGATTATAATTATTTGTTTACCTGCTTACCACACTATTTTTCCTTTTTATTTTGTTGGGTTAAGTAGGCCCATTTTCAACACAATAAAAATTAAAAAAAAAATGTCAAAATAACATGTATGACATGTTATATATATCACATGTTGCAACATTATCTTTCTTTATAACATGTGATAATATTGTGCATGATGTGATATATTCTATATGTAACATATATGTTATGCACATTATATAATACTTGTTTTGCATAACATATTAATTATTTTAAATGTTTTTTCATTATACACATAACAATACTCTAATTAAAATTGAGTGATGCTAAATGAACCATACAAAACCAGCCCAACCAGCCAATATATGAGATTTTGAGCCATAATTACTCAGCCCATTACAATTTCAATGATTATTTGGGCTAAAACCAAAGCAAAAATAGGGCTGATTTTTCATTGTCCATTAGCATTATTGATTAAGATTATATGATTAGCATTGAAATGAGATGGCACCAAATTAACAAACTCCTGACTTGTTAAATGAAACATCACAAACCATAAGCCAGTCTCTTCATTCAGATAGTGCTTCGAGTTCAGAAAGACAAGCAAAAGAAAACATTAGAAGAAGAAAGCTTTAACGTCACGAAATCTCAAGTACGTCTAGGAACAAACTAGAAGAGCAGAGGGAAAGAGCACATAAATATTGATTCCATGTCGTCTGTCAGTCACAGGCATGCCTCAAAGCTGCTGCTGCTGTTCTCTGCTTCGTCAAGCATTTGCACGACCTGTCGGACGCCTTCTTCAATTTCCTTCCGGATGACTCCATCAGGCATATCAAATGTCCTTCTTTTTAAGGACAGTGATCTTCCATTCGGCTGGGGATCTACCACATCAAGCATTGCTTCAAGCTCATCCACCATTGACCTCTTTGCAGATCGCACCATCCGATCAACTCCCTATAACACCAACAAGTGAAACAAACTAACTATCAGATAAACTGATGAATGCTAATACTTTTGTTGTTTATGCGCTCAATGTTGAACAATTCCTAAATATTTATCTTAATTATGACACGTAGAAGGCGGATCCAGGATGGTTTTACAAATGTTAAACAGAGGTAAGAAGATGAGCTTGGAGATCTAGAGGGTAGAGAGATATTGAGAATTTGGAGATTACTACCTCTATGGCATCAACTGTGAGTAGCAAGACAATGATTTTCTCCGAAAACCTCTGGCGTTCCTCTGCATCACGAGCTATATGACGACGGTAGGAAAAGTTATTGAACTGAGCCCTGAGTTCCTTTAACTTGGATTTTGCAACAGCCAGTTCTCTAAGGGCGCGAAGTGCTTTTGATCTACGGATCAAATAAGCTCTAAAGCTGATTTGGATCATCAGTGCAGCATCTTGAGGAGATAATTCCTTCTTTTTGCCCCTGTTATTTTGCACAGCTCCAAACCTCTTTGAAAATGCCTTTTTCAACAAGAAAATTAGATTAGATGAAGAACTCAGCATGCTAAAATGTTTAAAATTTCAATTACGGTATCATTTATTTATGTCATACAATCCATTACAAATATAGAGGTAAAAGTGA
The DNA here is from genome assembly GCA_013621005.1 of Aeschynomene evenia. Lineage (NCBI taxonomy): Eukaryota > Viridiplantae > Streptophyta > Magnoliopsida > Fabales > Fabaceae > Aeschynomene > Aeschynomene evenia. Next base: position 34,657,097 of record CM024266.1, on the reverse strand, counting down.
AAAACAGCTAATATCCCATTCCCATATACTTACAGGCATCCTTATTTGATAATCATAATACAACAGTATCTATCAGAAGAAGAATCATGGTTAAGGGGACATAATTCATCCTTAGAATTTGAATTACAATTTATAAACATAAGTTCCAGTCCTCTGTCACGATTAAATAAAAAGGAAAGAAAATAGCAATGCATATCCTACCCCATTGAGCAATAACTTGCAGCAGGAAGTCAGGACACAGAAAAATGAGAACTGTCAAATAAATATATAAAAAAGCACTTCATCGTAACATCCTTAACTACTTATGCAACCTAGTTGTAAGAATCAACGTTGGCAATGAAACACGATTATTTTCTCCTTGAAATTTTGAGAGGTTTCCATTAAAAGCAAAAACCTGAACAGAACAACGGAACAACTGCATGCTCTTATGAAATGCAAAAGCATGAAACAAGCAATTGAACATTAGACAGCAGTTCCAAGTTGGTGAGCTCGAAATGGTGCCTGCGTTTCTAAGCTTAAATGATGCTGATTTTTAACCCAATAACCATAGTAGGCAATCTCTGTCTCCGATAGCGGAGCAGAGTGAAGTGGCCGACGCCAAAAATGCTATAGCAGGATGGCAGCCATTTGATCAAAACTAACTAATTATAGTGCAATATATGTAACGTTTGTAAATGTTCAAAAATAAGAAATCACCCACAACTCAACTCATTCAATTGAATGATAACAAACAAGTCATAATCTAACACCATGCAATCACCATAAACCCACTCCTATGCATAAATATGAAATTCCAAGGACATCAAAAACATATAAAAGACAACACCATCAAGTAGCATAACAGCAGCAAAATATACAAAACAGCACCAAATCCTAATTAAACTTAAGTCTCTAAAAGCTAGAAAAAAGAGGAAACTATAAGAGGATAAAAACCGAACATAAAATTTACTCAAACCAAAAACATTAAGCTAGCATGATAATCAAATTCAAAGCTCAAAACTCAAAAGCGTTTGATCTACCAAACCTGTCTCAAAACCACAGTTCTATGATCATTGGGCTCTTCAATCTCCACAATGCGCAATGCACTCCCTTTCTTCTTTTCCTTCTCCTTCTCCTTCAATTTCTCCTTCTCCTTCTCCTTCTTCTTCTCAGCATCTCCACTCTCAACCTCAAACGTGTACTTCCTCGTGCTCCCACACTCCTCTCCCTTTCCCTTGATCTCCGCCGTCCATTTGATGTTCCTCGCCGCAGCAGCCTTCACCCTCTTCCTCTCCTCTTCCTCGACGATCTCCGCCACCCACTTGTACTTCCTGTCAAACCCGTTCCTCTCCGCTCCCTTGATCTCCGCCGTCCATGTGTACTTTCGATTTCCGATACCGCTCCCGCCGATGCCGTAGCTCTTCGCACCGAGGAGGCGATCAAATCGGTACTCCAGCTCGGAGACCCGGTCCGACAGGTTCTGCAGGACCAACTCGGTACCGAGCTGCCTGTCGACACGGTGCTGAACCCGCCGGAGCGCCAACGACGGCGGAACAACCAGATCAGTGCATGTGTCGAAGAGATCGAGCTCGAGGGAGTCTTCGATGAAGGAAGGGAAGGCTAGGGTTTTGGTTGGAACGACAATGGAGGTTTCGCTGAAGAACAATGGCGATGAGTAGGAGTAGGTGCAGAAAGGCTCTTCGATGAGCTCAAATCGCCTGAATCGGCTCATGGTGAGTGAGTTAACTCAGAGTGGAATCGGTAATAAACGCGTTCGGTAGAACAGAAATAGAAAGAAGAAACACAAATGGAAGCAAATGAAATGAAATGAAGGAATTAATGAAAGGCGAAAATTATGTTTAAAGCGAAAGAGATGAATGGAGAAGACGACAAAGTTATGAGGAGAACGAGGACGAGGAGGAGCGTCTCTCAGCTATGGTGGAGGGGTATTTCTGGAAATTCAAGTGATGAAGTTGATGGGATTAGAATGTTGGTGTCACTGGATTAGGCGTAATCTTTGGGCGCCGCTATATTGAATTGACCAAAGTGGGGTCCCTCATTGGGTTAAATTACACAGTGAGAGAATCTTAGTCTCGTCTAAGATGATTATGCTTTTGGAATTTTAATTCCAATTTGTGCCTCCCATGTGACATTTTACTCATTTCTTTGGCCCCATCCCCCACCAAATTCCACCTTACATTTACATGTGATGATGTGAGTGCGATTGATATGATGATTTATTATTAAGGTAGGACAAATTAATTTGTTACGTTATATATACTATAAACTAATTTGTCAAACCATAGATTAAGTGTAAATACTCCTGTTCAATGTGACATTAAAAGAGCTTGGAAAGTTTACGTGCAAGAAATATATATATATCCTGATCATAATGCAAATGCATTGGTTTTCTTTCTTGAGCATCTTTGAAATCAATCACAATAAAGTTTAAAAACATCGTGCCTACATTACACGTAGCACATTGACGTAGGAATGTCGACATTTTTCGCAATGAAAAGGGGAACTTTTTACGGGCTGTTTGGAAACATTTTATAAAATAGAATAGAATTGAATTCCATTAGAAATTGAATTCATATTTGAATTGAATTGAATTTTGGTGTTTGAAATGCATTAGTAAAATTGTAAAATTGAATTGAATTCCAATGTTTGGAATGTTTATAAAATGAATTAAATTTTTTTAATTGATAAATTTATCCCAAGACACTTTGAAATTTGAAGAGAGTAATTTAAAAAGGATAATTTGGACATTTCATGTTTTAAGTGAAATGTCAATGGAATTCAATTGAAATTGGAGTGGAATGACTCCGATTTGTTTTTGGATCAAAATGATGGAATTGAATTGAATTTCATTTCAACTTAAATAATTTTCTTTGTTTCAAACACTGGAATTCAATTCAATTCCTATAAGAATTGAATTTCAATGGTGTTCCAAACACCCCGTTAGTAAATCAGAAAAGAAAAAGGGTGCGGTAACATTGATAACTAGCTGGAAAACTTTGCATCAATAATGTCAGCTTTCACACAAAAGACTCAAATCATGAACTTTTTCACAGAATATCGCTTGTTTATTTCGTTTTTGTTCGGTGCTAGTATTGGGTCAGGTACAAGAGACTAAGAATTTATGGGCTTCCGTAATGGTAGGCCCAATACAAAGACTATGTAAAGTAAAATATAGATACCCAAATGAGTATTGGGCCGAGCCCATCCCACTTAAAGTGGCAGCATTACGAGTTGGAAATACAATTGAAGAGTGAGCAGAGAGAGAGAGAGAGGAGCACGCAGAGAGTGTAGTGAAGAAGAGAGGTTGAGTTGAGAGAGTGGTCGTTCCATTATTCTGCAGCTTCAACAGAAACGAACAAGCCACAATCTCTGGTAAGCCTCACTTCCAATTAACCCTCTTTTCACACTCTCGCTCTTTCTTTTTCTTTTTCCTTTTTTCTTAAACACTTGCTACTTGTGCAGTAATTTTTCGTTTTCGTATTATTTCGTTGTGATTGATTGTTTTGAATTTTGATGGGCGAATGATGATGGTATGCCCCGTGTGCAATCTCGAAGAAACTGGAAAATTTATATATTATTTTTTGTTTGTCATTTTTAGGTGTTATTATATAGAGATTTATTGTAGTTGTTGTTGATTGAGTTGTGGATGCTGAAACAGTTATGGAGAGTGCATTTGCAAGTGCTTCTGCGATTACGGATCAGAGGCAAAAGATAGAACAGTACAAGCACATCCTTTCTGCTGTTATTTCCTCCAATGACATTGCTCAGGCTAGGAAATTCATTGACCACAGTTCAGTTTTTTCCCTCTATCTCAGCTAGGGTTTTTCTCAGTTTTGCCGTGATTTAAGGCTCTTAAAAATAAAATTCAATTTATGTTCATGTTGTAGTGTTGTCGGATGATGTTCCATTAGTGGTGTCGAGGCAGCTGTTGCAGACTTTTGCACAAGAGTTGGGAAGATTACAGCCGGAGACCCAGAAAGAGATTGCACATTACACGCTCGCACAGATTCAGCCGCGCGTTGTGTCGTTTGAAGAGCAGGTTTGAATTTTATGCATTCTTCAATTGGAAATATTAAATTTCTTTCTTGCTTCCTTAATTGTGATGCATTATTGTTGTCCATGGAAAACTAGTTAAGACATGCATAGTTTATGGAAAGTTTTAGTTTGCTTATGGGTGGAAATGTGTTTGCCATTCTGTTGTCTAACCGTCTCTGTGAGTATAAGTTTTGCTTTCCTATTGTATTTTATTGAATGAACTCAATCCCACAATTCTAATGGCTATTTCTGTTTTTTCGTTTTAGGTTTTAGTTATTAGAGAGAAACTTGCAGAGCTTTATGAATCTGAGGAGCAATGGTCAAAAGCAGCACAGATGCTCAGTGGCATTGACCTAGATTCGGGAATGAGGTCTTAGAGAGTTTCTAAACTCTCATGTTTATTTGCTTGTGTAAGCAATTGTAATTCAGCACACGATTAAAGAATCAGTTATTAACTAACTTTGTTTTTTTGACTTATTTTATCAGGGTGATTGATGATACATTCAGGTTGTCAAAGTGTGTCCAAATTGCTCGCCTATACCTTGAGGTATTGACCTTTTTGTGCAAGGAAATCCATATTTGATTGGTTTAGAAGCTAAAACCATATTAGGGAGTCATAACAAGTCATGAAAGACCATAAGTATTCATGTTAATATTATCTATAATTTTAAGAATCATGTACCATACATATTCTTGTTCTGTGTCTTGTATACTTGTGTAAATAATTATTCTGACTGCTGTAAGTGTAGCAATCTTTCCTCTTCTTTAAATGCATAGCTTTCTTTGTTGTTAATGCCAACGTCTTTAATTACAATCTGCTTATTTGGCAGGATGATGATGCTGTCAATGCTGAAGCTTTTATTAATAAAGCATCGTTTTTGGTTAGCAGCAGTCAGCATGAAGTACTGAATTTACAGTACAAGGTCTGAAAAACTTATTGCTGCTGAAGGATGAATTAGCTAAAAGATGCATGCTTTGTGGCTTACCTTATCTGTTTCTCATTCTTTTGTATTCTGTTTCCCCAGGTATGTTATGCAAGGATCTTAGATTTGAAGCGGAAGTTCTTGGAAGCAGCCTTACGATATTATGATATATCTCAAATTGAGAAAAGGCAAATAGGAGACGAGTACGTATTTTGTGTGTGATTTTGCCCTCTTGAATTTTCATAATCATCTTTATGTGAACGATGAACATACATATGTACTGATTCTTCTGTGGCATCATGTCCCTTTTTTCTGTTGTGTGAAGAGGTCTGCCAATATAGTATTTTAGCTTTGTTTTTCTCTATGCTCTACAAGCAACAATGCGTGTTAAGCTATCACTTATAATGATATTCGGCATGCCATGGTCAGTAGCCAGTCATCACATATGCACTTGGTTTATTATACAGGGAGATCAACGAGGAAGCTCTTGAGCAAGCTTTGTCGGCTGCTGTTACATGCACAATATTGGCAGCAGCAGGACCACAGCGTTCCCGTGTTCTTGCAACATTATACAAGGTAATTGATTCAATCATTAAATTCTGTTCAAATTTGACATCTATTTGCAATGTCTAATCTTATCAGATTAATGTTTGGGGACTTGAATCAGGATGAACGGTGTTCAAAGTTGAAGATCTATCCAATACTACAGAAGGTCTCTCTCTCTCTCTCTCTCACACACACACACACACACACACACACACACACACCCCTACTCACACACTTATCATTTACATGGCTCTTCATGCTGATCATATAAATACAATCTCATTTATATCAGGTGTATTTGGAGAGAATTCTTAGAAAGCCAGAAATTGATGCATTTGCAGAAGAATTGAAACCACACCAGGTTATATTAGTCTAGATTGTATCGTTTTACTTTTGGAAGTTATGTTGAGTATGTCTGAGCTTTTGTCTTTTTCACCTCTACAGAAAGCTCTTCTTCCAGACAATTTCACTGTGCTGGATCGTGCTATGATTGAACATAATCTTCTGAGTGCAAGCAAACTTTATACCAATATTAGGTTTGAGAAATTACACTAAGAGTTCATTGCTTCCTTTTGGTTAGATCATTTGTTTACTATCAGGTTATATGCGTTTTAAGTTGTATGTTTGCATATCATGTAGCTTTGATGAGCTCGGCACGCTGTTGGGGATCCCACCTCACAAGGTATCCCATTTTGTCTCAACAGCTATAGCTTTTCACTGTAAAGGTAGAAGAACCTCTTATAGCTTTTGTTCGACAATTATTTTTGCTTTCAGGCTGAGAAGATAGCATCAAGGATGATTTTTGAGGATAGGATGAGGGGATCTATTGATCAGGTATACATAACCATTTTGAGAACAAGGAAAAACACTCTAGATTTCACTTGTGGTAACTTTTGCATGAATGTATGATTAATGAATTTCAGGTTGAAGCTGTCATACATTTTGACGATGACACTGAAGAGTTGCAACGATGGGACCATCAGGTAATTTTCTTGGAAAAATATCTCATATCACTAGATGCTGCAAAATCATATTGTGAAACTTCAAATCATATATCTCACATTACTAATAACTCAACCTTTTGCTGTGTTGCAGATTGTGGGTCTATGTCAAGCTCTCAACGATGTCTTGGATAGCATGGCCAAGAAGGGGTTTCCAGTTCCTGTTTAATTTGGATGCATGATCCACAATTTCTTTGTTTATACATTCTTAGTAGAGCATCTTTTTTTTCTTCCCCATTTCATTTTTTTGGTGAACTTCACTATACATACACTACATCATGAAATCCCTCAAATATTATTATATATTCCAGATCCGCTTTATCCAATGACTTATTTGGTTCGTTCCTTCTGTTTAATCTTCTCAACACTCTTTCGTTTTGCATGCCAATGGACATATCTGATTTTCTTAAAAACAAAAGGGCGTAAGAATCGTCATATAACATGTATATAATTAGAGTCTCCAAATTTGTCAATTCCATTTCCTTTCACTAATCACAAACTACAGAGACTGAAATAATCTACATCTGAAATACAAATCATATTAACTATGATATAGAAGTCTACTAGATCTTATAATAAAATTAAAAAGTCTGCTTAGGTTGGAACTGCAAAAGTAGCAGCCTCCTG